>CM053773.1:20165-39490 GCA_028658325.1 Potorous gilbertii
AGACATTCTGGGAGCTTCCCCAGTTTCTCTTGACATCACAAGCACACCAGTGGAGCACAAGGACCATTCATCACTTATCATTTATCCATTATTTATCACTCTTGCCTTGTGACCAACACAGAAAAAAACAGATAATGGTCCAAAATAGGATTTGCAGGTTTACGGACAATTTACAGAGCTTACCCATCTGTGTGTGTTTCTTTACACAAACACACACACAAATATATATACATATTCACATGCATCTATACATACGTTTGTATATATATATATTTATTTTATATGTGTATATTAACATATACATACATATTTATATGTATTCATCTATATCATCTCTTTGTGCATCTTGATCTATCTATCTCTGTATCTAAATCATCTCTCTCTATATCTTGGACAAATGGTGCAAACAAATAAGGAGGTAGGCCTGAGGGATGGGCTAGATTGCCTTTGGGAAATCACAGAGTTCCTTTAAAGACCCCAAACTCCTGCCAGAAATAAAGGCCCCTCTTTATCATACCAACATTCCAGTCATGCTGCTATATGAATGTGAGTGTGACATGATAGCTACAGAAAAATTAAAAATGAGCATCACTCAGAGAGCAGAGGTTAGTAGAGTGTAGTCTATACTAGCCGGAGAATTGCCCAGAAGAAAGGGAGTAAAGAATGTCACCAGAGACATATTTCTATACGTCTATAAATATGAAAGTTCTTTGAAATGTGTGTACTTTTATCCTCTAAGGATTGGCAGTTTGACCAGTGAGGATACTCCCTCCACCTGTGTTAATTGCTACTTTCTCCATGCCTTAGGAGAACATTTTACTGAGTTTCTGTGACTAATCTTCTGGTTATGAGGTTCTCTAAATCAATGCTTGATGGTCAAGGTGTCAGCCCACTCACATGCAAGGCCTCTTCATCTTGGGTGGACCTACTGTATCCTATACTCCAAGGGTATGTACAACCTGTGAAAACCCAGAGCCTTTCTGTGCCATAGTGAGGCATTAAAGGAGGATTTCAGCGAAGGTTGAAATACATAGAGCACTATACAAAAGTAATGTTGTATTATTTGGTTTTTTTGCACTATTGTCTCCATCATAGTCTTCTTTAGAATCAGTCAATCAACAGGAGTCAGGAAGACTGAGTTCAAATCCTGCCTCAGACATTTACTAGCTACATGACCCTGGGCAAGTCATTTAACTGCTGTCTACCCCAGTTTCCTCATCTTTAAAGTTCAACAACGAGGCAGTGAGGAGGCTCAGTGGATAGAGGGCTGGGTCTGGATTCAGGAAGACTGAAAATCAACTCAACAAAACAAAGTTCAACTAATGATAGCACTACCTATCAAGGTTGTTGTGATGATCAAGTGAGATAACATATGTAAAGTGCTATGTAAATGTTAGTTATTTTTGTTGCTATTATTAATAATAATATTAATATTTTTAGGTGGTGGTGGTATTAGTAGTAATAGTAGTAGCAGTAGTAGTACCATCTAGACCATCTAGACAAGGGTCTTGAAAGAGCTTATGTCTATTTGCAGTGAGAGGACTTTACATATAGCAAATGTTAACTAGTATTGTAAATCAGTCTCAGTTTAAGGACGAATAAAAGTAGAGACAATGAGTGTTTTAGGAACTCAAAGGAAGAAGAGAGCACTCTAGGCTGGGGGGGCAGGATCAGGGAAGGATGGAGAATGCAGAACAAGGCAGCAGAAGTGAATGTGTGACAAATTAAGAGGATGGAAGGTTAAGAGACCATCAGGTCATGAAGCAGGAGTCAGGTTTTCCATGTGTGCCCTCAGTCTCATCCCCACAGCTCTTTTAAATTTCTTAGTCTATCATCACCTCCCATCCCCCACCCTTCTGGTGTGATTTACAATGCCAGTGGATTTGGTGGAATAGCAAAGGCAGGAATAATAAGGGTAGTGATGACGGCAATCATCATCACCATCAAGGAAGCGATCATTTACAGTGCTTTTGGTTTTCAATTTTCATCTTCAATCTGCCTCAAAAAAAACATTTGCTAATTGATCCTCCTGGCACCTCTGTGAGGTAGGTAAGAATTAATATTTCTCCCTAAGAAATACCTAGGTTATTAATAGCTGAATGGGCTATATAACAGTCATGATGAGCTTTTCCCATAGAAGTCAATTGTCACCAACACAGATTCTGAACTCACCTATTGACTCGATAGGCCCTTTGAGAGCTCCCATCTTCCACTCCTATCCCCTCTCCCCACATACACGCAACCTGTTCTGAATTCTCCAGGGGTTGATTATCTAAGCTCCAGGCCAGAACTGGTTTTATGAATGTGGGAAATCAGGGTGTTCTCCATGTGGGGAGTTTTGAGGAGAACCTTCCCTTGACCCCTAAATATTTCCCCTACTGACCTGACAGAGTCAGCTCAACAGTTTAGCAAACATTTGTCATGTCCTTATGGTATGTCAGAAAGATGGCTTGGAATAAAGACTAGACAGTTGGCCTTGGAACCATAAAGCTCTAGGTTTACACCTCTGGCATGTACTGGCTGTGAAACCCTGGCTAAGTCACTTAACTACTCAGCGTTTTGGGCAACTCTGTCATGCTCAGAGTTTCAGAGAAGAGCATCTGTACCAACAAGAGTTTTCTCATCTGGGAGTTCCCTATAAAAATAAAATCACAGGTCTAGTCCTTCTCCAACCAACTATAATGCATTTCATCTCGACTTTCATTTCTTTGTAACAGACTAAGCAATCTCAGTTTAGCAATACATTGACATGAATGAGTTAGATTGACCCTAACTTTTCTTCCTGTCCTGTGTGGTTTTTAACTCTTCTCAATTTCAGACAGGATCTAGAATAAGTGCCCTGGGGATTTCCATGACCTATCCATCCCCTTTCCTCATTTGCTTTCAGAGGAAGTATGGATGCTAAGAAAAAAATCTGTCATCACTACTTGGACAATAGAGATGCCAAGCAATTCTAGGAATACAACTTAACTCTTACCTCACCTTCATGTCCCTGTATCAGTTCAGTCACCAAGTCCTATTGATTTTCTCCTCTTTTCTTTTCACCTTCTCCTCTCCAATCCCATAGTGTCTATCCCAAGTCAGACTGTCATTGTCTCACTCCTGGATTAATGTGATAGCCATCTAGCTGCCCACTATGATTTCAGGTTCTTCCAACCTATGTTTGGAACAAGTGTAAGATTCAACAGCCTTAAACCACCACTCCATCCCCTGCCTCTCTGACTTGACTCAAAAGCCTACAGTGTCTTTTATATCAATTCCAAATTCATCTAGCTGGCATTCAAGAATCCACAAATCCTCTCTGATCCTCCCACCTCCATATGCCATTCTTATTACCAGATATGGGCCTTTGTTTACACCATTCCCTTCACTGGAATGTCCTTTTCTGTACTCTGGACTTATTCAAAATCTACTCATCATTCAAAGTCCAGCTCAAACCTTAACTTTTTCATGAAAGCTTTTTCTAATTCCTCTAGACTACAAACCGCTCCATTGAAAGGAATCAGTCTTCCAATGAAGCCATCCCTAAACACTTCAGCCCCAGGAATCCTCTGCCTTTAGTAATTGTTCTATCCTGCTTACTGTTCAAACTATTCATATGTAGCACTTATCCTAGCTTGTATTGTGTATTGTGACTTAGCTGTTTCATATGAGCATGTCTTCTCTCTTCAACTAGAACCTAAGTTTCTGGAAGGCTGTAATTTATAATTCTTTTTTAATTTTAAAATTTTTATAATTTATTTTTAACATTAATATTTTTTAAGTTGAGCTCCAAATTCTCTCCCTCCTTCCAGCCCCTCCCATACCTATTGAGAAGGAAAGTAGTGCATCAGTTTTACATGTGAAATCATGCCAAGCATATTTCTATATTATTCATGTTACAAAAAATAAAGTTAAAAAATAGAAATTGAAGGGATGTCCATCGTTTGGGGAATGGCTGAACAAGTCATTATGAAGAAATAATGATGGATAATAATGAGGCTGTCAGAAAAATCTGGAAAGACTCATATGAACTGATGCAAAATGAAATGAGCAGAACCAGGAACACATTTTACGCAGTATCAGCAACATTGTGTGATGAACAGCTATGAGTGACTTCGCTCTTCTTAGCAACACAATGATCTGAGACAAGTACAGAGGATTCACAAGAGAAAATGCTATCTACAGCCAGATAAAGAACTTATGAATTCTGAATGCATATCGAAGCATATGTCTTTCACTTATTCTTTCTCATGTTTTTTTCCTTTTAATCTGTTTCTTCTTCCACAACTGTGGCTACTATGGAAATATGTTTTACATGATAGCACATGTATAAACTACATCAAAGGGCCTACCATTTTAAGAAGAGGGGAGGGGAGAGTCTGAGATCTGCTCTGAATTTTCTGACTCCAGGTCCAGCATTCTATCCACTGTGCTGTCTGTATGCCAAATAGGTGATCATAAAGAGATGTTATAAGCTTCATGCTATATTTTAAATTGTATGAGTACAAAGACCTTGTCTTGTTTATCTTTCTATCATCCCCAGTTTCTAGCACAGTGCTCCATATTCACTAGACACTTGATAAATGCTTCCTGAATTTAATGAATAAATGAATGAGTAAGCAAATAAATACATGAATAAATGAATGGGTAGGAAGTAAATATAATTTAACATCTCCAAAAGAGATTTTTTAAAAAATGAAAGTCCATGCTTTCTAATTTTACTGCTTAAAAACAAAAAACAAGTATTCCTTAGGTGCTTACTGTGTGCCAGACACTGGGAATACAAATTCAGGCAGAAGTACGTTCTCTAATCTTATGGAGTTTGTGTTTAATAGGTGACAGGGTGGTAGAGGTTTTGGGGGATAAAACATATCAAAAGAAGATGAAAAGTTAGAGAGTTTGGGAAATGAAAGTATCCAGCAAAGAAGAAATGACTCAAATCACTGTAAAAGGGGAAGAATTCCTTTTTTTTTTTTTTAGGATTCTGAGATTCTGGGACAGATGATCAAAGGTGTTAAAGAATATACTACACTAAGGATGAAGTTTTGGGAAGTATTGCTAAGAAATGGCATTGGACAAAATTGGTAGTTTTCTAATGTTTCTATTCCAGTCACTTTTTGGACTCTTTTCTCTTCAATCACTCCACAATTATAGGACACATTCTTTTACAGCAATTTTCAGACTCCTGATCTGAATCCCCAAATTTTCGCTAGCCTGAGAAATGATCGTTGTCATAGGGAGCTGACTCAGCAGCCCCAGGTATGATTAAGGATACTGAATTTTCCTCTGCTTTTGTGGTCAAGACAGAGATGGAGAGCTGTTACAAGTCCTGACTATTGGACAAATGAAGGGAATAGTTCTTAGGGTTCTTTCTGTGACTTCTTCAGGTAAATAATCAAGATGTTAAACTTCCTGGTATAAGATCTGAAGTGGAGACAAGTTGTCCTTTAGGCCATGGCTGTGATTTTTCTTTAACCCCATCACTTGAAGTGTACAGTTCACTGGAAGTCTTTGAGTCAAGCCTGGATGACCCTTTGACAGGGATGCTTTAGAGAGGAAGGGGTGTTATGGTGAATAAAATACTGGATTTGGAATCAGGAAGTCTTAACATTTGCCAGATGTGTGACAAGGTTTGACCACTTTGAGCCTCAGTTTCCTTATCTATAAATGGGCACAATCATGCCTGTGGTACCTATCTCAAAGAATTGTCATGAGACTTAAGTCAGATATGTATATCATTTCACCAAACATTTATTAAGCACATACTATTAATCAAAAATATTTATTAAGTACTTACTATGTTCCAGGTACAAAATGAGCAAAAGACAGACCCTGCCTTCAAGAGACTACAATCTAATGGAGGAACAAGGTACTCTGTTAGTGGCTCATATACAAAGACAAAACAAAATGTGAAATGATTTCCAAACCTTAAAGTGTTACCTAAATGTATATCATCACCATGGTCAACATGATGATGATGGTAATGCTTCAAGAAGAGAATTAACTAGGTGAGGTCCCTTTCAATTCCATCTTCACAGAATTGCAGAATCTGTTTATACCCTTCCAACTCTAAAAGTCTTATTCTGTTAACACATAGGACCCTTTAGGATTTAGAATGGAAGGAATCTTAGTGGACATCTTATCCAACTCCCTCCATTTCAGAACTGAAAACATTGAGATCCTGTGCTATGTCACATGGGGTAGATGGGAAGTTGCAGAGTCAAGATTCAAACCCAGTCCTCTTACTCCCGAGTCATCATCCCACTTCCCACTGTTTCATACTGCCTCCTTGTTCCACTCCCATTTGTCTGTACCTTGCCTACCATGCTCCTTGGTTTCTCTGAACGTTTTCACTCCGCTAAAGCCCTCTTCAAATGCCTCATTACGGTGTGAAGGTCATGTCAACAGAGCATCAACTCTGGCATCAAGCTAGAAATGCATATTTCCAATAGGAGACCAGCAATGGACCCCATGTTTGTCATCCAAGGACCAGCATAGCTAAATTTGAAGATTCCTATCACTAACTTGACTATACAGTGATGAATCTTTGAAAAGGCTTCCGAGACTTACTAAACTATAAAGGGGTTATGATTTGCATAGGTGAAATAATCCATATCATCAATAAAACCATACTAGGCGCTAGTGACACAGACACAAACACAAAGTACAAAGGGAAATCTTTTCATTGGGTGAGCTTGATTATACAATCAGTACTTCTCCAGTCCCGTCACTGGGGCAAAACATTTAATGCCTTGGGAATGTAAGTGCAATGGAATGTTTCTGGAGTATCCACTCACTCAACTAGGGCATGTCTCCCCGGTGTGCCCCAATCATCCACCTTAGTAATTCTCCTATGCAGGGAAAATGATCTTTCCATTGTATCATGTTTGGGAAGTACTGTTAAGAAGTGGCATTGCACAAAATTAGCAGTTTCCTAATGTTTCTGTTCTAGTCCCAAAGATCCCAAAGATTCCTTGGTGTCTCCTTCAGTGAAGATATAAGTTGTCTTGTGAAATTGTTTCCACCCCTATAAGCAGGAATGGATCTTGGCCACACTCAGAAGTAGGGTCTTCAGATCCTCTTTCACCTTTGCTGCTGTCACACAGTACTTCCCCTCTCCACACTGGAACCTTCTATCCTCGCGCTATTTGTTACTTGGGCCTCCCCCCACCAAAAAAATTACCTAGACATCTCTCCCCTCCCTAACCTCCAACCCCCACCCCATTACTCCAGAGTGACTTTGCTTCTCTCAAGTCCTGTTCTTCTCTTGATTATCTAAGAAAATAATCCAGCTATTAATGACTCAGTGAGGTATTATGTCCAAGTCAAGTAACAAATGTACATTTTAACAGAAGAGGTCTTCAAAAAGGTAAGTTTATTAGTGGGAACATCAAGTATGGTGACAGACTCATGGAGAAGATGGTTTAAAGGCCTCTCAAAGCCCCTCAGGAGATAATGAACAGGCAAGTCTTTTCTTAGCTTATACCTTCTCAGGCCTGCCCAGACTATAACCAGAGGGTTTATATAGGCTACATACCCCCATTGTTTCTTCCTCTGAGAATTAACTTTGCTGTTCTTTCCTAAGATGGAGGCATTGTCTGTGGAGATGAACCATGCAATGAAGCAATGGCTGCCACATATAGGGATGTGGCATGTACATACATCATCCTATGATCAGAGGGAGTCTCACTCTATGGCTACAAGCCTGATTCAAACTCAAGGAAGCCCTGGGATCAGAGAATGAAAAGCAAATCTCACACATCTGAAATTGTTTAGAGGTGATAGGGTTTCCTTTCATCCTTTACTCAGCTCTCCTCCTAAGCATGAGCCTGGTTCTCTGTCTCCAGTCTCTTCATCTTCCACTTTACCCTGTACAGTACCATGCCATGAGTTACATTATGGTACTCTGTTGTGGTTGTTCAGTCATGTCTGATTCTTGATGACCCCATTTAGGGTTTTCTTGGCAGAGATACTGGAGTGGTTTGCATTTCCTTCTCCAGATCATTTTATAGGCGAGAAAACTGAGACAAACATGGTCAAGTGACTTGCCCAGTCACCCAGAAAGTAAGTGTCTGAGGCAGGATTTGAACTCAAGAAGATGAGTGTTCCTGACTCCAGGCCTGGCATTATAAGCACTACAGCATCCCCTAGCAGCTAAATACGTTATAATAAATGATTACTGGAAAGAAATATCTTGAAGACATGGTAAGCATCTAGAAGCATTGTCTTCTGAATGGATATTATAATTATTGATAATATTGACGACTACAAGGATTAATTCAATGCCCTTTACGTTACTTGTGCAGGGGATTTAAGGGAATCAATGGATATTTATCAAGAACTGAGTACAAAATCCCAGCTCTGCAATGCACTGTCTGTGTGATATTGGGCAAGTCACATTTTTTTATTTAGACATAACTTTCCCCATGCGTAAAATGGAATTGAACTCAGTCATCACTGAGGTCCCTTCTAAATTCTAGAATGAAAAACAAATAAATTGTTACTGAAAAAATGTCATTGAAACATCAAAGACTAAATAATGTCTATCAATAGGTAGTGTGGTTTCCAGTCATATTCTGTAATTTTTCTGATTATTATTTTGTAATATTGTTTCATACTACCCCCATTATCAAGTCATTTTATGATGATGTTAATATACAGATGTTGTCTTAATCTGTTTTTTAATTTACTTTGGCTCTCTCCCATGTATATTTTCAGAAAAGGTATTTTATTTAGTAGCAGCTCATTTATTTTACAATATATATTTTTGTTTTGTCAATATGAGAGTCCTAATGACATTTATATCTGAGTTCTCTTTCTTCCTTCCCCAGCAGACTCCTACATAATAGAAGCAAAAAGGCTTTCTTTCTATTTCTTAAGTTTCCTGGATAGCTTGATAGCTCTATCATTCTGTTTCTGTCTTTCTACTTCTTTCTCTATAATTCCATCTGTTTTTCTATCTGTTTCTGTGTGTCTGTTTCTCTCTCTCTCCCTCCCTCCATCCTTCCTTCCCTCTCCCTCTATCCCTCCCTCCCTCTTTCTCTCTCACTCTGTTTCTCACTCTAATTCCATAAATCCATGACACCTCATCAATTGGGCTAACTACTGATATTTAGGAAATGGAGATTTCAATTCAGCTTTTAAATAATCCAAAATAACCTCAGATGATTTAATTCTCTAAAAGAAGCCAGTTTTGAAAAATTGAATCTTGATTGGGAAGCACTTAGCTTGAACCTCTATCTAAATTTCCCTGAAAAATGGGTCCAATCTGGCCCTTAGCCCTCTCTTCAGCTCTCATAATCCATGATAATCTGTTCTGGAGGTGACCAATAGACAAAGGAAGAATAACTGTAAAATAAGACCTGATACTCAAACCATATTCAGTCACACATCAACAACTGTGGGCAGCCAGATGATAGGAAGGTTAGAATGCCAGGCATGGAGTCAGTCAGAACTGCATTAAAATCTGTCCTCCTACAATTCCTAGCCCTGTAACCAGAGGAAGTCACTCAATCTTTCTCAAACTCATTTTTCTTATCTGTAAAATGAAGAGATTGAATTCAATGACCTCTCTTGATCTGTGATTATATGACTGAATATACTGCCAGCATATGCCATACTGAATCTATAGCCTTACCCCTAAGCTAGTTATGTATTGGACTTTTCCAGTAATACAGGTTCTAGAGCTTTGGCATGTGCTTTGACTCCTCTCTCTTCAATTTGTCACTGTCCTCTCTTTGAAGGGTAGTTAGGTGGCACAATGGATAGAGCATATAGCCTGGAGTCAAGAAGACTCATCTTCCTGAGTTCAAAGCTAGCCTCAAACACTTCCTCGATGGGTGATCCTAGGCAAGGCACTTAGCCCTGTTTGCCTCAGTTTCTTCATCTATAATATGAGCTTCATCTATAAAAAGAGTTTCAGCTATACAATGGAGAAGGAAATGGCAAGCTACTCTAGCATCTTTGTCAAGAAAACTCCAAATGGGGTCATGAAGAGTTGGACACAACTGAAAAATGACAACAACCTTTCTTTGAAATTGATTTTGGCTCTCTCTTCTATTTCCATCTCACTTCCTTTTGCCAGTTCTGATCACCTTTAATTTATATTATTGCAGTAATTTGTAACTGGTAGCCCCTATCTCTAGGCTTCCCCTGCTGCTACCAGAGTAATTTTCCTAAAGCATGGGGTTCACTCATGTCATTAAAGTGATCAAAAAAAACTTCAGTGACTTCTCATTGCCTCTAGAATAAAAATCAATTTCTTCGACTGGCCCTTTACAATCTGGTCCAATCTGCCTTTCAGATTGTATCTCCAGTGATCTCTTACACAAACTCTCTGTCCCACTTAGACTTGTCTATTGCTTTCCCCTAAACTACCTGAAGTATTTACACCTCTGTGCCTTTGACAACATGATAAATGCCTGCTATCAGCCTGATTCTTACCCAAATCCCACAGCCTTTTCTGATTTCCCCTCTCTGCTCCCATCACCTCCCCTCTAAATCACATCTTTCCCTCTTCTAAATGTCTATAGTGTTATAAATCTATATTATCCATTCGATACTCTTCATGTGGTGCTTTCTCTTCTTGGCTATTTTTTCATGTGGATGAGTTTTTCTGCCAACTAGACTATAAGTTCTTTGAGAACAAGAATGAAATTATAATCTCTTTTGTATTTATTGCACACAGTCCCTATCACAGTACCCTATACATCATCGCTAGAAGAGGTCCACTCTTAGTTAGGAGTAGTGAGGGACAGAATGCTTTCATATGGACAAAAAGAGCCCTGAATTGTGCTCAATGAAGCCTGAATGGAATGCTAATGTGTAGGGTTCTAGACTAGGAATTCTAAGAAGTTTTCCCTAGGATGGAGTAGCTGGGGCCTCCTGGTGGTTACTGGGAGGCCTTGGGGGATATAGCTCACTTGGGGATTGCAACTGACAAGGCTGGGTGAGATAGTGGCTGTAAAGGATCTGAGATCATATCCCATGAGTTCTATGGTAGAATGTAAACTTCCTGAGGTCAAAGACTGGTTTTTATTTTGTCTTTGGATCTCACAGTGTCTAGTACAGTGCCTGGCATATAGAAGGCACTTAATAGATTTTTTTTTAATTGGACCAGATTGTACAACAAGTACTCAATAAATATTTTATTGATTTATTGGCACCAGAATTTATAAAGTTCCATATCCAAAGACTGAATTGACTAGTGTATTAAGGATGAAGTACGCTATAATATATTATCTATGAAAGCCTAGAGAAATGCAAATTAAAAGACTCTAAAGTACCTATCAGACTGGTTAGTTAATATGACAGAAAATGATAAATGTTAAAGGGGATGTGGGAGAATTGAGACACTAATGCATTGTTAGTGGAATTGAGAACTGATCCTACAATTCCAGAAAGCAATTTGGAATCATGCCCAAAGGGCTATAAAACTGTGCCTACCCTTTGATCCAACAAGACCACTACTAGGTCTGTATCCCAAAGAGATGAAAAAAAAAAGAGGAAAGGATCTATTTAGACAAATATGTTTATAGCATCTCTTTTGTGGTAAAGAACTGGAAGTTGGGGGGATGTCCACCAATTGGGGAATTGGTGAACGAGTTATAGTATATGATTGTAATGGAATGCTATTGTGCTATAAGAAATGATGAACAGGATACTTTCATAAAACCCTGGAATGACTTACATGAGCTGATATGAAGTGAGCAGAACCAGGAGAATTCTATACACAGTAATAGCAATATTGTATGATGATCAAGTATGAACAACTTAGCTATTCTCAGCAATACAGTGATCTAAGACAATTTCAAAGGACTAGGGATGAAAAAATGCTATCTACCCCCAGAGAAAGAACTTATGGAGTCTGAATACAGATCAAAGCACACTATTTTTCACTTTATTTTTATTTTTTGTGTTTTTTGGAGAGGAGGGGGTCTATTTTTTGGTCTAATTCTAGTGGGCATTTTTTTTTATGGAAACTGAAATAGGGAAAAAAACTCTATAATCTTGAAATTATATATAATTTATAGAGGTATAATTTATATAAGTAATTTATGTAGGCATAATTAGGGTGAACTGTTCTACCTTATGAGTAAAGTTAGACCAAGAAATTTCCCAGCAATTTCCCATCTAAGTTCAGAATCAATCACTTAAGTTTGCTGAATCAGTACTAGCGAGGAAGCTGCAGTATTTTTGTAGAGTATGACTGTTGTTTTTGCTGCTGTTTGTTCAGTTGTGTCCAATTCTTTGTGACCTCATTTGGGGTTTTCTTGGCAGAGATGCTATAGCTAGAAAGTGTCTGAGACCAGATTTGAATTTAGGTCTTCCTTACTCCAAGCCTGGTGATCACCTACATGCCCAGTAGGATCAAAGATCTAGAACTAGAAAAGACCTTAGAGGCCACCTAGTTAAAGCCTCTTATTTTACAGATAAGGAAACTGAGGCCCAAGGAGGTTTGTTGACTAGCCCAAGGTCATACACTAGTAAGGGGGAGGGGATAGATTTGAATCTGGGTCCTCTGACTAAACCAGAAAGCCTACCCATCCTCCAACACATTCCCTGTCCCTTTCCCTTATAAAAAGTTTAAACCTCAATGAAGGTCTGGGGGGTAGGAGTGATTTAAAGAGGAGGAGCCATTTGGAGCAAACAGATCACCCCAGTTCTGACTTTTTCCAAATGTATTTGCTATTTGCCAGCATGGACTTGGCAAACCCCTGCTGTTCCCAATTGTCCGTTGTCTATTAAGGATGGTTCCAGTCAAGGGACTTTTTCTCTATTTATTTACTCCCCTTTCCCTGGGAACTTTTCTATGCATGAGCAACTGGCCTTCAAGGCTGCTTTTGTTTGACATTTTGCATTCCTTAAAAACCAGTCATCTGTATATTTTGTAAACCGGTAGGGGTCTGTCTCCCCTTGATCTATGTGCCTAAAGGTCCATTAACATCTGGGGGAGTTATGGTTCCAGAAAGGGGGGAGATGATAGGCCTGCTTAGGGCAATTTTAGAGGATTAAAAAAAATACAACAATGCATATTTCTTTTTATATACCAGAGTTATTAATAGAAGGAATTCTATCAGGAATAATACCTCTGACCCTTCTGGAAAGCTTTTTTCATCCTTCAAGGCCCAACTGAAGTCCTGTCTCCACGATGAAGCCTTCTCTGAACAGACTTGGCACAAGGTCTCCCTCTCTCTCTCTCTCTCTCTCTCTTTCTCCCTCTCTCCCTCTCTCCCCTCTCTCCCTCTCTCCCTTTTTCCCTCTCTCCCTCTCTCTCTCTCTCCTCTGCAGGCTTATAGCACCTACTAGCAGCAATGTTCTTTTGACACTTACAAATGATTAATTTTCTGTATCTTGTCTTCTCACTTACACCGTCAGTTTCTTGAGGAGGAGACTGGGATTTATGTGTCTTATCTCTTACAGAAAGAACCTAGTGCAATGTTGGGCACGCGGTAAGTGGTCAATATTTGCTTGTTGGTGTTGATGACGACAACAGTGATGAAGACGATGATAGTGAAGATGAAGATGAGGATTGAGATGATGGTGGTGGTGATGACAAGAGCCACAATGAGGTAGTAGAGCAGTCAGGGCTTTGCCCCAGGCACTGAGGGCACATGGGGGACACACTTTCCCCTTGTGGTAATCTAGAGAAAACTCCCCCTGTATCTTGTGGCCCACTGGTCCACAATCTCTGTTGGGTTGGGAGATAAAGTAACCTCACAAGAGGGAAGACATGGCAGTGTCACAGACTAGTGAAGAGTGGAGAAGTCATCTTCTTTCCTGATTCAACAGCCCCAAAAGTGAGATGCAATTTGCCATCTCATCCCCAGGGCATCCAGGTGGGTCGGTCGGTCTGGAGTCAAGAGTAGCCCAGTTCAAATCTGTCTTCAGACACTTACTAGCTGTGTGACCGTGGGTAAGTGACTTAAATTTGTTGGACTCAGTTTTCTCATCTGTAAAATGAGCTACAGAAGGAAGTGGCAAACTACTACAGTATCTTTGCCAAGAAAACCCCAAATGGAGTCACAAAGAGTTGGACACAACTGAAACAACTGAGCAACAATGCAAACCTCACCTCACCCCCTAATGTCTTTGGCCTTTACTCAGATGATCCTCTATATTTTTTTATTCCAATTGTTTTCTCCTAGGTGAACAAATTCCTAGTTATATCTCTGACAAACAAGGCAGAGCACTAAACCATTATCTGTGTATAGTACACTCTAATTTTGAAGGTATTTCATGTACTGTTTTTGTTCAGTTGCTTCAGTCATGTCCAACTCATCAGGGCCCTATTTGGGATTTTCTTGGCTAAGACATAAGTGGTTTGCCATTTCTTTCTCCAGGTCATCTTATAGGCAAGGAAACTGAGGCAACCAGGGTTAAGTGACTTGCTCAGGATCTCTCAGTAAATGTCTGAGGTCAAATTTGAACTCATGAAGATGAGCCCTCCTGACTCCAGTATGTTTTCTACCCTCTGAACCACCTAACTGTTCAAATTTCTACCTAGGGATTGGTAAATAATATGCCTCAGAATGTGTTTTTTTTCTTTTTTGTTGAATGTCTAGATTTAAGAAAACAATGAATGAAAAAAACACACATTACTTCTTGGTCCAAATCCAGTTTGAAATTTTAAAGAGGTTTTTCAATATTTCTCCCAGCTCTTTTCATGGTCAAATGAAAACACAACCCTTTGGACAGTAGGAGTATCACTAGCCATACCTGCTTTAATCTAACTGGTTAGTCTGCCCCTGAGTGTGTCTGTTTGAGTTTATGCTGCTATCCTTCATCCTCTCCCTCGAAATGCAACCAAACTAACACATTCCTTCCTGAGCCTTGACTCTCCCCTAAAGGAAGTGAAAAATCCCTGTGACTTGGAGGGGACTGAACCCTAAGGCTCTCAGATGCAAAAAATCCCTCCTTTTAGTTGTGGGGACCCTTGAGTGGTGTGTGGACAATATTTTGGTCTGAATCTTTTCCCTGTATCTGTATCAGTGTTCCTATTGCCCACACATACACAGGGAACCTTGAAAAGGAAATCCTTACGAGAGTTCTCCCTCAATCCTAGCCCCTGAGAAAGACCACTGCCCTACCTAGTATACACTTGCAAGATAGTCTTAACCAATAAGCCAAGTAAGGGCTATCTTAGCCTTTGCCCCCTGGCATTCTCCATGGTCCCCTGCTTTTCTAAGAGACCTTTTTTGATGGGCTTGTTTCCACTGACAGGATCCAACTCATGTTGACTGCTGCAAGTTAAGTTGGGGGATGTGGCTCTAAGGGGCATATATTTTAATGGGGATTTATTTTCTGCATTGTTAAAGCTTAATGGTTCCTTCAAATCACATGGACACAAAAAGAAGAGAGAACAGTTCACCAAACAGCAAATTTTGCCCTGAGCAAAGGCACTACTCCATGCGTGGAGGGTCCCCCACTGTTTCCCATAAGAATCCTAGGATGGCTTTAGAAATGGCACAGGATGCATCAAACAAAACATTCTCCTTCAAACAATTGAAATAAAAGAGGGAAGAGTAGGTTATAGAGGGATGCTTTATGTTAATAATAATGTTAGGCAATGGTCTTTGCCTTTCTTTGTGGTGGTGGCACTGAGTGTGGTGGCTGGGGTGCCATATGTTTCTTAGAGCATCTTTAGACTGTAAAGAAGGCTGAGACTTCACCAAGCTGGAGCTGGGGAGAGGAGGGAGTCTTGTTCTGTCTATAAAGAGCCTCTTCAGAGGTTTGTCAATGCTCTGGGGACAGACTCCCAAGACAGGCTCTTTTGTCACTATAGACTATGTCTTTTGGCACTAAGTTTTTCAAGGGAACTTTTTATCAAGTTTATCATTGAAACCTATAATGATAGAGCTGGAATAAACCTGAGAAATCAAGTCTGTCCCCCTGCTTTTACAGACTGAGGCCATAGAAGTCATGATTCATTAACAGTTACCAGTGGCAGAGTGGGGAAGAGAACATTGTTCTCCTGGTTCTCTGTCCAATGTTCCCACCACCAGCAGAGAGAAGAGAGGCCAGAGTTAGAGAAATGGAGGATGTAGTTGGGGCTGATCCCTTTTGATTTTTTCTCACAAATTCCTGCAATTTGTTAACTTCAACCAGAGTTACTAAATTACGATTCCCTGAATAAAAAAGATATACGTGTATGTATTTGCATGTTCGATGCATAGCTACCTTCTCCACCAGCACTGTGGGACGATGGTGACTCTGGGCTCTTAAAAACAGTCTAGATGCCATAGGTCATATGGGAAATTCTACCAAGTTGGAAACACTTCAGCTATCAGTCTCTATATAAGTTTAGACATGCTTATTACCAGGATGTTGGCCACCAGGTGATTTTGATTGATTGATTGATTTTGCCATGGCACCTTATATCCAGGGAAGGAATCTTGATCTTGGGTGGAGGGATCCCCTACACTGCTGATATCATGACTCTTGCATATGAAGTACTGCAATGGATAAAGGCAGTGAACCAGCTCACAGTGATCAATGATAAGTAAATTGCTATAGAATCTTAAAAAGTTAATGCTGAAAGGGACCTTATAATTTATCTAGGGCAGTGTTTTCTTTTCACAGGTAAGGAAGTTTGGGCCCAGAGAGGTGACTCATCCAAGATGATATTACTCCTCAGGCCATCTGGTCCTAATCTAATAGCTTAATGATTTACTGGGTAACTGCTGTCCTCCTTGGAGCTACTTGTGTTTTGTCAACAGATGTACTATCTTTGTATTTACTCTTTTGTTTTTAAAGCTAACACTCTCCTCAGAGTAAGCCCCTTTTGAAAGAGGGCTGAAATGTTGGCACTGAACTTAGCAATTACAGAAATTCAGGTTCTTCTAATAGGATAAGAGAGTGGCCTTATGTGTATCCACAGTCCTCCTCTCCTTGTTCTGGCCTAGTGGGTTATGCTGTATTGAATCCAGGGCTAATGGAAAGGCAGTCTGTGCCTCTCTGCAGGGGGTCTCAACAGGAATGTTCTCATTTCCAAGTTAGCTTTAAACTCACTTCCCAGCATGGGTTGTGGGGGAGGGGCTTGGGGAGGGGATGTCTCCAGAGGTGCCTTTTCTATCCTGAAGACTCCTCTAGTACTTCTTAGAGTCTGGGCATGAGGTCCTGGCCCTGTTCCAATTTGGGTAATTGCATTTTCCCTATGCAAATTTCTCCCCTAATTTGCATAGACAGAATGTGGTTGAGGCCTAGCAGCCCCTACGCACACCCCAGTGGGTGAGATGCTTGGGGATGTTGAATCCTCCTACTTGGCTCCTCTGTGGTGTGGCCAAGTTTTGAGAAAACATCACCACCAAGGCCTCTGCCCTAAACCCAGCTGTGAAAATTACACAAATTCCTGGCATTTTTAGAATATTTTATACATGTTAAGAATGATCTCTCATCTATTGCTCAGTATGGTATAGTGGAAAAAGTCAAGTAATAAGCATTTATTGAATATTAACTATGTGCCATGCACCATGCTAAAAGTAGTGGGGTGAGTGTCAGGGACATGGACCATAGTCCTAGACTCACTGGGTGTGACCTTGAGCAAAAGGTGCCCTTTTTCTCTCTCTCAGTTTCTTTCCTCAACTGGAAAATAAGGGGGAAGAGCAGGTGTGATGGTACACTGCTAGGTACACTGGGAAGGCTGATTGGTGGGTCATGTGAGTTTAGGAGTTCTAAGCTCTAGTAGGATTAAAGCCATTCAAGTGTCCATAAGAAGTAGAGTTCGACATGGTGGGACCCCAGAAATGAGAGGGCCCACCACAAGGTATAAGCAGGGGCAAAGGAACCCATGGCAGAAATGTAGTGGGTTAAAGTTGGGTCAAAAAAGGAAGGAAGGAAGGAAGGAAGAGAAGGAGGGAGGTAGGGAGGAAGGAAAGGGATGAAAGGAACTGAAAGGGAGAGGAAGGGAAGGGGAAGGGAGAAGAGAAGAGATCAAGTTACTAGTAGAACCAGACAGCACCAGGTTGACCTGCCTATCTATCTACCTAGTGCTTCACCTATCTCCCATGCTGGTAGCAAGCTCCTTAAAAATGAAGAAGTAGGTAAGAACATTGAACAAGTGGTAGAAAAACTAAAAAACTTGGCCTTTGTCCTGCCTGGGAATCTGTCCACAGAAATCTCAATCAAAGGATGTGGTTTTGATGGGGTTCAGACTATGGGAACTTCCTTGAGCTCCCCTGGAATCTCCTCACAGAACCTGGCTTCTCATACTCAAATCTGTGACCGTTGTCTGTTACCTCTGGATTGCCCCACCTGCTTCCCACCTAGGTGCCCCCTAGTCTGATGTTTGTTGATTGCCTCCAACTGTTTCCAGCCTTTGATTCTCCTGGGATTCCCTTCCTGAACTTCTTCTCCCATCACTCTAGACTATTAGACTCCCTCCCACCCCCATTCCTCCTATACTCTTTTCTGTATTTAAGTTCCATCTTGCCTCCACGAAGGTGCTCAGATGTAATCCAGCTCAAACTCTGTCTAGCTGAGATTCTATCTGGCCTGCTTGTGAATACAAGTGTTACAAATACTTAAGTTTCTTAAGAGGCAACCTAATTTGGCAAATCTTTAATAAACTTTGGTTTTTTTTGGATTTAAGAAGGCTTGAGTCGAATTCATTCGAGCACAACCCAGACTGTTGGTATTTTGGGGTACCCATCACCCAGAACCTCATCATTTATGGTTCCCTGAGCTGCTAATCTCAAGTTCTTCTGCTAAAACTGGAAGGTTTGTAAGCCTTCCCCTCTCCCTATCCCCTACTTGCTCTTCAAGCACCTTGGAAGTGGATTTTCGGACCTGGCTTCAGGTCCCAGTCAGGCTAAGTCTCTGAACTTTCTGGGAACTAGAGAGTTAGAGACTCAGGTTGTTGGTCCATTGATTAGGCAGTGGACCTGGGCATAAAGAGGGTGCCCAATTCTCTGGATTTCCTGGGCACAAGGAAATCGGGGAAAACGCGGTTACTTTTTAGTGTGTGCCTAAATCTCTAAACTTTCTGGTCTCTAGAGAGTTAGAGACTCAGGTTGCAGGTCCAGTGGCTGCGTTTGAGGCTGTGGACCTGGGCATACCCTCCAAAGCACAATTCTCTGAACTTTCTGGGCGCTAGAACGTTAGAGAAACGTCAATTAAGTGGGTGCCCAGTTCTCTGAATTTCCTGGGTACAAGGAAATCATGGAAAATTCGGTTATTTTTGTCTTCTTGTTTTTTGTTTTTAGTTTTTTCTCAAGGCTTACTTCCATGTCCTCCTTTAAGAAGGGGAGGGACTTCCAGCCCCACACCAAGAAATGGGTCAAAATTCATTAATTCCAATTAGCTTCTCTAAAAAACTTAAAAATAAAAAGTTGGTTTTCTTTTGC
>CM053773.1:39990-63839 GCA_028658325.1 Potorous gilbertii
CCCCTTAATTTCCAGTTTTTGGTCATCACAAAGAGAGCTGCTATAAATATTTTTGTACATGTGGGACCCTTTCTCATTTTTATGATCTCTTGGGGATACAGTCCTAGAAGCAATATTGCTGGGTCAAAGGGTATGCATATTTTTGTAGCCCTTTGGGTATAGTTCCAAATTGCTCTCCAGAATGGTTGGATCAGCTCACAGTTCCACCAACAATGAATTAGTGTTCCAACTCTCCCACATCCCCTCCAACATTTAACATCTTCTTGTTCTTTTAGAACAAATTTCTGCCAGTTGGCTTACTCAAGAGAAGTTACCACTTAATTCAGATGACAGACTCCATCGTGGGAGCTGGTAAACTTGTAGACTTTAACTACAAGGTTGCTTTAAAGTTAAGAGGACAAGTGAGTATTTCTTCCCCGACCTCATAACCTCCCACAAAGTCTGTTTGCACCAACAGCTTTGGGTTATAAGATGCCAGGGGAATTATTGCATAGGTAGAATTATCACCTGTAAAATGTGACTTAGGGATCATGGGAAATTTCTCATTCTCCACAGTTCAGAATCCTGTTTCCACCCCTTGCTATGTGATCATGAACAAGTCATGATAGAAAAGAGGCAGTCATGGTGTAGTGGAAAGAGCTTAGGATCTGGAACCAAAAGATCTGGGTCTGAATTCTGACTGTGTGCTACCTGTATGACCTTGGGCAAATCACTCTTTGTGCTCTAGTTTCCTTATCTATAAAGTGAGGAGGTCAGACCACATGATTTCTGAGGTTCCTTCCAATTCAGAATCCTATGAGCCACAATGAAATAGGAGTTGTTTTATAAATTGAACTTCTCTGGCATTTAGTTTCCTCATCTGAAAAATGGGAATTATAATAACACTGGCACTACCTACCTCCCAGGGTCGTCATGGGGGAAATGCTTTGTAAACCCAAAAGCATGTTACAAATGTAAGATATTGTTTTTGTTATCCACAGATTGAGAGGATTTAACTAAATGATATCCATCTCATCTAGCCCATAAGAAGTACAGTGACCATTCTTGAACCTGATCATAATATTGAACATTACAGAAATATTAACCTGCTCTGTGTTTTTCCATCCTGGACCCTCTTGCCCCCTTGCCAAGCATGGTTGGCTTCTGCTCCCAGGGTTTGCATAAGATACCAAACTCTGTATGACTAAGTGTGTGTTTGTCCTTTGTTGCCGCAGAAGACCATGCCATCAGAGAAATGATGACATGACTTGCACTTGACTTTGTTTTGAGTGAAGGAGGGCTGTACAGATCACCAGCCTCACTTCTCCTCCAGAGCCATCTGAATCCAGTGACCAGATATTTGTCAGGATGACTGGAGATGACCCAGGATGAGGCAATCAAGGTTAAGTGACTTGCCCAAAGTCACACAGCTAGTGAGTGTCAAGTGTCTACAGTGAGATTTGAACTTGGGTCCTCCTGAGTACTGTACTGGTGCTCTGACCACTGCATCACCTAGCTGCCCATGTATGAGTAAGTACAGTAAGTTAGTTAGCCTTGAAGTAGTTCAGAATTCCTGAGTTCAATGATCCACCAGTCTCAGCCTCCCCAGCAGCAGGGATGACAAGTTAGCACCCCCATTTCTGGCAAGCCACTATGGCAGTTTAGGGTCAACACTGTAAAGCATCCTGGTATGATGGAATGAGTACTGGATCAGAAAGGTAGATTTGAGTTTGAGTTTGAGTTCTATGACCTATGCTTCATAAAATTAATGTTCCAGATTTAACCCCAGAACTTAGCACAGTGCTTGGCACACTATAGGGATTTAATAAATGCTTATAGACTTGACTTTTGGGTACTGGTGTGGCAATACGGCTGTCTATCCATTACCCTTCACTCTTGTAAAATGACAGGTCCAACTCATTTTCTGATGATACATTTCTGGAATGATATAGCTTATGCTACTTCTTGAACTGAACACAAAAGTATTTATTAAGCATTTAACTATGTGGCAAGCACTGTGCCAAATGCTGGTGATACAAACACAAAAGCAGTCTCTGCCTTCAAGGAATTTACATTCCACTTTTTTGTTGTTTAGTCTTTTTTCAGTTGAATCTGACTCTTTGTGACCCCATTTGAGGTTTACTTGGTAAAGATACTGGAGTGGTTTGCCATTTCTTCTCCACCTCATTTTACAGATGAGGAAACTGAGGCAAAGTTAAGTGATTCACTTAGGGTCAGATAGCTAGTATGTGGGGCTAGATTTGAACTTAGTCCTGGCTCTCTGTCCACTCTTTCTGACTCCAGGCTCTATTCTGTATCAACTACACCACCTAGTTGTTCCTTGCATTCTACTAGGTAGAGACAATACCTGTAGGTGAGTAGTGACCTGGGAGGGATATTGGCATTTAGAAATTTATAGGAATAGTGAGTGAAGTCTTAGGGCAGTGGTATCAAACAAATAGAAACAGAGACAATATATAAGGTTCCCTGTTGCCTGTGTATTGATTTGGAAAACCTTATATTGTCATTATCTAGGTTTTGTTGTATTTTTATTTATTTTGTTAACAATTTAATTTATTTTGTTAACTATTTCCCAATTACATTTTAATCTAGTTCCTGTGGCACTCAGGAGTGTTACTCCTGCCTAAGCAGAATAGATTGACCGAGCCTTTCCAGGAACAATGGAAGAATTCAAGAACTAGAAAGGGAGGATGGAGGGAACTGGGCAAAGTAAAGAATGACTAGAGCTGGGTTAGATGTAGTGGACAGCTGAGGTAGCCACCAGTTATCTATCATTCCCTAGGGTGGGAGTTCTAGACATCAAAGGGTTAATTCTTCCAGGACTTAATTTCTTATTTGGGGGGATGACTGAGGAGTGAGATGAAACATGACTGAATCCAGTTGTAGACATAGTGGGTGATGAAAGCAAGCATCATCCATCCATCCATCCATTCATCCATCCATTCATTTCCTAAGTGCTTTTCAGACATGTAAAATACTCAGTGCCTACAGGATAGATATGGAATAGATACTAGGCAATATCTAAAGGGAAGGCAGAAACATTATGATTTATTAGTGGATTGGATATGTGGGAGGACAGAGTGAGGAGTCCAGATTTTGAGCCTTGGTGACTGGAATGAAGGAGTTATCTTTCTAGTAGTAACTGAAAAGTATAAAAGAAGGAAGAGTTGGAGGAGAGAGAGTAAGTTCTGTTCTGGACATTTTGAATTTAAAATGCCCATGAGAAATCCAGTTCAAAAATGCCCAAAAGGAAGTTGGTCATGTGAGATGAGGACTGAGAAAAGACCTTCAGATCTGGTGATGAAGAGATCAACATTCATTTTGGAAAGTGCTTTTTTTTTATATGGATTGCTTAGTAGGCACTTAATAAGTGTTGATTTATTACAGTGATTGGAATATTTTTGCCACCTTCCTAGTAATCAAAGAATCTAGAGCTGGGAGGTCCTGGAAGTTCTTCTAGTCCTTAAAGGGTTGTTGTGAGGCAAGTGGTTCTTAAGTCTTAAAGTCCCATATAAATGTAAGCTATTTTTATTAGATGACTTGCTTAAGACCTTACAGTAAGTCAGTGGCAGAGCTCAGACATGATCCACAGTTGGCTCTTGATTCCCATCCCAGAGCTCTTTCCACTAGACCACCCTATCCTTGACAGGCATGCTTGCCCCAAGCAGCCAGGCATGAGCTCCAAGGCTCTCTTTTATACTTCAGTGTTGTATTGATCATCTCAGTTTTAATAGTATTTCATGCCTGTGGTACACTTGTTTCTTGTGATTGAAGCAGACTAGAGGAGGATAAATGCTCAATATAACAGCCACGGTCCATTTCTCACCCTTAATCTGCGCATGTATGAACTTTTGGCCTGGCTAAGTTGCCTGGAGTACAGCCCCTGGAGACTGGGCAGGAAAATGACCAGGGCAAATGGTCCTCTCTGTCCCTGGCTCTCCATCCTTTTCTAAGCATGGCCTGGGATCCATCAGTCTCAGCTTTTCTCTGACTCAGGATTCTATCTCTTATGGAAAGCAAGAAATTGAGGAGAGGAAAGGGAGACAACAGCATCTTTCAAGATAACATCCCCCAAATCCTTAACTTCCCCATAAAACTAAAACAAGGGCACTTGGGAATCCGAGGACATCAATTCATCTCCTTCAAAGCATCTACTAATAAATTTCCCCGCCCCCCCTTTTTTTTCTTTCCTTGGGACTAAGATGGTTAAAGGAGTGAGAAGGAGGTTTTTACTTATGACTCATTTATCCACCTCTCTCCCCTCGTTTTCCCCCATTTTTCTGCCAGGACAGCAGTGGTGGATTTCTTGACACCTCTACCACTGGCATCTACATGTCTCTGAGTAGGGCTGGCTGGGTAGTGCTTGATCCGCCAGAAAAGACTGGGCTTTGGGAGACAGGTTGGAAGCAGCACCATGTACTCTGAGGAGAGCAGCCGGGAGGAGGATGAAAGCTCCCAGGGCCAGGATTCCACATGCCAGAGAAAGATAAAACAAACACACCGAACAACCAACGAACAAGACCTCCTGCGGAAACCTTGGGAGGGCTCTCTAGCTTCTCACATCTTTTGGTGTGTTTGTGTTTGTGTGCGGGTTGGGGTTGGGGGTTCTTATCAGATTTCTGGGATGAGCCTACGTATGCAGTAGGCTGTGATGGTGCCACCACGGCTGGGGTGTCAGAATGTGTGTGTGTGTGTGTGTGTGTGTGTGTGTGTGTGTGTGTGTGCGCGTGTGTGTGCTCTGTGTGTGTGTGTGTGCGCGAGCGCGCGTGTATGTTTTCTCCAGAGTGACTTGTTTGTGCTGTCATCAGCCGTTGTTTTGGTAAATGGCGAGTTAAACAGATATATCCAAGCGTAAAATCTAAAAAATGTTCCCTCCGGGCGCCCGGGGGGTGTTGTTTGAAATCAACTACATATCAATTGAGCGGTGGCGAGCGGATCCGATGATAAATTCCAGCCCACAGACGCCTTATAAATTACATTTTTTGTTCGCGATCTTGCCTCATCTCGGCTCCCCAGAGGCCCTTAGACCGAGAACTATGATTGTGTTGGAGAAACGTTTGCTCAGCTTGAGCGATGCCATTAGCATCGCGTGTGCCAGGCCTCTCCCTCGGCTCCCCCCTCGCAGCAGCCCCCTCCCCTCCCCGCTAACCAAATGCAATATGTGCCTGGTAATTTTTCTGTTCATTATCTCATTGTCTTGTGTAAGTACAAGGTTAGCCTGAATTACCGTGGGCTCCGCCGTCTATCTGCGTGCTCCTTCCATGCCGCGCTGCTAATGAATGGGCAATTTAGTCAATTCTTCGTGACGGCGTCTTCTGGGCGTCAGCCACTTAATTACTCTGAGTCTTTCTCACCGCTGCTTTATTGCACGGAAAGCCGGGCTGCTTGGAGGGCTTGGCTGGGGGATCGCTAGGCTCCCCTCAAATAAAGGAAGAAGAAAGAAAAGGGGCTGGGGGGAGGAAGGCAGGCAGCCTGGAGCCTGGGTCCGGGCTCCTTCCTACGCGTTCCCTGCAGCCTCGGCAGCCGCAGTGGGTGACAGCGTGGGTGACAGCGCCCATGGAGGCCTCCGCAGGCCTCCTTCTCCTGCTTCGTGCTCGTTTTCGTTTTCTTTTTCTTTTCTTTTGTTTCTTTTTGGGAGGAGCCGTTATTTCCATCCTTCCCCTTCCTCTCTAACAATTTTCACTAAACCTGTTATTGACAGAAAACTGTCAGCCAGGACAAGCTCTGAGAACGTCTTCATGTTTTGGATAAAAATGATGATTAGTTTTGTTATTAACTCATGGGGTAGTGGAGAGAGCACTGGGCGGGGAGCCAAGAGGCCTGGGTTTTATGGCCTTGGTTCTGCCCTTAACTCGCTGTGTGAATTTAGACCAGTCTCTTGTCAATGACTTTAGCCTGTTGGCAGAGCACGAGGGCTCGTCTTGCTGGAGGGGCGGCACTTAGGCAAGACATTCGGGTCCTCAGTTTCTTCATTGGCATAATGAAACGGCTGGAATAGATGTTATCTAAGGCCTCTCTCAGCTCTAAATCTATTTTACTCTATCTTCATCTATAAAATGGAGTCAAAGGTGTACTTTAATGTTTAATTTAAACATTTAATTAAATTTAAACATTTAATGCTTTAAACACCTTAACAGCTCTCTGGGAAAAAAACAATTATTCACAGGCCTACTTTTAAGTTTAGCCTTCATTATTTATATTTTCCCCATCACTTTCTTAAGTCTCGATCATCAACAAAGCAATTAATCAAGCCAGGGATTGTGATACTTGCTGATTTCTGAGGTACAAATGCTTACATTGAAAATTTAACAATCGACTCATGGTCCCATGGTCCCAGATCAAGATAGCTCTAGATTTTATGATTCCATGTGACTTTCAAACCCTACCCCTCTTTAAGTCTATGTATTATGATGAATGAATGAATGAAGCATTTACTATGTGCTCAGTACTCTCTGCTAAGCAAATGCAAAAAACCAAAACAAAACAAGACAGTTTCGAATTCAAGGAGCTTGCCTTCTAATAGGGGAAGATAACACTTATAAGGGAGTGGGGGCCAGCCAGGAAAGGGTGTTTTTCATCTGGGAAGTGAATAGAACAACAGGGCAGAGCAGGGGTGCTGTGTTAGTGAAAGCCAGGCAGAAAACGGCCTAGTGGAGGACAAAGATGGTCTCAAGAAGTGCAGAGGTTTGTGCCTCAGTTTCTCCTGGGTGTGCTATCTGATGATCTATTTGGAAGGGTGGAGCGCAGTGGTGACAGCAACAAGATGACAAGGTGATTAGGATTATTAGAATGTGTCATGTAGCAAAATACGGGGACAGCCCTGCTGCTGCACTATAGAATGAAACAATAATATCTTGTAATTATGTAACGTTTTTTTGTATATTTTTGAGGCAATCGGGGTTAAATGACTTGCCAAGGGTCACACAGCTAGTAAATGTCTGAGGTCTCATCTGAACTCAGGACCTCTATAATTTCAGGGCTAGTGCTCTATCTATTGCTCCACCTTGTTGCCCCTCATGTAAGGCTTTTGTACTTTTCAAAGTACCTTCACCCAGGCTAGTCATCTCCAAGTCCAGTGGTCTCACCCATCTGTAGAACTTTGCCAGGCATATATGCATAGTGGATATAGTTTTTTGCCTGGAGTCAGAAAGACCTCAGACACTTCATTAGTTGGGTGACCATAGGCAAGGTACTTAGCCTCTGTTTACCTTAGTTTCCTCATCTGCAAAATGGGGATAATAGCAGCAGTTACCTCTCAGAATTGTTGTAAAGCTCAAATGAGATAACTGCCAAGTGCTCAGTCCAGTGCCTGACACATAGTGAGTTTTATATGTGTATGCATGTATATGTATGTATACACATACATACATACATGCTATTGTTAACTCAGCTATTTTTATTATTGCGATCACCCCTCATCTACACCTATGTCTATGCAGTATTAACCAGAATTTGTGTGGCACTTCAAGGATTGTAAAGTACTTTGCAAATGTTATCACAACAACCCTGAGAGGTCAGTGTAGACAGAGGTTAAATTGCCTAGGGTCACAAACTAGGAAGTATCTGAGACCAGATTTGAACCCAGATTTTTCCTAACCTCAAATCTAGTTCTCTATTCACTGTGCCGCTAGTTGTCTATATATCTATAACAAAAAATCAAACACTAAACAGCTATATAAATGTTAACAACTGTTGTTATCTTTATCAGTATTCTGTATGTTTATATATGCACACGAACATATGTATGCAGAGCTTTTACTCACATTGATATTTTTCTGACTTTTTTTTACCTATTACAGAACAGGGAACATATATTCCTGAACACCGCTTTTCTCCTTAACTGTGTAACTGGGCCTAGAGTCAGGAAGACCTGAGTTCAAATTCTGTCCCAGACTCTTCCTGGCTGTATGACTCTGGACAAGTCACTTAACTTCCTTTGCCTCAGAATCCCTCTCCTCCACCTCACCCTACTCCCATTTAGACTTGCCTCCCACACTGCACTATTTGGGAATCCCTTGTGGTAGGGACCTCACCTTCTGCTTTCTTTGCAGTTTTCCACCAGCACCCAGGAAAGGGAGTGTGCCCAATAAATAGATGGATTGGTTGATTGATTGAGGATAGGAAATGGCAATGATGACTAGGAGGGAAGCAAAGCTGGACCCGTAGAGGGAATGCAGACCCATACATCCTTCCTGGAATTAAGAGAAAGGCTTACCTTACTTCCTTGACAATCACTTTGAGTCATGCACTGCCCTTGGATCCTGACTCCCCTTCAGTTTCCAGAAACCCTACGACCACCATTATCACATTCCAGGAGGTGCATATATTGTAAATGAATGCTTCTGACCCTTTAAATAGAAGCAAAGGAGTAGCTCCTTTGCATTGAGTGTGCGTTCTCTTTGGCATTTCCTTCTATCATCTGATGAACCTTCCTTGAAGGTTCCTGTACTGGACATCACATGAGCAGACATGGATAAATTAAACCACTCATCTCAGAATCTTAGAAGGTGGCTAATGCTTGGATTAAAGTCCCTCCACTTTAGGATTACAGGCCACTAATCTCACAGATTTAGACTTGAAAGAAACCTTAGAGCCCATCTAATCCAATCTGCTCATCCTACACATGAGGAAACTGGGGTCCAGGAAGTTTGTCAGTAAACATTTATTAGGCACCTACAATGTTCCAGACACTGTGCAAAAGTTAAGTGACTCACCCAAAGTCACACATGAAATAAGTGTCAGAGGAAATTAAACCCAGGTCCTTTGACTCCAAAGGCAGTGCTGTTCTCTCTGCCTGACTATCTGGGGTCTATTCTTGGATCTGTTGTGTAGGGTGGCAGTAAACTTCTTAGAGGTTTTTGGGCAAATTCACTTGGAGTAAGAGAGTGAGGTGGGGGTTTAATGAATGGAAAGAATGTTTTGAGTAAGTAAATATTCTTATACCCGTGTAAGAGGTGATGGTTATTTTTAGTGTCTCCCACTAATTTCAGTGTCTATCTATTAGTCATAGTTGTCAGACTTGTCAGTGATCACAAAGCTAGTAAGTGCCAGTGCTAGTTCTTCTCATTCTAAGGTCACTTGCCCCACTATGTTTCTTATGGGATAGTGGATTCTATAAATGGTAAAACATCATAGAATCTTAGAAACTAAGAACTGGAAGGCCAGCTAGAGGTTACATAATCTAAGGAGACTCTATGGCTAGTGACACAAATGTAAAGAAAAGAGTTTTGAAAACTGCAGAACTGCTCTGTCTTTATTCTCATCATCAAAAGGTAGAATTCTATTTTCATGTGATGCTATGATGGGTATTGTATCAACAGAGTTAGGAAAATATGACTTCTTCCCTCAAGAAATTTTCTACCAAGAAGACATGGCAGATGTGGAAAATTTAAAGAAGAAGGAAGTGGAGGAGAGAAAAAGGACAGAAGGAAAAGAGAAAAGAAGGAAGAAAGGAGAGGTAAAGGGAGGGAGGAAGAGAGAAAGAAGGAAAAGAGAAAAGACAGAAGAAAGAGAGAACGGATGGAAGGAAGGAATAGAGGGATAGAGGAAGGGTGGAAAGAAGGAGAGAGGGAATAAAGGGAAGCACACAGAGCTAATCAATCAATCAATCAATCAATCAATCAACAGTTCTTTACTGAGTACCCATGGTGATCATCCCTGAGCCAGGGACTGTGATAAGTGCCAAAGGAGAAGACAACTGGCTAACCGTCCAATTGGAGGATAAAAAATAACATAAAACAACTAATTCCATATTGTCACAAGTATGGAATCAAGAACTAGAGATTGTGGGACAGGCAGTATAAGTATTCTAGTGGTTCAAAGAAAGTAAAGAGCACTTGATACAGAGGAGGATTCATGGAGGAAAGAATTGAATTGGGCCTTGAAAGATGAAGAGATAAGGAGTGTTGGGAAAAGGTTCTTCAGGAATAGCACAAGCTAAGGATTGAAATAGGAGATGAAAAATTTTACATGGAATCTAAATCAAGTAAAGTGTGTGACCATGAAGGAAGTAGTCACTGGGGTTCCAAATTGTCAGGGTAGGGCAACTAATTACTTGCTAATGCCAACTAATTGGGTAATGCTAATTTGATAAACTTCTAGGAATCACTCCAAAAGAGTCATTACCTATTGGAATCTCATATGGGCAGGGCTCAGGTCTCCTTAAATGCTCCCTGCGCTGGAAAGCTAATTGACCTCTTGGAGGATCTTATGATCATAGGTATGAAGCTAGAAGGGTTCTTGGAGATAATTGAGTTTAATTTTAGTAGAATTTGTTGTTGTTGAGTCATTTCAGTTGTGACCCAACTCTCGATGACCCCATTTGGGGTCTTCTTGGCAATGGAGTGGCTTACCATTTCCTTGGTCAGCTCCTTTTACAGATGAGGAAATTGAGGCAAAGAGAGTTAAGGTACTTGCCCAGGGTCACACAGCTAGGAAGGGACTGGGCTCAGATCTGAATTCAGGTCTTCATGGATCCATGTCTGGCGCTCTATCCATTGTGCCACCTAGCTGCCCACTTTAGAATATAGGGGAATCTAAATTTATCAAATCAGGTGCCTAAAGATAAAAATTAATGGGAGGGGCATATGAAAGATTTTGCATTAGTAACCACATGCCATCACCAGTTCCTCAAGGCAAGTATACTGGGCCCAAGTCTGAAAACATTTGGTTGATGCACAATATTTCAGGACCATGTCTGTGGCTTAAAGTGAGTTTCTGACTGTGGCCAGAGTAGAAACAGATGTACGAAGACCTCAACCCCAACTCAGATGGGCTAGCCTTCTTAAGTTTTTAGGACTGGTTGGCACTCAATGCCCAAGGGCCTATGCATTTGCAAAAGCTACTGTAGGTCTGAATGAATTTCCACCCAGGTGCTGGCAGTGATCTATGGTTAAGCTTACGGCAGGAAGGTGATATATTACATGGCTCATGCTATACAAAACCAGGTCCTGTACATCCCCAACAGGAGAAGAAAATGCCATTATGATACCTGCTCTGGCCAGTCTTGCACATAAATAACTTTGTGCTTCTTTCTATCCTTGTCTGGCAATTCTACTGCATGCATGTCAAAGGCCCCTCTGTTTAGAAACTGGACTCTTTGGCCTTGATTCAGCTCCCTAGCACAGTCTGTGCAGACTGATCATGGACTGAAAAAGAAGTGTGCTGTCAGAAGTGAAACTACTGCTATGGCATACCCTGGGATGTTCAATGTGGGGTGACCAGACCTTCATAATTAGTGTTAGCATGTGGTTTGACAAAGACCTCCATCTCAACTACTTCTTCTTCTTTTTGGAATTGGGGAGACAAGACAGTCAGGGTGAAGTGACTTGCCCAAGGTCACACAGCTAGTAAGTGTCAAGTGTCTGAGACTGTATTTGAACTCAGGTCCTCTTGACTCAAGGGACAGTGCTTTATTCACTGCACCACCCAGCTGCCCCTCAACTACCTCTTCTTGTTTGATTTTAAACAAATATTTTATCAGGAAGAATTTATAATTGATGGCCCACCTCTTTTCCAAAGTATCTCCAAAACCTTGCCCCTAGATAATCTCTCTCCATGAGTCCATTGTACTGCTTCAAATTCTACCATTTCTTTGGGTTAAGACATTTCCTCTTTAGGTAATCTCTTTTAAAAGGCAAGTAACCACTGGGTGGCACATGCTATGATCCTTTAAGGGGACTTGAGGGTGGTGAATCTCTTGGTTCTAAGCTGTAATAGAGCAAAAGTTTACACTAAATCTACCACCAATATGTGAGCTCAGGATCAAGGGGCCACCAGGCCAGCTGTCTAAGGAGGGTGGAACCAATTCAAGTTGGGTACCCACTCAAAGCTTTTCTGTCAGTCAGACTCATGAGATTGTATGGGATCAGACCCATGAATGGCCACTGCCCAAGGCAGAGGAATCTAGTTTCATAAAAAAAGTCAAATAACCCGTTGGGAATATAACAGGAATATATTGTCAGTTTAGGCCATTAAACCTTTAGTAAATTAGTTCATTGAAAGATTGTTTCCCTGTAACTACCTGAAATCATGGCACCGAGGAAATGATAATTTTTATTTGGGAACAGGGGTCAGTAATAACTTCTGAGTAAGGGCAAGGCATAGCTAAGAATTTGTAACAAAAATATCTTAACATTTAAATAATACAATAAGGTTTGTAAAGTGCTTTATTCAGGGTTGGGAAACCTGCAGCTTCAAGGCCACATGTGGCCCTGTAGGCCCTCAAGTGTGGTCCTCTGGCTGACTAAGGGCTGACTAAGGGCCACACTTGAGGACCTATAGGACCCTATGTGGCCTCGAAGTCACAGGTTCTCCACCCCTGTATTAGCTCGTTCAGTCTCTACAACAACCCTGTGATATAGCTTCTTCCACTCCCATTTTATAGACGAGGAAACTGTGAAACTCAAAAGTTAGTTGATTCTTCTGGAGTCAGCTAGCTTTTAAGTAACTGAAGTAGGATTTGAACTCAGGTTATCCTGACTCTGAAGTTTAGTACACCATCCAACAACTCTAGGGCCTTCCTCCCTTCTTTTCTCCTGCCCTCTCACCTAACAAATGCTTTCATAGTTCTCCCTTGTGAATTAGGGAAGTAATACATACCATTCCCTCTCTCCTTGAGAAAAGATGTGACTTAGAGTCTAGTAAGCAGTCTTAACTTAGACCTTAAACCATTGTATGACCATGGGCAAGCTTTGTCTCTGAATTTCTTTATCTGTGCACCAGGATGACTCTTCCAATAATGAACTCAGGAAAACTGACTGATCATATACTGAGAGACAACCCAACCAGCCCAAGGCTTATATTCTTATGTTCCTCTTTCTCACCCCTAGATTATCTAATGTAGAAACAAAATCTCAGTCAGCAATCTGAAGAGTACATTCCCACCATCTAAGCTGAGAAACACAGGACAGCACAGCACTGAGTGTGACTGAGACCAGAGATTGTACCTGAGGGGACTTCTTGATGTAACCCAATCATCTCCAAAGGAGGAAATGTCACCCCACCCAACTACACCAGTGTGATTATAGCCATGAGCATAAGGACCTGCTTGGGCAGGTTTTGGTAGGGCATCACAGGGGGCAGCATTGGGCATGCCTAGTACCTAAGGGTATGGGTGGAACTTCATGCCTAGTACCTAAGGGTATGGGTGGAACTTCAAAGCTAGAGAGAAGAATCTAAGAAGGAGGCATCTACTGGGAGCCATCAAAATATCTGCACTCAGGAGAATAAGTTCAAATATGATCTCTGCAACTAGCTGGCAAAGTGGATAGAGTGCAGAGCCTGGAGTTGGAAAGACTTGAGTTCAAATCTGGTTGCACACTACCTGTGTGACCCTGGGCAAGTCACTTAACCCTACTTGTTTTAGTTTCCTCAGTGTAAAATGACCTGGAGAAGGAAATGACAAACCATTCCCTTATCTCTGCCAAAAAAACCCCCAAATGGGATCACAAAGAGCTGGAAACGACTGAACAATGACTGAGCAGCAATAATAACATGATTTCTGCCATCTTCTGTGTGATTTGGGGTATGTCACTCTGAACCTCACTTTCTTCACTTGTGAAATGAAAAACTGGACTTGACTTAGGCTGGAGGGTTACTCTGAGATCATGTAATCCAGCCTCCTTGTTTTATAGATTAGGAAACTAAGGTGTGTAAAATGCCTTCCAAGATTACACAGGTAGTGTCTGAGGTAGGATTTGAACTCGAGTCTTCTCTTTGCATTTTTAACACAAACATCCTTCAATCCCACTTAGCAATTCTGTCAGATTCTTCACATACCTATAAGGTAAGTTCTTCATGCAGCATGAACCTACAGCTATTTTCTTGGTAGAAGTATTTGAAGACTATATTGAAAAAGAAGATCTGGACCATATATATGATTTTTCTCTATGAAAAACTTGTTCAAAATTAAGCACATAGAGCTAGCAAAGCAGTAGTAATGCCTGGGAGCAAGGGGCAACCTGTACTGGGAACAAGAGTCCTGGATTCTACCACTTGGTGGCCTTGGGCAAGTTGCTCTATTTCTCTGTGCCTCAGTTTCCTCATCTGTGAAACAAAAGGATTGGACAATGTGAGTTCTAGCTTGAGGTTCCTTCTAGCTCTTAAAATTCTCTGATTCTGTATTCATTTGGGGTAGCTGGCTAGGACTTGGAAAGATTTGAAGAAAATCCTTTCCAAATGAGTTTCCCTTCTCTGCATGGGGATGGTGTTCCTTTCCAGTCTGTCGCTGCATTTCTTACTGGAGGATCTAAGGTCTTATGGTCCCTGAGCAGGGACCTCCATGTTTGTAAAGTTACTTTGAACAAGCAAAGGATGGATTCCTGCAACCACAGTGGGATCAGACATTTCTGAGGTCCTGAACCCTGAGGGATTTGGGGGACTTGAAAATTATGTGTAATGTGGAGATTGATAAGGGGATCCCTGATAAATTGATTTCCCCACAGTTCTGCTGGTAAAATCATGGAAGATTTTAGTAACAAAGACAATGAAATGTTAGACTCTTGAAAAAACATGCAAAGATATGTCTATATTCTGTTATCCCTTGACAAAGAGTAAAGAAATCCTCCAATCAAAATTGATGGAATTAAGGAGAAGCTAGTCATTGGCTGGCCAGGGATCAATCAAGATGCCCTTTAAAAATCAGGCCACAGTCTCTAAGAGTTCAGTTGTGCAATTGAGAGTCAAAGCAAGGGAAGGCTCTGAGGAGTACAACTTCTTTGACTTGAGAAAGCAGCCAACCCTAGGGTTGAGCTGCAACAAAGAACAGGCTTAAAGAACCTGACTACTTACATACCCCCACAGAGACATAGTACAATCAAAGGAAGCAGTATGATGACAGCATGGGAAGGAAAAGATCACTGGGGTCCTGCAGGGTGAGAGGAACCAGTTGCCTTAGCCATGTGTGTTTCTGAAGTGTATACCCACTTTGTGTGTGCCCACTTTTTCCGCTGACACTGTGTACATTTGTGGGAGATTACACCCTAGGTTCATGGGTGAAGACTTTATGGCTCTTCTTGCTAAAATGCCATTTCAGTACATGCCTTTTTGGGCTAACTGTGTTCACTAGCTAACTATTAAAAGGGATCACACTGGTAGGGTCTCATGAGCTCAGAATATCTTGAACCTTGGAAGAGTCACCTCTGGGGTCCTAACCTGTATCCTTAAGCATGGAGTGACAGAGGAACTATAGGAAAGGTACTACATATTCCATGTAGGTGGTTGCCTATCTGTGAATAAAGTTGATCCTGCATGGGGATGGGTAGGAGCTTAAGATGAGGGATAATGCAAATTGCTGTTGTTGTAGTTGTTGCAATCTGACTTTTCATTACCCTATTTGGGATTTTCTTGGCAAAAATACCACATTGGTTTGCCATTTTCTTCTCCAGTTCATTTTACAGATGAAGAAACTGAAGTAAACAGGGTTAAGTGATTTGCCCAGGGTCACATAGCTAGTATGTGTCTGACCCCAGATTTGAACTCAAGGAAATGGATCTTCCTGAGTGTAGGTCCAGAGTTCTATCCATGGCACCAACCAGCTGCAAATGATTATATGGTGGAATTAGAATTCCTGCTCCTGGGAACCATAAAACCCCTTTTTGATGTCAAGGAGTCAATAACTCTAGGACTCCCCCTTCTTTTTTTATTTGCTTTCTTCTCATCTGACCAACATTCACAGTTCTTCCTTGGAAATCAGAGAAGTCCTATTCAACGTTCCTCCTCTCCCTGACCTCTGAGAGATGTGACTTGGAGTCTAGTCTTAACCCAGGATCTAAATCATTGTATGACCATGGACAAGCCTTTTCCCTTTGGGCCTAAGTTTCTTCATCTGCACAAGGGCAGATCTGATTTGAAAATGATTTCTAAGGCTTCTTCTAATTCCAGTGTTCCTTCTCTTGCCATGACTCTCAATTCCACATGAATGAGGGTGGAGGTGGAGGAGAGACAAGAGACCTTGTTAGGAAGGCTTGTTAGGAAGCCATTCCAATAATTTAAGTATAAGGTTATAGAGATCTAGACTGGGGAGGTGACTTTGACAGTAGAGAAGGGATGGTGATAATGTGAGATGAGAGATAGTGTGAAGGATTCCCAAATCTTTCCAGAGCACCTTAGACCTCCCTTTTGCCCATTATAATATTCCTCGCACTGTATTTATGTGTGTACATTTTATCCTGCCAGTACAATACAACCGAGGGCAATTACCATGTTGATTTTCATCTTTGTAACTTCAACTTCCTGAAAAGTCTTGCCTGAGGGAAAAGGGCAGGGATAGAGGTGATGAGAGGAGCTGGACCATTGATATAAGGTTACCATTGATATAAGAAACACTTTCCAACAATGTTAATTAGCAGTACATCTGTGACTTTGAGATGTGATTGCCTGACTCCAAGAATGCCTCCCTCTCTTCACTCTTACCTTGCATCTCTTTTAATAAATGTGTGTTGAGTTTACTTGAAATTCACTGGCAACTGATTGGATGGCAAAGAGATAAAAGAAGAGATCAAAGAAAACTCATTCTTAGATTTTGAGCCTGGTGACTGAGAATGGATTCTAACTCCTATTCCAGTACAAATAGTGATGCATTAGACAAGTCACCTTCTCTCTGTCCTTCAGCTTCCTAGTCTATAAAATGAGGAATTTGGAATAACAATACTAATAGTAATCAATCATTTATTAGTATTTATTAAGTATCTACTATTTATTTAGCACTAGGGAGCCACTGGAGTTTACTGAGTAAGGGAGTAACACAGTCAGATCTGCACTTTTGGAAAGTCACTTTGGTGACTGAATAGAGGATGGATTGGAGTGAGGAGAGACTTGAGACAGACAGTCATCAGCATGCTATTTTAGTAATCTAGGCATGACGAGGGCTTTCACAGAATAATAATATCCAACATTTATATAATGGTTTAAGATTTGCTAAGTGCTTTACAAATACTGGCTGATTTTGTTCTCACAGCAACTGTGAGATGTAGATGCTCTCATTATCCACACTTTATAAATGAAACAACTGAGGCACAGAGAGATTAAATGAATTGCCCAACGTCACACTGCTAGTAAGTTGCTGGAGCTCAATATGAACTCGTCTTTTTTATGTTGGGTCTAGTGGGCTATCAACTGAATAATCTCTAAGGACCTGTCTATCCCCAAAGTTTTATGAGTTGGTTAGCCTAAGTACTGTAATTTAAAGAATGCCAGGAAGGCTTCTCCTTCCCAAATCTTTCTCCTATTTAAATAGGTCCTAGGACATGAAATTCTATCATTTATTATTTTGGGTTAGGCTTAGTTCCCTGAATCTCCTTTTAAAATGAAAACATCCCTGATATGGTGAAGGTATTGAACCATTAGCCTCTGATAATTAGTGAGTTTTCTCTCTCAAAGAAGCTAGGATAGTCTAGGGGTCCTAGAGGTTGGGGTTGGGGCAGAGGAGAATAGAACTAAGTGAAAGTGGGAAAGAGTATTCCTAAAAGGAAGGAGCTCTGAAGACATAGGTCATTCTCTTCACATGGGGATATTGTAGACCTTTATAGGCTCACAGGGCTGAAGAGGACCTTAGAGACCATCTCTTCGAATCATCTCCTATTGGCACACCCTGGCCCTGGGGTCAGCAGGACTGAGTTCAAATCTGACCTTAGAGACTTATTAGTCGAGTGACCCTGGACAAGTCACTTAAACCTGCCTCAGCTTCCTCATCTGTAAAATGACCTGGAGAAGGAAATGGTAAATAACTCTAGGATTTTTGCCAAGAAAACCCCAGGGTTTTCCTGTCTTTAGGCTAGTCCTCTTGTCCCCCAAACTGTTCTGCATAGGCTGTCTCTGTTCTCAGGAACAGCGTACTCTCTGAACAGGATCAGGCAGGTAATAGAGCACAATTCCTCCAAATAGAAAAATCTCTCCGGTAAGGAACAGCACAGTGTTTAACACCCACCAATGTCAGTGCTGGCCAGGGCCAGTGTGGCTTCCCACCTGGAGCACTAGCCCTGGATTCAGGAAGACCTGGATTCAAGCTCCACCTTGGATAGCTCCTAGTTAGGTGACCCCAGGCAGATTGTTTATCTTCTCTGAGACTCACTGTTTTCTTACAAAAAATGGGTGGCTAAGAATAACTCATATCTCAGGGTTGTTGTGGGGAGCCATTGAGATAAAGCATGGAAAGGGCTTTGCAAACTTTAGTGCAATGTAAATGTATTATTACTGCAACACTAGGGACTGCTAATGCATGTGTGTGCATGACCCCATGTACAGACCCATGCATCTGCTTGTAAAGCAGAACACACCTAGCTCTGTGCAGCCCCAGATATGCTTTTCTCCTGCTTGGTTATAATCTTTCATTGGAACTGACACATTGATAGCCCCAGTTTTTCTAGAGAGTGACCTTCATGCTGACTATTGATTTCCAGTGGTTATCAGCTGCCTGCCACTAGAGTGACAGACCAGGTCAGAGGTCAGCCCTTAAATAAAGCTTCTAGATTACCCAAGCTCCAGTGAAAATGGAAATTGGCAGAACTTGCTTTTATATGTCATGTTACTGCTGATGGCATTTCTCTTGGTTACTCGCATTCCTTCCCTCTGATGTACCTTTGTGAGCTGACTTTAGGTCAGCCTGGAGTTTCCTGCCTCCCAGTGTCTATGAGGGGTGGGTTATAGGGTTGAGGGCAAAGTTGTTAGTGGGGGCTGCTTTGGGTAAGCAATCTGGGAAAAGCACGAAAGTCACATATCCAATTCTCACATATCTGAATTCTCAGATATCCGGAAAGGTAGTGGTAGGGAAGGATTTTGGTTAATCCTCTTTTTCTGGTTGATAGAGAGCTGTCATTTATCCTAGTGGGGCTCAGGGTATAAGAAAACACATTTTAAGTCAAGTCACTCAATGTTATTGGATCTCTCTTTCCCCATCTGCCAAATTTTGATAACAATAGTTTCACTCTCGGTCCCTATGTAAGTTGATAGCTAAAATGAATGTGTTAGATAGGAAAGTACTTTGAACCATATAAAATGTTCCACAAATATAATGGGTGGTTATCCCCAATATCCCAGACTATTTAAATGCTTTGGTTCCACTTATGTCTCCTTCTCTCTGCTTATACAGCAACTGCCCTGGTCTAAGTCCTCATTACGTGTACCATTTAGTAATTTACTATTTAATTTTCCTGCCTCAAGTCTCTCCCTGCTCCAGTCCATCCTCTCAGATGCCAAAGTGATTCTCCTGAAGCAAAGTTACTCACACTATGTCACATTTCTACCCAGGGCCCTAACTACTGAATAAGCCCTGTTAGCTGTGGTATCAAATATAAACTTCCTTGTTTGATGTTTAAATTCTTTACAACCTGGGCCACTTCCTATGTTTAAAAAATTTTCAAACATTAGGCCCCTCCATCTCCCACCTCACCACTCTTTGTAGCCCATGGTCCAGTCATATTGACCTCCCTGTTCTTCCTCATACATGACTTTCCTTTTCCATCTCTGAGGCTGACCTCCATGCCTTGAATGCTCCCTCTCACCAGTTCCAGTTAGTAGGATTTCCAACTTCCTTTAAGATTAAGCTCAAGTGGCACCCTCCCTAGAGGGCCTTTTCTCATCCTCACAGCTTCTCTTACCTTCCCTACTAAAGCAAAATTGCATCTTGATTGTTGATTGCATCATGATTTTCTAGTCATGTCTGATTTTTTGTGACCTCATTTGGATTTTTCTTGACAAAGATACTGGAATGGTTTGCCATTTCCTTCTTCAAGTCATTTTACACATGAGGAAACTGAGGCAAACAGGGTTAAGTCACCTGGCTAGTAAGTGTCTGAAGATAGATTTGAACTCATAGAAATTTGAACTCATAAAAATGAGTCTTCCTGACGCAAGGCCCAATACACTAGCGACTGTGCTACCTAGTGTCCCCAAAACATAATTGTATCTATACTCTATGTATCTTGTATGCACTCACTTATGCATGTTGTCTGCCCTATTAAAATACAAGGTCCTTGAGGGCAAGGACTGTTTTTGCTTTTTGTATTCCCATACTTAGCGTAGCACAATGTCTGGTATCTAGAAGATGTTTAATAAATCCTTATTGGTTGGTCTCTTTGTAATATGGAGGTGACTAAGTTCCAAGGGAATCACAGTGTCTAACTGGTATCAATTCAGGTATGGATTATGGGTCTGTTATCTGATGACACAGTACACTAAATCTGGTGTGGTGTTGTGAGGATTTCTCTCCTTGGTATTCTTGGGACTAGATGATCCAGTCTTCTGATAACCCTTAACACTGAGATTCTCTTGTTCTGTGAGGAATAAGAAATTCAGATATGCTGGAGTGCTCTCCAGGCCCATTAGACTGAGTTCCTCAAGGTTAGGGACTGTTTCTGCATTTCTTTGTATCTTCAGTGCTTAGCACAGTTCTTGGTGCATAGTAGGTACTTAAAACATGTTCATTGACTGACTGAGATAATCTACCTGGAGATAAAGGCAGACTAGTATAGTAGAAAGGGCCCTGGTTGGGAATCAGGAGATCTAGTTGCAAGTCTTGCCTTCATTTTTCCCTTAATCAGTGGCTTCAGATGAGTCACCTCATCTGTATGAGCCTTGGTTTCTCTACCTATAAAATAAACAGGCTGCACTAGATAATCTCCAATATAATTTTCATCCCTTGCATTCTGTTTTGAGCCATGTGGTATAGTGGAAATCTTGTTCAGTCCTGTCCAACTTTTCTTGGCAAAGATACTAGATTGTTTTGCATTTCCTTCTCCAGTTCATTTTACAAAGGAGGAAACTGAGGCAAACAGTGACTTGCCCTGGGTTACACAGCTACTAAGTATCTGAGGCCACATTTGACCTCAGGAAGGTGAGTCTTCCTGACTCTAGGCCCGGTACTCCATCCACTGCACCACCCAGCTGCACCAGTGAACATGGTGTTAAATTTAGACTCATATAAGTTGTTCAAATTCCTGGTCTGCTACTTAATATCCTGAACAACTTACTTCAACTCTATGAGACTCAGTTTCCTCATCTGTAAAATGAGGAGGTTGGACTAGATGCTTTCTCAGGATCCTTCCAGCTCCAAATCTGTGATCCTATGTGTGACCCATTCATGAAAGTGTATCTCATTCCCTACAGACAGATATCCTGTCTATGGAGAAGAAAGCAATATGTCCTCATCCACAGAACACACCACCCCAGCACAGGAATTCTATCCTGGGACTGAAAGGTCTCTAGCTTTGTATTCCACCCCTTACTAAGATGAGAGGAAGCACTTTAACCTATGAAGCAAACATCAATTAGGGATCAATCAGTGAATCAATAAGTATCTACTAAGTGCTTATTGTATGCAAAGCACTGTGCAAAACAGTGAGGATACAAATAGAAACATGAGAGAGTCCTTGCTCCTTACTGTGGGCAGGGTCCAGCTATAGGGTAGTTGGAAAGGCCCAATAGTCCTTGGGGTGGAAATCAGGACAATTCGGCCTTAGCATCATTTCCTGAGAAGCAACTACAAGATGCCAAGCACTGTGTGGTTAGACTCCCAAACTAAAAGGGAGACAATTCCTGCCCTCAAGGAACTTATATTTCACTGAAATACAAATCCTTTATGTTTGTCTTTGGAATGTGCTCTACACAATGGGATTTTATATGCAAGTGGGGAAGTAGCATGGTGGATAGAGAGCCAGTCTGGAAATCCAGAAGATTCATTTTCCTGAGTTCAAATTTGACCTTAGCTGTGTGACCCTAGACAAATCATTTAACTCTGCTTGCCTCAATTTCCTCCTCCATAAAATGAGCTGGAGAAGGAAATGCCAAACTACTCCAGTATCTCTGCCAAGAAAGCCCCTAATGGGGTCACCGAGTCAGAAATGACTGAAAAATGACCAAATAACCATATGTCTATCAGGTTTGTCTTCTGAGGTAAGTTCAGTTCGGGTTCATTTTATAATCATTTTTCATTCCCATTGCATATGAAAATTAGATGCTTCAAAACTGAAGTGGCTGATGGAAGGAAGTCAGCTCCCAGCTCTGTCACTGTGTAACTGTGTGACCTTCAGCAGATTGCTGGACCTCTCTGGGTTTCAGTTTCTTCATTTGTTTATGAGCAAGCTAATATCCAGCTGCCTCTTTAGTTAAATTCTAGCATTAGCAATCAATGAATCTATAAAGAGATGAATACGTTATAAATTGCTCCATTTGATTTGTGAAACATTTATTGAGAACTTACTATGTATAAGGTGTTAGAAACACAAAAATGAAAAATAACATAGTCTGTCTTTAAGGACCTTATATTTGAAGGAAATATCCTCCAAGCTCACCCTTTCCAGAGCTTAGGACAGTGTTTAACACATAGTGGATGTGCAATAAATTGAGGTCAGTCAGTCTCAAGATCTGATTTGAGTGGCAGAGTGATATAGTCAATGGCACACTAGACTTAGATTCTGGAAGACCCAGATTCAAATCCTGCCTTAGATACTTACTAGTTGTTCAAAACTGGGCAAGTCACTTACTTTTTCTGTGCCTCAGTTTCCTCATCTGTAAACTGAAGGCATTGACCTTAATGACCTCTGAGGTCCCTTCATATTCTGGATCTATGATCCCATGATGGCCCTTTAGCAGGGGAAATTTTCGTTGCTGGAAAAGAAAAGCTGAGATTTTTCCTTGCTGAAAAACTACGTGTTTTGCGTTATTATCAATGGTCATAGATTTACTACTAAAATCCTTGATTAAAGTTTTACAAATGAGTTTAAATATCAAGGTCTATACCTCACGCTACGCTATGGGATTTGAAGGACATTGAGGAGTCCCGTTAGTTCAAAAATATCTCCCCATCCCACCTGCCGCAGCAAATGAATTCTTGCCATTAGCTCTCATTCCTCTGAGTTTCTCTCCCTGGAAGTTTCATTTGAAATGCAAATAACCCTGGGAGGAATAACCTATTAAGTCACTAACACTGTAGGATGAATGAGTGTTATCAGGAGTCAGTGTGGTATAGAGGCAAGCAGGGGCAGGTGATGGGAGCATGGGTCCCACTCTGCTATGGTTAGCTGTGTGACCTTGGGGAGGTGGCTGCTCCATTCTGGGACAGGGTTTTCTTTATCTGTAAAATAAAAGCCATTGAAGGAGATGACCTTCCAGCCCTAGCGTTCCTGTGGGACAAGTTCAAAAAGAGTTGCCAGGCTGCTAGTAGACAAGATCTAGGGCACACCAATATGCCACGCAGGATACATTTTGGATTCTGCTTTGGTGTATTTATTCACCAAAGTGGCTCTTCATTCCTCAGTCCCTGACTAGTTTTCCTAGATTATTCCACCAATTCTTGGAGGTTTAAAGATGCAGATCTGAAAGCACTCTGAAATACATCTTTGCAACACCCTGGCTTGCTCTGGGGTTAGGTAAGAAGCTTCAGCTTCCTTTCACCCCCAGGCCACTGGGGCAGATGGAGCTTGGGTCAGCAGCAACCAAACATCTAATGATGTGTGACGGCTGCTGGCCGGGCAACAGAGACTGCGCTGGCCCCTCTCAGGCCCCCACTCATCAGGGGAGAAGGGGTTCATAAATAACAGCCCAGTGACAGCTGGATAGAATCCTACTCAGTCTGAAAGGCAGAAGCAATTCCCTAGGGGTGAGGCCCCTGCGGGACAAGGCTCTGGCACTCTGGCCCTGCGTGGGGGAAGGAGGCTCATGTGGCACATGGCTCCCTGGGTTGTAAATGGTTCTGGTGATGAATGAAGGACTTCCATCCCCAGGCCTGTCAGTCACCCTCTCCTGAAGGTGAAAGTCATTTGCTTTGCTGTATATATAGATGACTCACTTCTCAAAATGGAGAATCTTTTTCTAATATCAGAACCACTGCAATTTAGGACTTTGAAGGGTTTGCT
>CM053773.1:64339-80515 GCA_028658325.1 Potorous gilbertii
TGATTGCAGAATAGTCTTCAGTTATTTCAACTTGCATCCCTTCTTCTTTGTAGACATTTCTGCTAGTTGCTTGCAAGACATTATTGAAATTTTCCAATGTAATCACTATATACCTTCGAGTTTGAAAAACACAATTATTTCTTTTTGGTTATCTATGAATTGAATCAATGCTTTGTTATCTTTATTTAAGAATTCTGGCAATGTTCCTATATTATTTACTATAGTAGAGTATTAAGATATTTTAATTTCTCATATTCTTCTGGGACACCTGTGTTCTTTTTAATGTATTTATTTGTTCTTATATGCACTTATAATCTGTCCTTTTCTTTACTCCCCTGCCCACTGAATCAAACAGAAATAGAAAACCCTCATCATAAACATGCATGGTCCAGCAAGCAAATTTCTACATTGATCATGGCCCAAAATATGTCTTTCTCCCCTTAAGTTCGTTACCTCTCTGAGGTAAATAGTGTTTTTCATATTCAGTTTCCTGGATTGATGAGAGTTCTAAAATCTTTCAGAGTTGTTTTTCTCTTTTTTTGAAATACTGTTCAACAAGTGTTGTTGTATTTATAAATTCTTCTCCTAGTTCTAGTCACTTGCTCAGCATCATTTCATAGGGATCCTCTCAGTTTTCTCTGAAACATTTTTATGGCAAAATACTATTCCATTATATTCATATATGGTAATTTATTTAGCCATTCCTTAATAAGAACCAAGTAGCCAAACCCTGAAACACAAACTTGAAAGTTTGCTTATACTCACTGTGGATAATGTTCAGTGTGTTGAGAGTAGAGGTGCTGAATAGGGTAAAAATAAGATTTTGATTTCTCTGATGCTTTACACTCTCTGTCCGTCTGTCTATCTATCTCTCTCTCACACACACAGACACACACACACATACACACATAATTACTTTCTTTTTTCCTTCCTTCTTTTCTTTCATCTTTTCTTTTCTCTTTGGGGTTAGAAAGGTTTGCAGAAAATCATCCCACTGTCTTGCTGACTATTTTCTTTATTTGGATTTTTAAAGGATTCATTCTTATAGTTTTCTTCTTTTATTAGGCAACTTAATCCATTCATATTTTGATTTATAATTGTTAAGTTTGTGCTTTATTTTTTCTTATTGTACCCCACTTATCCATTTTTCATTCAGTCACAGGGCTGACTAAAAGGTTACAGAGTATACAAGAACCTACTACATTTAGTTTGTTGGCTATAAAACAATGATTCCGAAGAGCAACATGATACTTTAAGTGCTCTTTTTCAACAAGATATCCACCATGTACATGTTAAGTTATAATACATCCCTTAAAATATGCATGTGTCAACAAAGACAACCTTATTCAATTATCCTCTGAATGAAGTGAAAAACAGAGAATTCTCTCTGTTTGCTATTGTCAAGACAAATACCCAGCTCAGAGTCCAAATGGATAAGCAATGATAATATTCTGGTTGTACAGTGTACCTAGAACACTGAAAGGTCTACTAAATAAGATTCATGATTACTCAAAATTGTCAGAAGAATTTTCACTCAGGAAAAATCAAGTGGGTGAATGTAGTTGGATGGATAAACTGTCCTTCAGTGCATATATTTTAAACAGATACTCTCCAAAACCAATCATTCTTGATAGAGGTCTATTTCTACCACTGAGTACCCAGTTCTCCAAAACTAAATAACTATGGTGGCTGATCACCCCTACTCACAGTTAAGCAATGCCATCCCAAAATGTTTCATCTTCTTGCTATGTTTCAGTTAGGAATCTAATATAGAGTCCAGTGGCAAAAATTCTTGTTATTAAATCCCAACTACATGCCAGTTACTGCCCTAGGTGGTAGGGATACAATGGTAAAGAATCCGGCAGAGACCTCCCAAAGTCTCTACCCAAACTGTAGTTGTAGCTTCACTATGGATCACAATTCATGGAAAATGGCATCTTTAATTCTCTTTTTTGCTTTTTGTGTTTTGGACAGAGACATTCTAGGAAATATGGTCCTTTCCCACTTCAGCAATGCCTATTATATAAGTATTTATGGTCATCTGTAATAAATTAATATCAGGACCTTGGTCAAGATGTAATCTCTTATTATAACTTTGTTTCCATGGGAAAATCAGCTTCAGTTTGCGTTGTTTCAACTTATATCTCATTTTCTATTTTAAAAATAAGTGTTATTGATACTTTATTTTTATGCCAGTCAATTTTCCTTCTCTTCCATACTAAATCATGATAACAAAGAAGCATTTAGCAAAACCAGCTGACACAGCAGTCATTGACTTGACAGCATTATAGGGCTTTTTTCCAGAAGCATAATGTACATGTGAGTTCAAACACCACCTGCTTTCAAGGAAAGCATTGTGGAGAGGGAGAAAATCTCATGTGATACGATTTACCCTGGATCCTGAAAACCCTTGTAGGGACAGTTCTAGTTAGTCTTATGGTTCACTTGGGCTTTGCATTTCAGAGAGGCAGAGAAAGGGGGAGAGTTGGTGATGATACTAGAAAGTTTACTGATTTAGAAAGCATATTATAACAGGCATTTAAAAATGTGACTTGTTGATGTCGGAGGATCTGAGTTTAAGTCTGTTCTGCCTGGTCTAACCTGGGAAAAATCTCTTCACCTCTCTGTGAAACCTCCATTTTCTCACTTGTAAAATAGGAATGATAATACTTGCATTATCTACATCACAGAGTCATTATGAAGAGAGTGTTCTGTATACTTTAAAGTTTTATTACAGCAAAAATTATTGTAACCCATCAAAGTAATAATAGCTAGCATTTGTATAGAACTTAAGTATGCAAAGTGCGAAGTATCTATGTGTGTCACTAGCTGTCCTGGGGCCTGTCTGTCATTATCTTATCTGATCCTCACAACAACCCTCTGATCTAAGCATTATCACCTCTTTATAGATGGAGAAACTGAGACTGAGAGACGTAAAGCGATTTGCTTGGAATCACATAGCTGATATGTATTTGAGACAGGATTCGAACTCAATTCTTCATGTCTCTGAGTCCTAGGCTCTATCCACTTTGCCATCTGGCTGCCTAATTTATTAAAATACTCATTAACCATTGGTCCCAGTTCTTCCACTGTTCTAATTCTGAAATTTTTAGTATAGTCCTCTGACTGTAATATACCCACAATTCCCTTCCCCACTGCCCTGGTTCTCTAAAGGCTGAAGGTTCCGATCACCGCCGGATGGTATCAACTCTCATCTGTTCAAATGAAGTATACAGGAGAGGAAATCTACTCAACGATGTATATCCCGTTTTGTTACATATCCTCTTCCTATTAGAAGGCAGGAAATAGGCCTATGGTTAACTCTTTATCTCTCTTCCATGCTTAGCTCTTGTGTCAAGTACCCTGATGTGTCCAGATGATGATGATGATGAATAAACTGGCCTGGTTTCTTCATCTTCACCTAAAGTTAGTCCTTGGAGTCCTACCAGCTTAAGACAAATTGTCATGAAGACTACAAATACTCCATAGCATTTTAGAGTTAGAAGGAACTCCAGAGGTCACCTAATCCAATGCCTTCATTTGACAAATAAGGAAACTGAGGCCAAGGCAGTGAAAGTGACTTACTGAAGGTCATAAATCTACTTAAAAGCAGAATTGGAACCAAAATCCAGGCCTTCTGTCTCCTAGTCACATTCACAACAGGTTGTTTTTGGATGGTGGGGGGTAGGCTGGTTCTGTCTTTCCCTAGTTTTTCTTTTCCTTTTCACCTCCCCCTCAAATAAACAAGCAACCTACCTTGAAACTCTTAGAAAGAGGGTGACCTGAAGCTGAGATAGGGTTTGTGATTTTGCTGACTTACTTCTAGGGTCCACACACAGGGGTCTGACCAGAGAATGTTAGAGCCAGTAGGAAGTTTATAGGTGGAGACTGTGCTGGAACCAAAATCCTTAGATTATAAAATTTTCAGTATGAGAATTGACACCTCAGAAATTAGAAACTGCTACAAGTGAGGATTTGATTCATTGCCTTTTTTGATTATCACTCTAGATTTAAGAAAATGATGGGGACCAAAAGCTAATAAGGGAGATTTGGGGTACCTACATGACCCAGAAGATAGAGCTCTGGCCCAGGAATCAGGAAGACATGAGTTCAAATCTAACCTCCAATACTTATTAGTTGTTGCCTCAAAAAGAAAAAGGCAGATTAAACTTTAAAATGCTTTTTAGAGAGCTGATTGTTAAATATTTACCAGCATATCTTAGTGCAGTCACTTACTTTATAGATGAGGTAAAGAGAAATGAGGAGATGTGCCCATGGTCACACAGTCAGGGACCAGAGCTGGAACTTCAACCCAAGTTATTGCTGAGTCTATCATTCCACATCATTTGCTTCATTACTTTATTAAAGTTGTTTACTTTATTTCTTCCATGAAAATGAGGAGGTGAGTCTGTCCTAGACCCAGAGAGGCCTGGGGCTAGGAAGCCTGAGCAATGAAGCAATGGAAAAGGTTAGGCGAAGGAAAAGGAAAACCTTCTGTTCCTCAGTCTTTCTCTGTCTTTAGCAAGATGTGCTGGAGGCAGAGGGAACTAACTGGGTCCAGCCCCTGGGGACCCAGGCACAATGACCTCACTGGTCATTTCCAGCTTTTATGATCCACTAGGAAGGCTCATGAAAGCTGGGAGTGACGCAGACTAACAGTCCCTTCCACCCTGCTCTCGATGGAGATGATCTCACCCCCATTGGAATGAATGCCACTGCCATTCACATGCCCTGGCCCAGGCCACAGGCCTTTGGGTAAGGGCACTGAGCGAGTTGGGGTGGGGAGACAGGAGAGAAGACCCTTGAACTTGGAATCTTGGAATGAAAAGAGAGGCAGGAATGAAGCATGAACATAATTCACAAGATCATAAAGGCCATGATGAACACTGGGAGGAGGGAGGAGCATCTGCATGTATACTGGCACTATGGAGTAGAGTTAGAATTAATTGAGAGACCTGAAAAGAAGAATAAAATAATTTCCCCCTCCTTTCTGCCCCAATCCATGCTCCATTTTGCATGATGATTTTGTTTAGCCAGAGAACACTTGTGAAGTTTGTCTTTTAGTGCCCTTCCCCTTTGAATTCAGAGTCCATCCCAACTTTCTTCAAACCCTCCCCTCTCTCCTACACATGTGGGGCCATCTCCAGTCATCCTGACTTGTGTCTGACCACTGGACCCAGAAGGATCTGGAGGAGAAAGTGAGGCTGGTGACTTTGCACAGCCCTGCCTCACTTAAATCCAATTCACTCACAAGTCATGACATCACCTTCCTGATGTCATGCTCTCTCCTACATGTAGCCAAATGCCCCATCATCCAGGCCTGGCCTCTATGGTATTGAATCCTCATGTTTCCACTGTTCCTCAGCTGATGGGGACTTGGGAAGGGCAAATGACCCCTTCTGGATGCCTCTGACTCCCCCCCCACTACTCCCATCCTGGGAAAATCACCACCCATCTTGTATCTAGACTCCTCAAGGCTAAACTCTCTGTCTGGGCTTCCCAAAGTGATAATTAACTAATCTCACAACTAATCTGAGTTTCTAAGTAAGGTCACTCCTTACTTCTCTCCTAGTGACAATGCCCCTATATTTTTTGCCTAACCAAATAATTACTAAATCAGATCAGGCAAGAGGTAAGGATGGTGTCACTGTAGAGTAGAGGACTTACTATTTGGATTCTACCACAAAGACAGAGCCCAGGGTAGGAGTGGGAGGAGGGTAGAGCTTTTAGAGTGGGGAGGAAGATTGCTCCCAGACCTCCCTTTTCTTCTTACCCAGAATGGGCAAAGGGGTCACAGAGTAGGCTCAAATTTTCAGAGGAGCTAACATATGCAAAGTACTTTGCTATATAAAGATGGTAGGTGGTACATCAGATGGAGCAGTCAGACTAATCTTCCTGAGTTCAAATCTGATCTCAGACACTAACTGTGTGACCTTGGACAAGTCATTTAATCCTGTTTGTCTCAGTTTCCTCATCTGTAAAATAAACTGGAGAAGGAAATGGCTCATTATCCCCTATTTCTGCCAAGAAAATCCCCAAAAACCGGGTCAGGAAGAGTTGAACACAAATGAAAAAAAACAAAAACAACAAAAAGCTATTTATTATTAGGCTCTGAATAGCTCTACAGATAAAGAGCTGAGTTCAAGTTCAGCGTATTAGCCATGTGACCCTGGGCCAGTCACTTAAACTCTCTTTATCTCAGTCTCCTCATCTTTAAAACAGGGATAAAAATAATACCCACTTCCCAGGACTGTTATGAGGGTGAAATGAGATCATGTTTGAAAAGTGGTTCTGCTGACCTTTAAAGGCTATTGATATATGTGTGTGTGTGTGTGTATGTGTGTGTGTGTGTGTGTGTGTGTTAGCTGTGACTATTTTTATTATTTCCCTGGCATGAACCAACTCTGGCCAAGAAACCTGCTTTTGCCTAGTGTAGCTGATTTCTGTTGTTACCAGCCTCATTATACAGGACTCCTCCTCTAACACCCTACAACGCAGCCAAACTGACCTTGAGAAAAACCCTGGACTGGCAGCATTTAGACCTGGGTTCTATTTTGCTTTCTGTATTACTACTAGTTTTGTGAACAAAAACTGGTTACTTAAATTCTCTGGGACTCAGCCTCTAAATCTGAAAAATAGGGATCCTGGACAAAAAGTTCTTTTATATTATCCCGAGCTTCCAGATTTAATGATCCTACAGATGAATGAGCAGAAGGAATTGCAGTCCTGGAGAAAATGCACTGCACTCAGAAGATCTGGTTTGAGAATCAGTCCTATAGCTGTGTTACATCTGATACATTGCTTCATTTCTCTGGACCCCCATTTCCCCATCCTTAGAATTAGGTGATTGGACTGGATGATTTCTAAGGCCCCTGCCAGCTTTAAAAGGTAAGAAGCAGTACAGCAATGAAGACTATAGGTTATCAAAGGAGAGAGAAGAATCAGAGAGAGGCTTCATGAAAAGAGAAAAGATTCTAGTCTAAAGAATGAATGGCATTTAGGTAGGACACACTTGGGAAGGAGAAAACAGTGTCTGTAAAAGCAAAGTGGTGGCAATATGCAACAGTTATTTATGGGACAGTGAGCAAATCGGTATGACTCTAGCAAAGGATGTGGAGAAAATAAGTTTAGTTAGGTCAGGTGAGGCAATGGTACCTAGCTCTAAATGTTTAACTCCTTGGGATAGAGAGCATAGGAACAGCTCAGAAGAAGAAAATTTGATTAAAGTCTCTCTATTTGGTTAATTTCAAATCTTGGTTTATTCTAAATTCTCCAGGAAGTCTGAAACTATACAAAAAATGATGTGACTTGCTAATAACATTAATTTATAATCTTTTAAAACAATGATGGCCAATTGTTCTTATCAAAAGATTTTTTTAAAAAAACATAATTACCTTTGGAAATGAAAGAATGAACAGAAGTACAACAAATTACTTTGTCTGACAACAAAAACTCTCCTAATAAGAATTATAGTCATTTATTTAAGCAAAGTGTCCAAATGAGCACAATTTATTTAATTAATAATTGTTCAGGATTATTTTGCTATGATCAAAGTATGTGTATATATATATATGTATGTATGCATACACACATATGTATATATACATATACCATTTTTAAAAAGCTGGACTTGTGGTTTCATTTAGATCTCAATGAGGAAACTCCTTCCATCAATGCAATTAAGTATCTTGGCTTCAATTTATAGTTTTAGAGAAATTCCTAAGACATAAGAGCTTATGTGATTTGGCCAGGATCACATCAACAGTATGGGTCAGGGGCTGAATTTGAACACAACTCTATTGGATGCCATATATAAACTGTAGTTTTCTCTCAAAGTATGAATGAAACTTGTGTACAGTCTATATAAAGGGTATTTAGTAACATAAACCAATAAATATATGTATATATGTTTACATGTATTTGTACATATATAGCATGTATATATGTGTGTTTATATTGTATATATGCATATATATGTATATATATACATTTATATATGTATATACATATATATATATACACATATATATATACCTTCAGAAGTGTTTTCATTTTCAAGGGTGCAGCCTACTTTCACAATGACCTATATTTGAGCCAATAGAGTGTATCATCCATTTATAAGCTCTAGAGCCTGAAAGAACAATTAGCAAATTCATGAATTACTCTTTTCCTAGACTTGTTTACCCCAAATTGTTCACCTGCTTCTTTCAATCAAGTAGTCTAAGAGGCTTCCAAAAATAAGCAATTAAAATGGTCAGAAATGAAATCCCACATCAATGAGGCATGATAAAGTTTGCACATACATGCACAGAGCACAAAAAGAAAGAGCAGTAACCATTTGGGTAAACCATTGTTTCATTCACTCTGATTAGATGGATTTAGTTGGACTTTCATGGGAGATTAGAGATTTAGAGTAAATGACTGTGAAATCCCCTCATAAACCAGAAGCACTAAATCCTGAGCTAGTTATTGGTTAGGGGTCTCCCCCTCTTTAATCCTTTTCTCTCTTCTGGACTTCATTTTCTTCCTAATTGGTTGTCCTTCGTTTACTAACACTGCCCCCCTTCTACTATTGTTTATTTTTACTCTTTCAGAAATAAGCTCTGTGTACAAAATTACACCCATTTATTCTTAACAGTCCCACATCTAATCCCAGCTGCCTTTCCAAGATTCTGTGGACCCGGAGGCTTGCCTTCCAAGCTCCCATCCCTTCTCTCCCCACCCCTCCCCATTCACAATATATAGAGTTCAGAGTTGAAAGGGTTACTGGACATAATCTAGTTCAAAGACCTCATTTCATGGTGGAGAAAACTGAGGGGTAGAAAGATAAAGTGATGTCCTCAAGGTCACACCATCCACGTTTTATCTTTTCTTACGGTAGCCCTTCTGTCCTTCCTCTCCCATTCCTTCCTTTGTCCATATTTGGCTAGCTCTTGGGCTTTTCCCCTTCGTATCTGCATGTGGGAGCACGTGTACTTGCTTACACACACCCCCACACCCACACCCACCCCCCCACACATACACACTGGTCTTCATGGGATCTCCAAAGTAGTAAGACTACTCTATGGACAGGATCTTCAAAAGTGTTTACAAAACCCAGACAGTGGGCCTGACCAATGACTTTATTTCCTCAGTGAGAAGGAGGTCATTGTTTCCCAGAGCCATGAGGGACCTGGGGTAGGGAGGGCCCAAAGTGAAGCAAAGGAAAAACTTAGGTTGTGGAGGAGGGCCTGAGGGGTTTCTGCCTTTGGCAAGGGGAGGTGGCAGGATGTGGCTGTGTCAGAGGCTGAAGGAGGGAGTCCTCTGGGGCCTCAGGCATAATGACCTCATCAATCACTGCTTGGAAATGGTTCTGTGGCTAATTCCCTGTGTAAACTTGGGCAAGCAGCTTCCCTTTTCTCTGCTGTAAAATGAGAGACTTCCGACTCTTTCAAGCCTCAGGTTCTGTGACTCCATGAGATCATTGCTTTCTGGGGTTTTAGAGAAGAGGACAGTTGCCACTGTGGAATGAAGTATCTTTCTCTCTTAGTACACATACAACCAAAGTAAAAGACCCTGAGTCTTTATGGCCGCTGGAGCATTAGGGATATACAACTAACTCATTTTTAAGATGTAATAAGCACCTAAAGTATTCAAAACACTGTGCAGTCTTTAGTGGGTGATTTTTTAAAAATTCCTGCCATATTGCTTTCTTATTATTCCTCATACACAAGGCTGCATCTCCCATCGTCATACTTTTCAGTCTTTCCCCTCACTCTGAATGCACTCCATTCTCACCTCCACCCTTAAAAATACCCAGTTTTCCTTCAAGACTCAATTTAAACACTACCTTCTACATTTCATTTTTCCTGCTCTCCCAGGCTGCCTGTGCCTTCTGTCCCACACCAATTACTATCTTATATCCAAGGGGGTGCTGAAGGCAGCTAGTAGCTAATTGTTAAATTTTCAGTATGAGCACTTATGCCTCAGATGCCACTAATCAGGGCTTCGTTATTGTCTTGTTGACTATCCAGACTTAAAAAGAGTGATGGCAAAAATGCCAATAATGCATATTCAATTTAAAAGTGTCCCATATTTTTTTTTCCAGAAAGCCAGCTGTTAAGCATTTACCAGTATGACTCTGCTTATATCTATTTTGTATATGCTTATATGTATATATGTGGAGGGAGTGTGGAGTGTTCAGGGAGGAGTGGCACCTCTGGTATAAAGGCTTACTGAGCCCTTTTCAGGGTTGCTCACCCACCTTTGATATCCACCTGTCACTCAGCTCTCACCTGTGGCTCCAAGAAGTTATAGTATGTGCAGCAGCCACACCCAGTAAAACCATCTCCACAGACGGACTAAACCACATTGAGGATATCTGACAGGCCTCAGATCCATTGGTGAGTTAGGGAGGATGTCTACCCCAAGCATAACAAGACTTCCCCTGACAGAAGGAGCAGATGAGTACAATTTGTTCCCATGGCCATGAAGGTGGCTGAGGCAGACATAGTGGAGTGCTTGGAGCTCAATCAGACACAAAAAACCCCAAGGTCACTCACTGTGTCCCAGGCCATTGCTAGTCATTTGTCCTTCCACTGTACTTTGATGACTCTGGGAGAGAGAGGCTGATGATTCGGCAAGCTCTGCCTCACTGAAATCCAATTCATACAACAGTCAAGATTTCACCCCTTGCTGTCTCTGGTCCTCTTGGAAAACGAAAGACAAACAAGAATTTATGTATGTGCTTGTTTCTCTTCCATATTAGAATGAAAACTTCTTGAGAAAAGGAACTTGTTTCCCTTTTGTCTTTGCATTCTTAATATTTAAGAATGTACTCAATACTATATCTGTCACATAGTAGGTGACATTAGTAAATGCTTGTCAATTGATTATTTTGTATAAGATTAATTTTTATAACATAGTACTGTAGAAAGAATTCTGACTGGAATCAGAGGGCTTGGGTTCAAATATTTAACTGGTTGACCTTTGGCAAGTCACTTAATCCCTATGGGCCTCACCTTCTGCATCTGTAAAATGAAGGAATTGTACCTGATTGTACTTAAGGCTCTTTCTTCATCTGTAAAATGAGCTGGAGAATGCAATGGCGAACCATTCCAGTATCCTTGCCCAGATAACCCCAAATGGGTGACAAAGAGTGGCACATGACAACAAAAATCCCAACACTCCATGATGTCCTTCAATTCCTTCCTATTTTTCACCTTTAAATGAAAATTTGGATTCTTTATGACTTCATCAGCCTAAAAAGCCTCTGACTGAGTTATTAAAGCCAATCTGCCAGGTATAGGTTCAGGATGCCTATTTCTATACTCTTTTTGTTATCTACTCTGCAGCTGATCATGACACTCATACCTGAGAAGAGCCATGTGCAGATGCCCTCCTGCCCACCTCTTCATGTCCCTCCTGGAAAGGCTGAATGGAGAGCATTCCATTTTTGCTTTATGATGTCAGAAGTAGGTCATGAGGGCCAATCTTATATATGGTTGATGACTCCTAATAACTATAACATAGAATTAAGCCAACATATACAGGCACGGGGCATTTCTTCAATATATAGAGCCTTCACTCAGACCTTCTCCTCCTTGCACTAGAACTCAGAATCCTAACCCTGGGGCCCTGGGCTCTGAATGGTAAACTGTCACTTGATTCTGATCCATTCCCATGGCAGCACCTCTCAACTTGCTTTCTTTTGTATCCCCAGAGTTAAGTCGTAAACATTTAATACATTTTGTTTTATTCATTCATTTCTATTGGCCCTGGCCAAGGACCAGGCCAGTAGAAGCCATAGCTAATTGCTGCAACCTCTGCTAACCCTCTCCAACCTTGTGTGAGGGTAGCCTTTAATTTCATCACAGGTTTTCCCTTGTGTTAAGGGCACCAGTCATCTTGGTGGTGGTAGATTCCCTGACTTCTCAATGCTGGACCTCTATGGCTAGGCCACCATCCTGCTCCTGAAGGAAAGTTTCTGATTCCATCATTCTTCCTTCTCGTATCACCTCCAATTTGGGGCCTTGGTTTGTCTCATATTCCTGTGCTGGTTTATTTATTTATGACCCTTTAGGTAAAGAGGCATTTTTCCTGTGGCTTATCATGCCCAATTCAATAGGCAGTGTACAGAATGAACCCTGAAAATGTATCTCTGGTGCCAAACTTCTATCACCAGGATGACTCAGATACCCAATTAACAACTGAAATATTCTGTAAAAAAAGAAAAAAAACTTGGTCCAAACTTCTCCCCACCAAAAAGTTCAGATAATGTACTTTACAGAGGTGGGGAGAAGGAAGGATGATTGGTATGGAACAATGCATTTACTATCAGACTCAGTTGACATATTGCTTAGTTTTGCTGGATTATCTTCCCCCACCTCTTTCTTTTTGATTCTCTGTTATAAGGAATGATATCACAAATGAAGGTGTTATAAAAGCACAAATTGCCTATAAAAATAAAAAATAAAGACATTTAGTCTACCGGTAGCATAGTGGACTGGGCTGGAGTCCTGAAGTTCCAATGCAGCCTCAGACACTACTAGTTGTGCAACCCTGGGAAAGTCACTAAGTCATCATCGGCCTCAGTTTCCTCATCTGTGAAACAGGGACAATAATGATATCGCCTTCCAGGATTGTGGTGAGGATCAAATTACATAATAATTGTAAATTATATACTTATTTTGCATATATATTATATATATTATTATTACTTGTTTACCTGAATACACATTTTTATATTGACTATGGTTTCCACTATCATTTTCTCTCTTGATAATCACCCCAAGAACCGAAGTTATCATAGTCCTTGACCACCTAGGAGAGCTGGACACTGCCCAGATTGGCCTGTAGCATACTCCACAAAAAGCCAAAATGGAGTACAAAGCAGGTGGCTGGTTACCATCATGTACTTGGAGATTCCTTGGGCACATGGGACAAAATCTCACTGTCCTCTCACAACTTCCACCCAATCAAACCTTACAAGAAACTGGCAGGAAAGGTCCTAAATCTCTTCTCCATCATTCAGATAGCTGAGTCAACTTAGCATCTATTTATAAGTGGTTACTAGTATGTACAGTACACTGTACCAGGCACTGGGAATACAAACAGAAAGATAGCCCCTGTCCTCAAGGGTCTTACATACAAAGGGAAAACTTGGAGGGAAGAGTTATTAATACTATGTTTTTATAAGTAAACTCACTCTTAGTTAGCCTCTCATGGGATGAAACTACCCTCTTTACCCCTCATCCCTAGGTTTTTGTAATCATGGGCTCACCGTGAATTATAATACTCTGAATTATGCCTTGTCATACCTCACTCACCACCAATAATTGTTGTTGGGCAAAAAGGATCCATTGTTCAGGATATCTTCAACACATGAAAATCACAGGGTCAGTCACCTCAGGTACCTAAAAGATTGGCAGGGGCGTGGACCTGAGCAGAATATACCAATCCATCAATCAATAGCTATTTATTAATCACCACTATGAGTCAAGTATTGTGCTAGACTCTGGGGATGTAAGTACAAAGAATGAAATAATATCTTTATGCCTTGAAGTTACATTCTAACGATATGTATAAAATAGACACACATGTATACATATATGTACTATACAACATATAAGATATGCTATGTACACATATATATAGTGTTCAGTTATTTTTCAGACACATACCACTCTTTATGACTCCATTTGGAGTTTTCTGGGCAAAGATGCTAGAGTGGTTTGTCATTTCCTTCTCCAGCTCATTTTACAGATGAGGAAACTGAGGCAAACAAGATTAAATGACTTATCCAGGGTCACATAACAAGGAAGTGCCTCCGGACAGATTTGAACCTGGGAAGACTTGTCTTCTGGATTTCAGACCCAGTGCTCTATCCACTGTACCACCTAGCTACCTCTATCTATCTCTCTATCTATACACATGTATACATGTATATACATATACATATATATACATGTATACATATATATGAATTGAATAAATAAAATACTATTCAAAGTATTTTGAGAGAGAGAGAGCAGTAGCAATTGGGGGATCAGGAAAGGCTTCATGCAGAACATAGGGACTAAGGGGTATTTTAAAGGAAGAGGAATGGAGATAAAGAGAGAGCATATTCCAGGAATAGGAGAAGGTCATTGCAAGGGCACAAGGAATGTGGATGAAGTGTTACATGTGACGGTTCAGATGGATCACTGAATGAAGGAGGGAGAGCAATGTCCAGGAAAGATGGAAAGATAGACTGGCTCCAGGTTGTGTTGAGCTTTAAAAGCTAAACAAAGGAGCTTATATTTTATCCTAAAGGCAATAAGATGCCCCTGGAATTTTATTGACTTGGGGAGTCACATGGTCAGATATGCACAACAAGAAAATAACTACATCAAGAGTTTTGCCTATGGATTGGAGTGATGAGAGACCTGAGACTGGGAGGACAATTAGAAGGCATGGCAATCACCAAGGTGGTGAGGGCTACGTGAAGAAAGAAAAGGGGTCAGATGTAAGAGATGTCATGAAGATAGAAACAGCAACATTTGGCAACTGATTAAATATGTGGGATGAAGGAAAATGAGGACAAGACAATAATTCTGAGATTGTGAACCTGGGAATCTGGAAGGATAATGGTGCCTTTGACAGAAACAGGAAAGTTTGGAAGAAGGAAGACTTTGGGAAAGAAAGATAAAGAGTGCAGTTTTGGACATGTAGATTTTGATATGTCTCTGGTACATCTAATTTAAATTGTTCAATAGGTGATGTGCTACTAAAGCTCAGGGGAAACCCTGAGGCTGGATGTATAGATCTAGGAGTCATTTGCATAGAAATGATAATTAAACCCTTGGGAGCTGAGGTTATCAAGAGAGCATAGAGAAGAGAAAAGGGAATTAGTGCAAATGTGCACATCCTAAAATCAGAGTGGATAGCTTTTCAATGCTGGTTCAACTTCTTATCTCCTTGATGTCTTGTACATGCTTATAACCCTATGAAGGCATCCAAATCATAAAGGCACACCCATGGTCCCATTAGCAGGTCATTGATGGCAGGGGATGGGAGCATGAAAGGAAAGAAAGAAACATTTTTTAAATGCTTACTCTGCACTGGGCAAGTACTTTAAAATTAATATCTCATTTGATTCTTAAAGCAATCTTGGGAGGGAGGTGTTATCCCCATAATATCAGTGGGGAAGTTAAGGCAAACAGAGGTTAAGTCACACCACTATTAACTATCTGAGATTGTATTTAACTCAGGGCCCGGTATTCTATCCTTTGTACTTCCTCGTGGCTCCTGAAAAGTCGTTGCAATATGAAGCCTAGAATGTTAGAAAATTAGATTGTCAAACAAAGGTCAGCTCCTAATAGTCCTTGCATTTTGGCTTCATAATCTCATATAGATTTTCTTGGCTCTGAATTTCTAGCCACAAATCAATCTTCCTACCTATCTCTGCCCTTGGATCTTGATATTCTGAAGACAGCCTGATACACTGAGGTCTGCTTTTTAGTTGATGCCTACTTTCCCTCTAACTTGGAGCTTTTCTCTTTGATCCATGCAAGGAATTGATCCCTTTGCCTAGGGATTGGGAAGCAGCATTATACAGTGGAAAACGTACTGACTTTTGCATCAGAGGCCCTGGGTTCAAACCACACTGCTGACACTTAATGCCTCTGTGACCTTGGGCAAGCAACTGTGACTCCATGAGCTTCTATTTCCTCACCTAGAAAATGAGGACCTCTGAAATCTTTACTAAATTTATGGTCTTATTTTAACAATGTCAGTATTTTAGCCCTGCTAGAAGTGTTCAGGTTAATGGAAAAGAAGGGCCTTAAAAGAACTGGCTAGGCATAAGGTTCTTGTGACTACCGTGTGCCAGAGACCTTCAACCTCTAACACAGGCACACCTGAAGAAACATAGACAGGCTCAGAAGGTGCTACAAAGGGAAGAGTTATCAGAGACTTTATTTCACAAAACCATTTCTACTCCACCCTTTGGTTGTCTTCTGTTCTGGAGGCCCCAGTCAACTTAAAGCATGGCCTAATATGCAAGACTTTCCCCAGGAATATCCAAAACACTTAGAGGTTCTATTTGGTTCTCTTGCTTTCATTTCTTCCAAAATACACAGCTTAATCACCAGATTGTATTGGACCAAGTTAACACTACCTCAAAGATTTAGACTGTCTTTCTTTGTTGTTTTTGTT
>CM053773.1:86686-101961 GCA_028658325.1 Potorous gilbertii
AGAGTCAACTAGGTATAATTTAAAGTTAGCAAAATTTATTGGTTTGTGAAATGGATGTGCTCTAACACACTTGTTTATTTTTATTATTATTTATTTTAAAAATATTTATTTATTTATGTTTAGTTTTCAACATTCACTTTTATAAGATTTTGAGTTCCAAATTTTTTTCTCCCTCCCTCCCCACCTTCCTTCCCAAGACAGCATGCAATACACTCATATTAAACATATTTCTACATGAGTCATGTTGTGAAAGAAGAATCAGAACAAAAGGGGAAAACCACAAAAAAGAAAAAAAAGAGTGAGAAAATAGTATGCTTTGATCTGCATTTAGACTCCATAGCTCTTTCTCTGGATGTGGATAGCATTTTCCATCATGATTCTTTTGATATTGTCTTAGATCATTGTAATGCTGAGAGAAGCTAAGTCTATCAAAGCTGACCATCACACAACGTTGCTATTATTTTGTACAATGTTCTCTTGATTTTGTTCACTTTACTCAGCATCAGTTCATGTAAGTCTTCCCAGGTTTTTCTGTATTCCACATGCTCATCATTTCTTATAGTATTATCATTTCTTTTTACATCACATTCATTTTTTAAAATATCTCTTTCCCCTCTCCTCATTAGTAAATTGTCCCTTGTAATAAAGAATAAAATAGAAGGAGAAGATAGCAGTTCAGTAAAACTGACTAGTACATCAACTGAGTCTGACAGAAAGTAAAATCTTTCATACCCATAGTCTCCCACCTTGCAAAGGAGAAAGTTACCTTTTCCTCTAGGGCTAAGCTTCTTGGTTATGATAACTTAGCTATTCTTGGTAATTATAATTTCAACTGTTTGGGTGGGGTTTTTAAATAAATCTTACTATATTATAATCATATCATATTTTTATGTCATGTACCATTAAGAAAAGGGACTTGAACTGTGATTTCATTGATATAGGGAACTTCCAAAGAAGAATTCATGCAGCTTGATACCTTCTCTATAACTTATAATCTTAGGGAATTACCTAGACCCTGAGAGATTAAGTGACTTGTCCAGGATCACTCTGACAGCATGTGTCAAAGAAACCAGACCATCCTGGTTCCAAGGTCAGATATCTGTCATACTACTCCTATCACATGTTCTATCATATCTTGTCAGATAATTGAAAAATAAAGTATTTGATCGAATATTATAATCATGATCTGTCATGACTATATTCACAATGCCAATAAAATATACAGTTGGATAGATAGAAAGAAGAGATAAAATTAACCTCTTTGAGAGATCTCCCAGTTTTGTTTTGTTTTTTTTGCTTCTATACATTTCTGTGGGATAGGGGCAGCTCTGGGAAGTGAGCCTGATGAATCAGTTAAAGTTGGTAAAGGGTCTGGTAATTCTATGGCAGGAAACAGGATATGGTAAGTCTCCTGAGGCCTGGCCAAATGAGGCTGTGGTTTCCTTGATCAAGTTTCTGATTTCCTAAAGACTAACATTCAGTATTCATTGCTTTATACTGGTTTTCCATTCAAGAACAGTCTTCCTAGTCAAGTTTATAAGGGTTTGGTTCAAAGAGGTCTGAGTTCTGCATGGTTCCACTTACAGGGCAAAGGATGTTGATCCTAACACCCTTAAGAAGTAGGAATGGAGCAATTTCAGCTCCTCCTTTCCCCCAACACACACATATACACACAATTTTGCTAAGGCTCTTTTTTTCTTTTTGTCGTTACCTGTTTACTTGACTCAGTAGCCTATGGGTGATAGTTGGGCCTGAATCACATAATCTCCTCTACTTTTTTGAAGAGCTTAGTAGAGGTATTAATAAAATTGCAACCAGAAGACACTCTCACTAATACAGTATGAAGCTAGATTAAAACCTTAGATATTTTAGACTGAAGTTCAAACCTCAAGTCTGTTTGGTTCTGTGTACTTCAGGTCATTCACTACCTTCCTCCATAATATCCCCTCTGTTTGTGATTAATAACAGATATGGAACACATAGCAGTTATGACTCATCATAGTTTTATATTAAAAATCAAAATTTAAGAACAGCTTAAAGAAACATTGCAGAAAATTTCTGCCAGCTGAGGAGAGAGGAGGAAGTGAAAGTGGAAAGGGTGGGGAGGAAAATGAACCCTTTACTGTCTTTTCCCAGGTCTTGAGTCAACAACTGTTTAGTTCTGAGATTCATTTTTTTCTCACCATTAAAGAAAGGGAATTGGAAAGGATAATGACAATAGCAAAAATAATAATAGCTAGCATTTATGCAGCATTTTAAGGTTTGCAAAGCATTTTATATAAGCTATCTCATTTTGATCCTTACAACTGTGAAATAGGGGCTATTATAATAGCATTTTGCATATGGGGAAATTGAGGCTGAGAGATGTTATGAGACTTGCCCCGGTCATAGCTCCTGTCTTGGGCAGGAGTTGAACTCAGGTGTTCTTTACTCCAAGTTCAAGCCATTACACGACCTAGCTGCCAAGATGATCTTTAAGGTTCCTTCCAACTCCATGCACTCTGTAAAATAAGCTTCTATGTCTCATGATTCATGATAAGCCTATCCATTAATTATTCAACAAACTTTTTTTTTTAGCTCTTCCAGATATTTTAATAAGAGTTCTCTGTGAGGTATTTAAAACATGAATTTATGGAAAGAGAGAATACAGAATGCAGGTAGCCAGAGTTGAGGAATTTTCTTGATTTGTGGCAGGATCTGAGAGCCACTTTTTTCTGATCAGCCTTGCACTGCTCTGTAATCGCATATTTCTCATTTTCTGTGTCAAAAACCTCTTCTTTTTGAAGTATCACTAAGATGATTTGGAATTTTTACACCTAAAAGGTGTAAACTGGTAGAGTTGGCAATGACAAGTTTCTGATGTGTCCTTCTCAGAAGAACATGGTTGATGGTCAGAGGGAGAGTCACCAGTAGCAAGCCAGTAGCCATCTGCTTCAGGAAAACCACTCACGTGCCCCTCTGGCAGCCAGTGAGCATGATCAGAATGATGTCCGAGATGATGATAGCTCCAAGTCTCCTCACATGCTGGTTGAAGGGCTTTTTTATTTGCCATTATTTAGCAGCTTTCTAAGCACATACTCAGTAGGGTAATACTTAGGCATTTTGTGAATCTTTACCACACGGATTCCTCCATTCTTATCACTACAAACTAGTTTTAAGATCGTAGCAGGCACCTTCTCTTTCTTTTTCCTTTCAAACTGGGTTTTTGATGCCGCGTATTTTCTACTTGTACATGACTCTCTAGGAATACCTTGCAGACCTGGAGTATCCACAGATTCCCTCAGCCAAGGACTGGGTTCCGACTGCAATGCTTTCGAGGTTTTTCCACCACCTTTTCAGCCACATCCTCCTCTCTGTTCTTCTCTTTTTTTCCCCCTTCTGACCTTTATTTCCCTTGGGGCCCTTTTGTAGGGTATCTTGAGAGAAGGGAAAGAGAATTAAGTTCCAAACTTCCAGTCTATAAGCCAGGTCAGGATTCAAAAATATTTATTAAACACCTACTATATGCCAGGCATAGGAGATACAAAAATAAAAATGAAAGTATTTATCCTTAAGGAACTGAGATTTTAATTCAAATATTTTGAGACTAGAGCAGATTCTTGCAAACTATGTCTTTTCCTGTGTAGTCATGAATTGACCAAGTTGTAATTTTTTCAGAATCTAATTAGATTGTTTGTGGCAATTCAGTCTAATAAGAAGAGCTCCAGTCTTTGAGTCAATAAATCTTTGTTTCAATCCTGACTTTAAAAATTATTAGCTATAGTTATGTAACAATGAACAAGTTGCTTAAGTGCTCTGGGCCTCAGTTTCTTTACCTATAAAGTAGAGATGACAAATTTTGTATTACCTATTTGCCAGAGATATTTTTCATTTGAGGAGTTGGATGGCACAGTGGATAGAGCACCAGGTCTGGAGTCAGGAAGACCTGAGTTCCAATCTGACCTCATACAGCTTAGTAGCTATGTGATCTGGGACAAGTCATTTAGCCCTGTTTGCTTCAGTTTCCTCGTCTGTAAAATGAGCTGGAGAAGGACATGGCAAAGCGCTCCCAAGAAAACTCCAAATGGGGTCATGAACAGTCGAACAACACCAACAGCAATCTTACATATAACTAGGATCTGTTTTATCCTTTCACTGCCAGACATGGAGTCAGAAAGATTCATCTTGGTGCATTCAAATCTTGACCTCAGACATTTCCTAGCTGTGTGACCCTGGGTAAGTCATTTAACTTTGTTTGCCTCAGTTTCCTCATCTGTCAAATGAGTGAAGAAGGAAATGACAAACCACTCTAGTATCCTTCCCAAGAAAACTCCAAATGGGGTCACAAAGAGTCAGATATGACTGAAACCAATGAGCAACAATATTGTGCACTTTGATGGAGACAATCAGGGCTGAGCTCAGGTGGAGGAGGGATTTCCTTTGTTAGGCCCCAGGATATGGCAGAGTCTTCTATAAGAGACATGTAATTACTCAAAGGCTTTTGGCTTGTCAATCCATATAGAAAAGACCAAAGGGATGAAGAATGTCCATTGCCCAGATATGTTTATCTGAGACAGAAAATACAGATGTTATCAGCTGGGCCAAGAGTTCAACAGGAGGGCTTTGGGAAATTACAAAGCAATTTTACCAACCTTAAATTTCCAACCTCAGTCAAATATCTCTTCAATACAAACATTTTAACAGGGCTCTGTGTGCCAGTGAGACCTGGAATATCACAACCCCCATGAACTAAAGATGAGTGTGAACCAACAGGCCAAAGAAAAGGCACACAGCAGATGTGATGTGCAGGCTGCAACATATTCATTGCAACTTGCAATGAATGCAAGTAAAGGATAGATATGGCGAGTCCAGGGATAACTGGTGCCTCACTGGTACCCTTGTGATGTTGTGAGAAAGCTTCTAATATGTTGACTAGATGCCATATTGGTAACTTATGGGAGAACATAAATGAGAGGATGGGTACAGGATGGGGAGGTATGGAAGGGTTGCAATCTGCATCATTGGGGAAAGTTCCAGATTGGTAAAATCACAAATTATTTGAGTTTTTGAGAGTGTTATTACCTTTTTCACAGTGTTATTGTGAGGAAAGTGCTTTGAAAACTCTAATGTACTATAGACATGTAAGTTGCCCTATTGACATGACATAATTATTATTTATTATCCCTAGCCTTGAATTCCCTGTCTTCTTTCTGTTTCTACATATTTTAAAGCTCATCTGTATCTCTATTTGATGAGGGACAGAGAAAGAGAGATAAGATAAGACTTGGTTCTAACCATTCAATTTTGGTGCCTGTGATTTTCTTGGAGTGGGGAGGGGAGGGGAAAGGTTCTTGTGGAAAGATGGTAGAAGTGATTGGTTAAAACGAGGCAGATTATGTAATTATCAACATCTTCTGACTTCTTTCATGCCTCTCTTCCATTGCTATGAACAATTAAAAGCATTGAAACTATCAAGCATTTATCAAGTGTCTACTACCTGCTCATTTTAAAAAACAAACAAAAAGCCATGTTAAAGTCTATAATATTTTGAGGTTTACAAAGGATATTCCCCAAGACAAACCTATACAGTAAGTAGTACAAGCATTATCTACATTTTACAGATAAGAAAACTGAGGTTTAGATAGATCTTATTCAAGTGACTTGGCCAAAGTCACTTGAATAGCTGATAACTGTCAGAGCTGATATTCAATATCAGATCTTCCTAATCTCAGATCTAGAGCTGTTTGCACTATTCTACATTTACATGTTTACAAAGAAATAGGAGACATGATCCTTTATATTCAAGGACTTTACAGTTTTATTGGCAAAAATAATACATGAACTTATGAAAAGATCACTAACAATAAAAAAAATTACATAATATATATGGGCAATAAGTGGAATGTAAAAGTTGGGTCAAGTCTGGGAAGAGGCTTGGTGATCTGTACAGAATGGAAACCCCAGCCTGGATGTTTTCTGCACCCAGTTCTGACATACTCTCTTGGTTAGTCAAGGATCAACCTTCAGAAGGATGAGGGAGATAACATTCTCTAGTTCATGTGGCCCATGTTTTTCACTGCCTATAGGACTTCCTTTCAGGAAATTCCAGTCATGAGAGACATGAGGAAGAGCTACTGAATTAGCCTACACTTCATAGTAACAGAATTTTCTTTGCCCCTTCAAAAGCTGGATTTTCTTTTATTTGTGGCATTTGGCTTTTATTTATTCACATTAATTTGCCTTCTTTGTGTAGGGAAGTTCAAAATCTTAGAAGCTTATTCTCAGCTATATCTACATAATAAAAACAGGAATTTGGAATAAACCTTTGAGGGAGAGAGCTGTATCTTCCCTTGGCTCCATACAAAATGCTTTGTCTTTCTTTTCTTCCTCTCTTCATTTCACTGGGAGACCAAATGATAGAGAAGCTAAGGGTGGGAGTGGGGGTCAGGGAGGAGAGAAAACTGGGGAAAAACCACAGAGCTTCAGATTCAAATAGGCTTCTGGAAGTATACGACAGACCCCAATGGTTGCTCTGAAGGGGAACAAGTTGGCAATCAGGAAACAACAAAATTCGACAGAAATTGTTTAATCCTAAATCAGATAGAGAATTGGGACGCAGACAGGGCCCCTGGGGAGCAGGAGAAAGTAGGTTTAAAAATAGGTTAAATGCCTGTGGATTTAGCTGGCTGACTATTCTGTGCTCCAAAAGAACGTGGCCCCCTAGAGCCAAAGACTACTTAAGAGAAAAAATGCCTCGAGCTAGGACTCTAGGAACTGACACATCCTTCTGGTGAAGAATAAGCTTGAAGATTGTTTTCTAGTCTGATAGTGAATGTGGAAAAGCCTGCCTTCCTCACAAAAGGAAAGTGAAGCTTAAACCTCTTAACTCTAAGCTAAGAGAGAAGGCAGAGACCACTTTACTCTTAATGAATAAGAGGTAGCATCTCAGTTGAGGATTCTACTTCAAGCAGAAGCTGGAAGCAGAGAGAAATTCCACAATCATTCATCCAAGAGTAAACATGGCCTAATAGTGCCCATGGGGTCTTGGCCGAGACTACAAAGCTGTCAGAGACTGCATAAGACATGAGGCTAGTGGGAGGGAGAAACATTGGGAGCAGCAGAATGAGATCACCAGAAGACATGAGCACCCCTGTAGTATTATCAGAGGCAGGAGATGCCCCACACATGAATGGAGTCACGCATGTTTCCTACATATGTGTCCCTCCATGCATGCACTCCTTCATATGTGTTTTCTAGGCATATCCTCTTTTTTGACTAACAGTATATATATTTGTGATAGCTGGTGCGTCCAGTTTGGGGATGGGGGATGTTATGTAGCTTCTTATTAAGCTATTTAATTAATAATAATAAAATAATATTTTTGGCATTCACACCGTACCTACTATGTGCTAGGCATTGAGCTAAGTGCGTTACATACATTATCTCCTTTGATCTTCACAGCAGCCCTATGAAGTAGGTGGGGTTATTATCCCTGTTTTGAAGTTGAAGAAACAGGCAAACCGAAGTTCAGTGTTTGCCTAATGTTATATCTGAGGTCACATTTGAACTCGGGTCTTCCTGACTCCATCTCAGCACTCTATTCACTGTGCCACCTAGCTGGATTCTATTTTATACCCTAATTTTATACTAAATTTATGCCCTAGCGGATTCATGAGCTATGGCTGTGAAGTGGATACTCATTCTGCCAACCTCATATGTGAGAAGGGGGTGCACAAGGGTTGTAGATACACCATTCCAGTGCCAGTTTTCTTGATACACTGACATTTACCAACTAAGAGACCATGGGGAAGACACAAACTCCCTGAACTATCTTTTCTTCATCTTTAAAAGAGAGATTATATTTATACCACATACAGCACAGGGTGATTAGAAGGAAAGAATTTTTGTAAACACTATCTCTCAAACTCCCCTGCCTGATCCCATTTCCTCTCACTTCCCTCCTTTGCCCTTTTCCTCTCCCTCTTTCCCTCTCTCCTTTTTTCCCTTCATCTCTCTCTTCCTTTCTTTTTTCTTTTCCCTATCCCTCTCCTCTCTCTCCTTTCCCCATCTTTCATTCTTAGTGATTGCTTTGATCCAGAGAATTCCCAGAATGGAAACTACCTTCACAGAGGCAGGTTATCTATTTATTTGAAACTCTTCATCTTAGAGAGCTAAACGTGACACCAGAACAAGGAACCAGCTTGTAGTCTCATAGCTAGTAGAGCTAAAGGCTGGGCTTGAACCCAGTTTTTCCTGACTCCAGGACTGGATCTCTACCCATTTCACCAGAATTTTCTCTAAAACTATTTAGACTAGATTTATTGATGTAAGGAAAGACTTCCTAATAATTTTGATATAATATAATATGAAATGAGACCATATGGTAAAGGAATCTAACTAGATATTATAGATTTAGTTTTTGGGTCAAGAATGATTCCATCCCAATTCAGGGAGCCTATGATTCTTTTATAATACATAGATCTGGTCATGGAATGCCTCTACTCAAAAATCTTCAGTGGTTCCTTATTACCTACTGAGTAAAGTTCAATTTCTTTTGTAGGCCACTCTGCTGCTTCATCCTCCCAACCCTGGGCCTTGGTTTCTGCCCTGTAACTATACCATCTTGCTTATCTAGTCTGTTTTTTGAGCCCCTCAGATCCCTGATGTTGTACTATAAGAACCACTAGGTCTTATATCCTCCCTGCAGCTGTCCTCTCCTTTAGATGTTGTTTCTATTATAATGTAAGATCCTAAATGATAGGGATTGACTTCCTTTAGTGTTTACATTCCCCTGGACTTAGTATATAACAAGTGCTTGATAAATGCTTTTTCGTTTATACATTCATTTATTCATTCATAACACAAACTGACCCCAGATTGCCTTTTCAGTCTTCTCTCACATTATACTTTCAACATACTATAGATTAGAGGCATTAAACCTGGCAACCCTCCCATGTGCAGCCTGAAGCAGAAGAAACTGTAACTGGGAAACATTAACAAAATAAATAAAAATACAGTAAAACATAGATAATGTTAATGTGTGGTTTTCTAAATCAATATGCTGCCCTAGAGATGCTTATATAAAGCTTAGCAGCCTCCATTTCTATTATACACTATTACTTTTGATACTCTAGTTAAATCAGATTATTTTCTACCCTACCTGCACTCCTCTACCTGACACAGGCTTTTGGGCTACTCATGTCTTGAAAATATCTTCCCTTTCTTTCTTTTTCTATCAAAGTCCCTCCCATCCATTAAAGTCCAACTCAATTGCAAATTTTTTAATAAGGTCTTCCTTAATTTCTCCTGCCTTTCCCCAGATCTGTAATATGCATTCCCTCACCAATTTCATGTAGCACTTTTTTTTTGTAACTCTCTCATGTATTTTTCATGTAACACATTATGTTATATTTTTAATCTGTATTTGAATCTTACTTACTACCAGACTGGCATCTCAATGAGGATAGGTATTCCAAATCTTTAATATCTTCTAGTGTCTAGCACAATATACTGCATATATGAGATACCTAATAAATGTTAGATATTCATAAGGGAACTTAGAGATCACCTAGTCCAAATTTCTCATTTTATAGATGAAGAAACTGAGGCCAAGAGAGGTTAATAGGATTGCTCAGGGTCATATAGGTAGGAAGTAATTAGTACAGCCAAGAGTCAAAGTCAGGTCTTCTGACTCCCTAGTCAAAATCCTTTCCACTGTATCACAATGTCCCTTTTTTTTCTTGTCCTAATTTAATTGCATTGCATTATTGGCCCAAATTCTAGTCTGAATACATCTTTTGGTTTTTAAAAAACATTTTATTTTTTCTAATTACATGTAAAAACAATTTTTAACATTTATATTTTGTTTTAATTTTGAGTTTTAAATTTTATCCCTCTCTCTTTCCTTTCCCCCCTCTTTGATACAGTAAATATTTTGATATAGGTTATATATGTGTAATCATACAAAACATATTTCCATATTAGTCATGTTGTGAAACAAAACAGAACATAAAAAACTATGAAAAAATTAAGTGAAAAACAATATGCTTAATTCTATATTCAGACTCCCTCAGTTCTTTCTCTGGAGGGGAGGATAGAATTTTTCATCATGAGTCCTTCAGACTTGTCTTGGATCATTGTATTGCTGAAAACAGCTAAGTCATTCATAGTTCTTCATCATACAATATTGCTGTTACTGTGTACATTGTTCTCCTCATTCAGCTTCACTCTACATCAGTTCAAATAAGCTTTTCCAGTTTTTTCTTAAAGCATCCTGCTCTTCATATAATGACACTTCTAACTTGGGAATATGTCTCCTCTTTTCTGCTACACTATAGACTTGTTGAAGGACGACATTTTCATCTCTGTTCCACCCCCATACTTCAGTTAATAAGATGCTCTAAGCACTGATACCTTGAGCAGGAATGAAAAATCTCTTGGAGTTAGAGAATCAATCAATCAAACCATGGACATAAATTATATACACAGGACTGTGTACACCCTAAGGTATGAAACTCTTTAATTGGGTCAAGAAGGGAAAAAGCATAATAACTTACCCAAACAAACTATTTCTCTGGGAACTTTAAATAGTAAAGAAATTACAGCAATTCCCTAGTCCAGGCTAGTGATGGTGACAGTCTAGTGATAAAAGAGCATGGGACAGAGAAAGGAAAGAAGAAAGTATTCCTCCCTCCTCCAGGGAACCATGGGAATTTGGGAGATCTTGAGGACCCAAAAGAGGTTCTGTCAGTGACTAGAATAGGGAGCAATAGACATTAGAGTTGGGATGAAGTTGAGCAGCTATCTTGAGATGGGCAATGACCTTGGGAGCATCTACAAGATGGAGAGATTTCAAGGTAAGATCTGATATCTTCCTCTCCACTGGCACAGAATAGAGAGAAGGTATTAGCAACAGTGGAGAAGTGGTTCATCCTAAGAGCTGGTGAAGTGGTCTAGATTCGTAGCTACTTCACCTGTCCCGCAGAAATGCCTCACTCTAACAAACATGTCATCCTTCACTGATGTCACATTCCCTTGTGAATTTTGTGAGGACTTTATGACAAGAGGAAAGGACTTTCAAGGGCAAAAAATCAGAAATAATTCTGTTCGATACACATTCTATGTGGGTGTCTTACTACTATTGTACTCTACATCTAAGCACGCTCTTCACAATGATCTGTGTCTACCTGTGGGAAAACTTGCCTCAGACTTTGGGAGTGGAGTGGGAAGGGAGCAGGGATGTTTTTGTAAGTCTTGTTCTTGTCATACCTTTTAGCAAAAATATTTGCTAAAAGAGAATTGAGACTACTTGATAATGTTCCATGAGAAACAAACTGGTGAGGGTTTATGAGAGATAGCACTAAAATCCCAGACCCTCTGAGTTACTCCTAAAATCTTGAGGGACAATAGTAGTCATCTTCTGGGGATGCTAACCTGTGACTTTGAGCTCCCAGTTGGGGTTGTGTTCTTAGAGTTTATTACACCTAAATTCCCCATACCTTTAGAAAAAAGAATACCTTACATCAGGTAATTGATAAATATTTATTGAATCAAAATATTGAATCCAATAATCTGATTTGACTTGAGTATCAAAAGTAATAGTGTCCAACTCAAATAGAAATGGGGGCCACTTTTCAGACAAATCTGAACTTCAGTTGATTTTTATTTTGAATCTTTTTTTTCATACCAACTCATGAAGTCTCCCTTTCCCTATGAAGATTGCTTCCCTGAGTTACTGCTCAAATGTGCCATATCCTAAGATAGCTCTGCCTTCAGTGACTGCACATGTTCTCCCTCTTCTTGAATAAGTTCTACTCTGAGCAAATTTCTAGAGTCCTGTTTAAAGATTTAGATTGGATTGTACCTGATTCCCTGTGTAACCTTGGTTAAGTCCTATAACTCCTGTGGTGTTGGAATAAATGACCTCTAAGGTCTCTTTCAGATTTAGATCATAAATGGGAGGCAAGAAGGATAGGGGCCTAGGGTGAAGATACAGTTGTTTGCTAGTGAATGGAATGAAGTTAGTGAAGACTTCTCAGTGCTTAACAAAAGGCTTTTAATAGATGGTTAGGCCTAAGTTTCAGTTTTCCATATATCATGTAACTTTTGGGAATATGAAACTTAAACTACCACCCTTGGGTTGCCATATCAGCATACTACAACCCCCGCTTGGGTTGCCACATCAACATCCACATCAGCATAATGTCTATTGGTTATTCCACCGTTACTTAGTCCTCTATTCACAGGGTAGACTGTCGCATTTAGATTGTGAGCCTGCCTCCCAGCCAATGGGAGTAAAAGGCCAGCAGCAGGGTGGCTATATAGGGCTATATAATCCCTTGCCTCCTGTAATTACCTCACTCTCCTGATTATTTATCAGAGAGGAGATGCCCTTCTCATGAGATTGTAATAAAATCTTGCTGCTTTGCTTCTACCTTGAGAAGTCTCTGATTTTTATTTGAGTTGGTATTCTCTGACCCACACACTTTCATCAAGAGGAAATAAAGAAAAAAATAGGTAGGAAGTGAAATAGGACATGTCACCTCATCCCAGGCTGAAATTCAAACATTGGACCAGTTGGGGACTCAGGTTGTCAGCATTATTTTCTTCCTATAGCAGAGTTTTGCCAGACACTAATATTCTAAGGCTGAAATGAGAAAAGAAATGGGGGAAAGGGGAAACCCTATTTACTCTGGCTGAATGAACATAATTTGTTTTCTATTTTGAAGTTCCCAGGTCAGTTTTTTCTTGGAAACCAAACCATACAGAGTTGGGGGTTATAGCAAAACAAGCCTTATTCTTTAAGGGGACACCTTAAGCAAATATCATAACTCTTTAACAAGAGCTCTCTAATGATATTTGATAATAGGAGCAGAGATGCTAAAAAGTCAGACTAGGGAAAAATACAAAAGCAATACTGAGACATAGTCTCTATTAAAAATAAATAAATTATAAAGCAATGAAAAGGAATACTTTCCCAACTTAGTTTAACTCTTAGGCATGTGTTCTCATTGGGCAGGATCCCAAGTCATGTGAAGAGAACATATTTAGGATTTTTTTCAATGCCCCATAGGCAAGGACTAAAATTAAACAAGCTCACCTATGTGTAATGTTCTAGAAACAACACTAAATATAGTGTAAGAAGACCTGGGTTTGAGGGGCAGCTAGATGGCACAGTGGATAGAACATTGACCCTGGAGTCAGGAACATATAAGTTCAATTCAGTCTCAAACACTTACTAGCTGTGTGACCCCCTGGGCAAGTCACTTAACCTCAATTTCCTTTTCAAAAAATAGAGCTGGGTTCAAGTCCTACTTCTGCACTTATTACCTGTATGTTGTTGGATAAGCGGCTAATCTGTCTGGACCTCAGTTTCCTTTATCTATAGCATGAGGGGATTGGACTTGAGGACCTTTAATGTTCCTGCTTATTCTAATATGAGCAGTGGGGAGGAGTCAAGGGGCGAGAAAAGAAGTAGAGAAAAGAAGCAGCTGGTCAAAGGACCATAGAAGGCTGTTCTTAGTCTTGTAAACTCTACAATGTAAAGTATGTTCCCAGACCAAGGACACCATAAAGAAGTAGAAAGATTTACTATAATCTCTGCCAAATCCTCTCTACCTTGCATTGCAGTAACACTGAAATTTGTTATGGATCTACTCCTATGGAGGTGAGAGTGGGGTGGGATTGATGACATTCTGGCAAGAGTAGACACCTTGACCTTTAGGGGACAATCTTGCTTCAAATCTGAATGACTCCTAGTTTGATCTTACTAATTACAGATGGAAAAGAGGATTATACAGTTTAGGATACAGTAGACTCATGGAGGTAACAGGGTCAACAACATACCTTGTAGACCAAGATGATTATGAGTAGAAGGGGAGGACATACGCATTCACTGGAATTTGTAGAGGCCTTCTATCCATACTATCCCAGCAAGTCATGGCCTCACATTCTGGAAGTGATTCTAAGGCTGTTGCCTCAGTATCAACAGTATTAAATTCAAATAGAAACAGATCCCACAGGCACATATTAACTTAGAAAACTACAAATTAACATTATATGTGTTATGTTGCATCTTTGTTTATTTTGTTAAACATTTCCCAATTACATTTTCATCTGGTTGGAGAATGTACTCAGGAGTTTTGCTGACTTCGTGCACAGGAGTTTGGTACCTCTATATCGAAGGGATCCAATTTGGTTTTGTGGTAATGCTGACCCAGTAGAATAAGGAGGGAGAGAGAATTGCATAGTGTCACCATAAAAGAATGCTAACTTAGGTAGGAAAATCACATGAGGGAAACCATCAAATCTAGGTTCAAATTCCACCTCTGAGGTTTAATCCTTATGTGATGTTGGATAGGTCATTTAATTTCACTAAGGTTTCTCCATCTGTAAAATGAGAGGGTGGATTAGCTAAGCCCTGAGACCCCTTACAGCTTTAAATCCATGGTCCAGTGATTTCAGTAATATTTACTATTCTCTTTGTAGTGTGTTCATGCTGTCAGATACCATGCTGACTTCCTAACTTTTCATTTATGGCTATGAACTTCATTTCCTCCTCCTATCCTGCCCTCTGGATTTGACATTCCAAAGAATCCTAACTTGACATAACATGGTCTCTGGTTTACTCTCTTTCTAATCACAACTTGAACAGTCCCCTCTTCACTAACACAGGTCCTGTCAATTACTCATAATAATTATCCCTCACTGGCCCTATCCTAAAAGTTGGAAAATTTGTCAGTGATTCTTTTCTCTATGCATGGGGAAAAGAGGGTCATGATGCTCTATTGGCCTTTGGATGAGGAAGCATGTCATCTTATGCATCATCCTGAACCAGATTACAATGTAATTGGTAAATATTTAGGAAAATAAATAAAAAAATTGATAAAACACAGATAACACTAATATGTAGCTTTCTAAGTCAATATATAGCCCACAGGGGTCCATATATACCTTTTAGTGGCCTCTGTTTCTATTTGAATCTGACACCACCACTGATCTAGTCAACTTTCCTACCCAATTAATAAATCTTATCTACAGTATTCCTGGTAAATCCTCTAGTCCATATTTTAACACTTCTAGTGATGGAGAACTTATTACCTCAGAAGGCAGTACATTCCATTTTTAGTCCATTTTAATTATTAAAAAATATCTTCCTTTCTTATGTTGAACTAAAATCCACTTAACTAAAACTTCCACCTATTGGTTCTAATTTTGTCTTGTGGAAGAATATGGGGTACACATGCTCCCCCTTTTTTTGTATAGTTGCCCTTCAAAAACTTGAAGAGATACTATGT
>CM053773.1:120217-145568 GCA_028658325.1 Potorous gilbertii
GCTTTGAAGCCTGGCTTCCAACTACCTTTCCAATCTTCTTTCAAATTACTCACCTTTAGATATTCTCCATTCCAGTTAAACTGAGGACCTACCTATTCCCTGTGCATGCTATTCTATTCCCAGACTTGTGTGCTCATGTATTTTCTCCATGTCTGGAATGATTCCTTTAAAGTAGAAGTTTTTAACTGAGGGTCTGTGAACTTAAAAAAAATTTTTTTTTATCACTATAGTTTAACATAATTGGTTTCCTTGTAATCTTATATATTTCGTTTTATGCCAGCTAAAGCTAGTATTTATGTAACACTTTAAGGTTGACAAAGCACTTTATAGATGATATCACATTTGATCCTCACAACAATCCTGTGAGATAAATGTGAGGGAATTAAGAGGACTGGAGTAGCAAGTTGTGGCGGATATTGAGTGAACCATACTGACTCCATCCTATGCCTCAGGTCTGGAGCTAGCTCAGGTACCTTTCTATTCAATTACAGATCCAGCCCAATTTTGCCTTGTGAGAAAATCTATTCAATTTTGAGAATTATGAGAGGACTTTGTTGCGTTGTTTGAACCTGCGCCTGCATTTGTTCAATGAGCTGGACAATCTCTACCTGTTGCTTAGAGACCCTTAACTAAGACCCTTACTTAAATTATGCTGACCAGAAACTAGTCAGATTTGAAAACTGATGCAAGGAGTTTTCTTACAATAACACATCTCAAGCAGCCCATATTTGAAATCCGGCCCTGTACTAATCCATCAGTTATTGTTTTCATGTTCCTTTAATTGTATACTGACACTTGGAGGGCAGTGGGATACCTCTTTTTCTGATCTCAGGGAATTGCACTTGTTTGCTTTCCTCCTCCCCACTTGGAAAGTCCCTAATCTTTCCTTCAATTAGAAATCAGATTACTTGATGTTGTATCATGATTATTCCCTTTTTAATTAATTAGTCTTTTTGAACTATTTTTAATGTATAAAAGTCTATCTCCCCCTGTATTCAGGGTCCAGTGTTAGAGCTGCGGAAGGTTCTGATTTTTTGGGCAATTGGCATGCATGGCTTAATAAATGGATATACTTGGAAGCTTGAACCTTTACTTCCTCAGTCATTTCATCTTTCACCTGCTACAGGTACAATTATTCCTATTTTAGAGATAAGGGAATGAAGGCACAGACAGATTAAGTGATTTGCCCAGGGTCACATAGGAAGTGTCCAAGGTTTAATTTGAATTCAGATCTGACTCCAAATCTAGCACTCTATCCAGGATGCCACTGAGCTGCCTCATTTAAGAACGTTATTCTGAGAACGATCCATCACTTTCACCAGATTACCAAAAGGGAGTCTCTCTCTCTCTCTCTCTCTCTCTCTCTCTCTCTCACACACACACACACACACACACACACACACACACATACACGAACACACACGAACACACACACACAGAATCACCCAGATGCAAGATACTGCTACAGGCCTTTCCTAGAGGGAGAACTCTTCCCTATTTCTCCCAGCTCTTTAGTTCTAGAAGTGACTGCATTACATTTGTAGAAGGTACTAAAATGTTTGGTGAATTGAATTGAATTGTCCAATTTTTCCAACTATTTCCTCCTTATTGGTCAGAATTAGACAGAGAACAGTAGTTCTGCCCATCTCATCCTATCTGTCATGGCAGCTGGTATTGCTAGGCTTGGAGTCAGGAAGACCCATGTTCAAATCCCACTCAGACACTTACTAGTTGTGTAACCTTGGCCAAGTCACTTTGCCTCAGTTTCCTCAACTGTACAGTAGGAATAATAATAGCATTTACCTCTCAAGGTCATTGTGAGGCTCAAATGTGATGAAGAATTCTGAAAATGCTTTGGTTTTAATGAGGACCCCAAAATGTCTGGCTGAAGAGAGACAGTGTGGTAGGGAAGAAAGAGTCCTGGATTCTGAGTCAAAGTCAGATCTGAATCTCAGCTTTGCTACTTACCACCTAAATTCAACTGGGCAAGTCATTTCATCTTTCTGGGTCTCAGTTTCCTTATGTGTAAAATGAGGGGATTTACCTTGAAAATTTCTGAAGTTTCATCTGCCTGTAGGTCTGTAAATACCTTCATGTGTTTGGGGATTTCATAATGAGGAAATAAAATTTAAAATATTTACTTAAATATTTAAAGCAATAATAAGTTATGCTTTTAATGTATACACAATATATGTAGCAATAAAAGAACTAGATAATTATTGGAGAATTCCAAGTTCCTTTTGCAAAATGTACTCTTTTATTCAAAGTATAGCAAACTGCTATACTACTTTCATTTCATTTCTTGTAAAGAAAATGACCTATATTTATTGCTTCCTGTGTTAGCCATGGACGTATCAGGTCAGCTTCACTCTCATGCTAAACTTTTTTCTCTCCCTCATTTCCCCTGTCCTCATAGATTGTAAGATTGTAAATTTAGAGCTTACTGGTAGCTGAAGTCATATTGCCCAATTCTCTTATTTAGAGATGAGGAAACTGAGGCCTAGAGAGAAGAAGTAGTTTGCCCAAGGTTCACATAGATAATTAGATCTAATTGATTTTGTTTCCACAAAATCTTCCAAATCTATCCCCTACTTGGCAACCACATAATCACAATCCAAGATCAGGTCCATAGATTATTGTGAGAACTTCCTAATTGCTCTCATGCATCCATCTAGGCCCTCCTCCACATAGCTGCAAAATGAATATTTCCAAAGCATAGGCATGACCAGAATATTTCTTTTTTTAGTTTAGTTTTAAAAGTATTTATTAGGTGCCTGCCATTTACCTTTCATTGTACTCAAAAAACTTCCTCTAACATAAAACTGCCTCTAATATAAAATACAAACTTCTCAACCTGACTGATTTCATATTACTCCCCAGTATACACTTTATGTTCTAGTCAAACTGGTCTTCATTCCATTCCATTTCCTGCCTCCCATGCTTTTGCCCAAGCTGTCCTGCTTGGTTGGCATGGACGTCCTGCTTACTTCCTCATCTGAGAATCTTTAACTTTCTTCAGGGTCCAGATCAGATGCCAAGGTCTAGCTTAGACCTTTCCTGGCTCCCTCCTTCCCCTAACTTACTACCTTAACTCTCAGTTATCACATTTCTCTCCTTCCTCAAATTACTTTTTATTTACTTATCATGAATACATTGTATCCTCCAATGGAATATAAGAACTTTGAGGGCAACCAAGTTTGTCTTATGTCTTTATGTCCTGTTACACCTCTCTAGGAAGAGGTACTTGAGCTGAGATCTGATGACAGATGCCAGCAACTGACACAGCGATTTATATAAAACAGATGCTTAATGCTGTAAACGTTTGTTGAACTGATGAACTCAGGTTTTTAACATCAAGTGCTGTTTTATGCATAATAGGCCCGTGAAGAATAACTGCTGAATTGAAGTAAATACCAGAGGCTGATTTAATCCCCTCATTTTACAACTGAGGAAACTGAGACCCAAAAAAGTTCAATGACTTGCCTAAGGTCACACAGGTAACAAGCATCAGAGGCACAATTTACAACTAATTCCTCTGATTTCAGAGTTAGCACTCTTTTCTCTGGTACCACCCTATCTTCAAATTACCATGATATATTTAGATTCTGCAGTTACTCAACTTTTACTGAATATAATCTGTTTTCAGTAATTATATCTTATAGCCTTTATTTGATTGTGTGAACCAATTCTTGGGGCCCTTTGTTCTAAATGTTCTAAACTAAGCTAGATTTATTACTGTAGTATTTACTGCCTTTAAGAAGGGTCCCTTCCATCCAAGTGTCATTTTCACCCAAGGCCCCCCAAACTCTAATCTTCCTGAGTCTGTTTCTTTTGAGAATTAATTGAAGTATGAAATTCCTGCTGACTTCACAGTGGGTTTCACACTCCTATCAACTCTGTGGGGTATATAGCAAGAAGAGTAGAATCTTCTTTCCCACAAGCTAGTTTCCACATTCATCTGAATATTTTTCGTTCTCACATATGCTGAACATCTTCATACTTCAAGTTACTTCTTTCCTTTTTCTTAATGTATTGAAATGCAGAGAAAGAATTTCTGTCCTTATTAAGGGTCTTTCAGTTCTAAAAAAGGTTTGATATTTTTTTTTAGGAAAGTCAATTGCTATTAAATAAAATTCAACTAAGCTGTCATATTACTGAAATACCTACGAGAGTTTGTTAGAGTTTTCACAAAATGTTTCTACATACAATCATGTCTAATTTATGAAGACTTTGTAATTTTGTGCTGTGATCATACCTCATTTGATGAAAAGACCATAATTTTCAGCCTTCTAGATTCTCATAGCATTCATTCAATATGATAGTTTTATGAAAGAGAAATTCTTTACACAGTCTTCTTCTACTTATATCTAACAAAAGTTAATGTTTCTGTCTTTTCTACAATTTTATTTTTTTTGTCATGTGATTTCATTTATTCCAGAAGAACCTGTGAGGGAACTGACTCTATCTGATGCAGATCATCACTTGCTCTTTAACTTATGGTCTAGAGAGTAGCCTGTGGCATTTGGAGGTTAAGTGACCTGCTTAGGGTTATATAGCAAATATGTCAGATGCAGGTTTTGAACTTGGTGCTTCCTGACTCCAAGGATGTCTAGTTATCCAACCTTTTATGCTGTTTCTCACACTACCACCACCACTACCACCACTACATATTATTTGTTATATAAATGTGAAAAATTAACAAAGTGTTTATAAAAACCAAAGATAATTAATAGAAAATCTTTGTACTCCACTGGTATCCTCATAATAATAGTATCATTATTTGATCTTTATAACAACTCTGAGAGAAAGTAGATGGTATCACTGTGGTTATTTTACAGTTGAGAAAAAATGAGAAAAATAAAGTTTTAAGAGTATGTTCTGATTTTCAGCAAGACGCCATCTTTCTCTGGAGGTGGATGTCATTTTTCATTATAAGTCTTTTGGAATCGTATTGGATCATTATATTTCTTTTTTTTTAATTTTTATTTATTTTTAGTTTTCAACACTCACACAAGATTTTGAATTCCAAATTTTCTCCCCCTTTCTTTTCTCCCTCCACCTCAAGACAGTGTGCAATCTGATATAGGCTCTAAAAATACATTCATATTAAACATACTTTCACATTAGTCATGATGTAAAGAAGAATTAGAACCAATGGGAGGAAGCACGAGAAAGAAGATAAAAACAAAATAAAAAAAGGAGAGAGAACAAATGATATGCTCTGATCTGCATTCAGACTCCATAGTTCTTACTCTGGATGTGGACAGAATTTTCCATCATGAGTCCCTGCATTGCTGAGAAGAGCTAAGCCTATTAAAGTGAGTCATTGCACAATGTTGCCGTTATTGTGTACAATGTTCTCCTAGTTCTCACTTCACTCAGTATCAGTTCATGTAAGTCTTTTCAGGTTTTTCTAGAGGCTGCCTGCTTATCTTTTCTTATGGAACAATAATATTACATGATATTCATATACCACAACTTGTTCAACCATTCTCCAAATGATGGGCATCGCCTTAATTTCCAATATTTTACCACCACAAAAAGCGCTACTATAAATATTTTTGTATCCATGAGCCCTTTTCTCATTTTTATGATCTCTTTGAGATACAGACCTAGAAATAGTATTGTTGGGTCAAAAGGGTATGCACAGTTTTGCAGCCCTTTGGGCATAGTTAGAAAATGCTTTTCAGAATGGTTGGTTCAGTTCACAACTTCACCGATAATGCATTAGTGTTCCAATTGTCCCATGTCTTCCCTAACATTTATCATTTTCCTGTCTTGTCATATTAGCCAATCTGAGAGGTGTGAGTTGGTACCTTAGAGTTGCTTCAATTTGCATTTCTCTAATCAATAGTGATTTAGATCATTTTTAATATGCTTATAGATAGCTTTAACTTCATCTGAAAAGTGCCTGTTCATGTCCTTTGACCATTTATCAACTGGAGAATGACTTGTTGTACCTCTCCTGTGGCCACATGTTCTATTATTTTAGTGATCCTCCTCACCCTGAGACTGTGCAATGGAACCATGTATTGGCAATGTAACAGCATCCTGTACCCAGTGACAAGAAAGGGTTTTCTGTAATTGCCTGTAACTGTAATTGTAAATACCAGTTTTCTGACCCCTTTCTCTTTACCATCTGTGGGCTGATTCAGTACTCAAGGCCTACTGCTGGCTTGCCAGGGCATGATCTGTGCTGGACTGCACTCCATTCTCCCCTTAGTGAGACATAACTTTTCTACCAACCTTCTAAGTTGTCTTGGGCTGGGAAATTGTTTCACTGTATCTTTGTTAGTTCTGCTGCTCCAGAATTTGTTTTGAGGCATTATTATAAAGTTGTTTGGTGGGGAAATTGGGAGAGATGAGGTGAGTTCCTGCCTTTACTTAGTCATGTGTCAAGGTCTTTTGAAACTTGACTTTATTTTCTAGAGTCTTCTCTATCCCTTCCAGTACAATATCTTTGACAAATTTGATTAACAGGTCATCTATACTTTTATCCAAGTCCATGATAAAACGTTAAAATGTTAAATAGTAGAGAACCGAGCAGACCTCTGCAGTTACTCCACTGGAGACATCCTGCCATGCCAGCATTGAACTACGAATATATACTGAGTCCAACTATTCAACCAATTCTAAATCTAATTGTATCTACCCAATATCTCTTCATCTTCTCTACAATAATAGTGACACTTTATTAAAAGCTTTGTTAAAATCTGGGTAAATTATATCCACAGCATTCCCTTCATCTACAAGTTGATTAAATAGGTTGAAAAAAGAAATGAGATGAATTTGCCATGATCTATTCTTGATAAAGTTATGCTGGTTCTTTTTAATGACTGTTTCCCCTTCTAGTGGCTTACCAATCATCTCTTTAATGATATATTTTTGAATTTTCCCACAAAGTAAAGTTTATTTATCTATAGCTTAAAAACTGTTCTCTCTCTTCCCACTTTTTTTTTTTTGAAAATCAGAACCACATTAGCACTTTCCTAATCTTGTGGTATCTCCTTTGTTTTTCATGATTTTTCAAATATCACTGATTAAACAGTCACGTCCCTCCAGTTCTTTCAGTATTTGAGTATGTAATCTATCTGCACACCAGGTGAACTCCTTTAATCAAGAACAAACAGATGCTCTTTTACCATCATGTTACTTGGGTATCAACTTGTTATCAGTCATATTCTGTCATTCTAGTGAAAAGATCATTTTCCTTAGTAAACAGAAGCAAAATAAGATTTGAACGGTTTTGTCTTCTCGGTTGTTAGGTATCATCAACCTCATCCACTCTAAGCAAAGGTCTTATTTCTTTTAAAGATCTTTTTCTTCCAATATAGCTTTAAATATACTTTTTTGTTATCCTAGTTTCCTTTATCAGAAATAGCTGATTTTAAGTTTTAGCACTATTTCTACAAGAAGGATCATGTTCTTACATTCAACATGTTGTTAGCCTTAATTCCATGATCTTTTAGTCTACAGATCCTACTTATCTTTTAAAATTAGTTTTTTATTCCTCTTAAACTTAAATACAAAACAAGAAAAAAAATTCCTTGTATACAGGTAAACATAAGAGAGGATTCAATATTAAAAAAAAAAATGTCCATTTCAAGAAAACGAATGTAATCAATACTATGTATTTTTTCAAAGCTACCCAGCTTTTCTGTGCTTCCTTCTAGGTTTTCTTTTGTTTGCTGCAGTGTATTGTCTATCTTATATTTTCTCCCTTTGAAAAAGGCTACAACTAAATATGTATATGCATATATATATACATATCTATAAACATACACATATATTATATACATATACATATATATAAGACCATACTATGCATATTTCTATTTGTCAGTTCTTTGTCTGGAGGCGGATAGTACCTTCCTTCATAGTCCAAGTCTTTCCAGGTTTTTCTAAATCAACCAGCTCATCATTTCTTATATCATAGTAATATTCCATCACCATCAAATACCCTATCCTGTTCATCCATTTCCTAATTGAAGGGCATCTATTTTAACCAATGTGACAGGTATAAGATGATATCTCAAAGCTGAACTGCCTGTTCATATCCCTTGATCCTTTATTAACTGGGGTATGACATATTCTTATAAATTTGACAAAGTTCTTTGTATATTTAAGAAATGAAACCTTTATCTGAGGAATCTACCTATCTTTTCTCTGAATCTTTTGAAGCCTTTATCTCAATCTACCATGTATGTTAGACTATGCCCAGATTTCCTCATCTGTCAAAAATTCTAGAAAGGAATGGTGTTCAATAAAGAGCTGGTTTAATTTGACTATTTCATATTCTCTTCTCTAGAGGCTGAGGTACTCCCTAACTGGAAATGGCAGACTATGGCTGAATAGGCTGTCAGAGAGCCCTGGGAGCCACCCCCTGAAAGCCTCCTTACATTTCCATAGGGCAGATTTTGCAGCGCCGCCTCATGAATTGGACATTGGTAATAATTTAGGGTAGTGAAAATAAATGAAAACAAAAATTCCAGCACAGATCAATAACTAGAATTTTGATGATATAGTAGCCAAGGTGGTCAAGGAAGAAGAAAGGAGGAAGAGGAGGAGGAGGTGAAGGAGAAGGAAAAGGAGGAGGAGAAGAAGACGGAAAAGAAGAAGAAATTACTTTGGAAAGAATGTAGACAGTGTACTAGTTAGTAAGGGCAGTGTAGCAGAACAAGCCCTAGATCCAGTATCGGAAGACCTGGGTTCTAATGTGAGCTCTGCGATTTGAACTTGGACAAGACTCTTCCCATTCCTGGGCCTCAGTTTCCTCCGTTGAAAAGAGGACAGTATCTGGTGGACTCCGGGGCCCCCTCCATCATAAATCCAATAAACCTACAATGGCCGGTACCTTTCACCGGTATAGCGGACAGAGACCCCCACCAAAGTCCCCTATTATGATTGAGCCCCGCCCCTCCAGGACATCCTAATTTGCTCTTGGAGGTGATTTTGTCCCCGCCTCCTTATTTACATATAAGACTCTCCCGACTCTGAACCACGCCCCCTTCCTTTTCTCAGCCCCATTTGTCTCCGATGGTGGTGGGGCTGGGACCAGCTCTCGTCACCCCCTTTCCTTCCTGGTCCTCCCTCCCCTGAGCGTAAGTTAAATCCCTGTCGGAATGGAGAGGGAGAGTCCCTAAAGTAGCTCCACCCTGTGGCCACTTAGTGAGTGGGAAAGGGGAGACGGCCTGGGGAAGTGGCGGAAAGCCTGCAAGGCTGAGGCCCGGCGGGTGGGGTGGTACCGGGTGAGGACTTTTGCTGGGATTATTTTCCCTACGCGGCAGGTTACTGTACGTTTAGATAGAGCCTGTCCTTCCGCCCTCCCCTCCTCCCACCTCCAGTGAATCTCCTGTATACGCGGGCGAGAGGCATCCACCGAAACCGCTGCCTCTCTGACCCCTCCCCCACACCACCTCACGTTCTACAGGGGAGGCGGGACCCATCGGCGAGCGACGTTTCCCGTCCATTCAGGGAAGCCGACGTGCCGCGCACACCCCGACCTCGCCAAGCCCCGATTCGTCGAGGTCCACGTCCATCAGATCGGGGTGGGGGGGGGGGGGCGGGAGGGCGTGGCGAAGAGGGAAAAGCAAGAAGGTGTTAGTCCGCAACTCTTCTCTCCCTGGCGCACTGGGGCTCCCTTCCCCCTCCCCGCCCCCCCAGCTCCTGGGCGCGCGGAGCGCTCCGCACGGTCGGCGCGTCCTCACGCCCTAACGGGCGGGCGGGGGCGCCAATCAGCGGGCGGCAGGGTGCCAGCCCCGGGGCGATACCGACGAATCGCCGGGGCCCGGGGCCCGGGGCCCGGGGTAGGAGGCGGGTTCTACCCGCACGGCCGCGGCGGTGGAGGAGCAGGAGCGGCGGCGGCGGCCACAGCGGCAGCGAGGTAGCAGAGCCAGCGAGAGCCGAGCGAGCGAGCCGCCGGGAGGGGGGTTCGCTGCGCGGCAGCGGTAGGTGGCACGGAGGCGGTGGGGGCAGGGAAACCGCGCGGGCCGGTTCGTCTAGTTCGCGTGTGTGTGTCTGTGTGTGCGTGTAGTGTGTGTGCGTGTGTGTGTGCGTGTGTGTGTGTGGGCTCGCGCGGGAGGGAGGGAGGAGGGGCGAGCGGCGGGACACGCACGTCCCCACGCCCTCTCTTATTTTCTCCTCCCTCCGGTGTGGGCGGGCCGGGCGGCGGCTCCTCTTTCCCCTCTTCCCGCGACCCCTCCCCAGCCTGCGTTCTCCCAGCCCCCCACGCCCCGCTGGCCCGCCTGCTCGCCTCGGGACTCTGCCTCCTCTGGGGGAGGGGCGGAGGGGAGAGTGTTTTCATTTCCGCCTTAAATCGACCATTTCCACTCCCCCTCCCCCTCCTTCCCTGCTTCCCCAGGCTCCTCCATCCCATTCCAAAGGGGAAGGAACAAAAGGTCTGAGACCCCCGATCCTGTCCTAGAGGGGCCGCCACCTCCGTGAGGTAACACCCCCTTCTCCCCCATCCCCACCTCCGACAAGTCCGGGGGTCTCAGAGATGTGTTTGTGCTCGTCTCCTTCCCTGGGGGTGAATGGGTGGGGGGCGGTCCTGCGGGGAGTGTGATCGATCCTGGGAAGTGGCCGGGGCGGGCAGAAAGCGGAGATGGTGGGAAGGGGCCGGCCGGGGCCCGCCTTGTGGGAACCCGTCCAGACCGTCTCTGAAGCCGGAGAGGGGGTTGGGGGGCCGTGATCCGGGAGTGGTAGTCGTCGTCGTAGTAGTCGCTGTAGCGGCGGCGGCGGCGTCCTTTATTTATTATTATTTACTACAGAAGTGGTTCCTTTGGGGTCCTACTTCTTCAAGTTAGTGTACAAAAAGCATGCTCACGGAGGATGCTTGCAGCATATTCTGTAATTTGCCACTCATCATTTTCTCGCGGTGAACCCTGTAGTTTATTAAGGCGTGTTTGGACCTTTCAGTCTTCGATTTAGGAGTTATTCTATTGATCCCAAACAAAGGGAACCAATTTAACTGGTTTTGCTGCTTCCCCTCTCTTCTCCTCGCCTCCTCGCTACCGTCAAAAGATCAGTGTAGATGAGATGAACTTGTTTTACAAATTGTGGCACGCTTAGACTTAGGGAGACCGGAAAGGAACAGGAGAGGCCCGTCCGGTTCAAGTCCTTCATTTTACAGATGAGGAAACTGAGTCCCCTAAAGGCTAAGTGACTTAGCCAAAGTGGAGGAGGTAGAAGGCACCAGAAATGGGATTTGGGCCCCGAGTTATCTGACTCCAAAAGTCGATCTTCTTTCCTTTCCCTTCACCAAGTTCTGTATCTTGTGTATATACAAATTCTATATATATGTGTGTGTGTGTGTGTGTATACATGCAACATATATATGTTGCCATATATGCCCAAATCTTTGATGTGTACTTTAAAAAGCAAGTCATTTTTCAAATTAGTTTGAAAGATACCAGATTCATCACCCAGATTCATCAGCGAACTTTGACTTTAAAAAAAAGTGCAGTTCAATTTTCTTTTACTTAATTTCAAAAATCCCAATTTAACAACAAGCTTGGAGTGGATGTAATTCAGTCTCGTCACCTCCCTTGGATGTCAGATAGAGAAGAGGAGAGGAGTGTTTTAGTTACTTAATAATCTATTAAGAGTGGAAATAGTTTAGCCACCAACTGCATTTTTTGTTCTTTCTCCCCAGTCTGTCTTAAAGACAGTGAAGTGTCTTAAAGTGTAAAGGACAATACTTGAATGGCATCCTAGGTTTGGCTCTGGAAGAGACCAGTATTAGAAGAGATAATTGAGTCCAGCCCCTTCCTTTCATAGATGAGGAAACTGAGGCCTGGAAACTGGTGACTTGATTGCATGAGTATTAAGTGGGACAGAGTATTCTAACTCAGGTCTCTTTCCACTGTACCATATAGTCATTCTCTCCTTTGCCCTGGAAGTTTTGTGGAACTTTATGTGGTGGGGTTAGAAAATTTTAAAATCTGAATTTAAGAAATTTTTTTTGTTTTTTCATTAAATAAAATGATATCTATAAAACAAAAGAGAAGGAAGAGTAAGGAAAAAATTCTGAAATATGAATCATAATTTTTTGTGTATTTTTAAAACTGGAATATTTAAGAAGCCATTTTTAGTTGATGATATTTTAGTATAGATTTCCATTTTTTCTAAAATGATGTAGGAATCCCCATTTTTTTTCCTGCCTGCTAGTATCCAGCCAGCTCCTCAAACCTCACATTTCCATAATTGAACTTCCCCTCCTTAACTTCTGTATTTCTGTAGATGGCACCAACCATATTCTTAATAACAGGCTTTTACCTTCAGTCATCAGTTTCTCTCAATATAAACACATCCAATTGGTCACTAAGTCTTATTGATTCTACCTTGGCACTGTATCTCTTGCATCTATCCTCTCAATGTTTCCTTTTCTCTTCAAGCAACTCCTCTGCTTCCAGGTTCCATTGGTCAGACTTCTTACAGTTTCTTCTCTGGCCTTCCTGTCTTCATCCAGTTTGTAATCTGTCCTTCCCAGTAATTTTCCCAGTGTTCTGCTCTGATTATGGTGCTTTCTGCTTAAAAAACTTCAGTAGATACTCATTGAATAAAGTATAAATGCCTGATCCTGACATTTAAGGCCCTCTATAAACTGACTCCAAACTACTTATCCAATTTTCTCATACAACTTTCTTTCCTGTATTCTTTTGCACACAAACTGGACTGTTGTACATCCCTCTTACCATTCTACTTCTTTTTCAAACTCCCCTCCCTCCTTCCTTTAAGGATGTTCACTTGTTCTCAGAGTATATTGCTTTCAGTTTGAGTGATTAAAGATTCATAGAATTTAGGACTGGAATCCTTTCATTTTAGTAATGCAAAACTAGAATTTGAACCCAGGTTCTTTGACTCCAGAACCCAGCTCTCAAAAAAAATCATCAGCCAGTAAGTATTTATTAAGTTCCCTCATGGTGCTAGATGATGGGGAAACAGATACAAAAAATAAAATTAATTCCATTCTCAAAAAACTTTTGTTCTGTCTGGGATATAACACCCCCCCCCCCCATAAATAAATATATACATACATATATAGAATAAACAAAATAAAGATATAATATTTAATAGTTGTTAAATGACCTGTTTGACTAACCATGATGACTATCTTGCTGATTATAAATATTACTAATTAGATGAAATTCAAAAACCTTTTTATCTTCAATGTCTTCCATAGTGCCTTGCATGTAATAGGTATATGTTGATTGGATTTAGTAACCTTGTTTTTAGTTGGTACCTCAACTAATGCCAGAAATATGGGTGATTTAGGCTTGTGTACAATCTCTAACTTTCATGAAAGTTTTTTTTTGGTTTTTAGAAATAAACTACATTGAATATCTTTGTTTTATCAATAGTTTGACAGAAGCCCTACATATGCATTAAACTATAAATGGAGCTAATAGGAGTGGCTTCCTGCTTTCCACACACATTAAGTAAAGTACTATCACTTCAAGATGAGATTTTTTTTCTTTTTTGTTGTGTAAATGTCTAAATTCCAAGAATTTTAAATGCTAAAATTGAATACAAGAATCATTTTGTTAAAAGTCCTTCGTATGTTCCTTGAGGGGGGAGAATAGGAGCTGAAAAGGGACATAGTTTAGCTTTGAATAATCTACTGAACTATTAGTGCATTTTGAAATCTTACAAATATTTTCAGTTTTGGCATTTATTACCGAAAGGTTTCTTTGTTCCTTTTCAGTGGAGCCAGTTGAATTTTGGTTTTTGACATGACAGTCTGACAGATGGGACTTGGTCCATGTTACTAGAGCATTTTGGTTAGAATGTACAGAGACTTCGCTATTCCTCTCAAATTCTTTCGGCTTAGTCCTGATGAGGAGATCCAGAATCAGAGGGTTCTCTCCTTATTTTTTTTTTATTTTGGTGAGGAAAAGGTTAAGACTGAGATGTAACAATTGATTTAAACCCTTAAAAGATGCCTTAATAAAAATACAGAATTAGACCATTTGTATTTTTACCACAGTGGAATTGAAAAGTAGAAAATTAATTAATTATATATTCACTGAAGATTTACATTAAGGGAATTCTGCCAACCTGCAAATGACTAACAAGAATATATACCAAATTCATTGCCCTGGTATTTGCTTGCCAACTCTTGCTTCCCTTATTATTCTTGCCTATCACTGAGTTCATCACCAAACTGGAGATGTCTGCATCAGGTGTGCATGTTTTCTCACAATATCAGTTGGAATCATGTTTATGTTTTCTGGGGGAACACTTCTCCAGTTGTATAAGGGAAATCACTTGAAAAACAGTATGTGATTTGCTTAAATTTGTTACAGCTAACCTTTCAGGGATCCACTTGTTGAGCAGATAATTGTTCTTACATCCAAATTTGATAATTCCCTGCCCACAAGTCCCTTCATTGAAGGTTGTCTGAGGAGGGGAAAAATAATAAAATTTTAGATAGTTTTTACAAGAATTCTGATGAAAGGTTTAGAGGCAAATTTAAAAAAAAAATTTGTATATAATTAGATTTTTGTTTCAGAATGAAGGACAACAGCCAACCAACCAACCCTTTCAAATCAAATACAATTACACTTCACTTGGTTTCAGAACAGCTATTATTACTCTTCCCCCATCTTAGAACATCTCCATAAGAAGCAAAAGGACTTTAAACCAATAAAAAGGATATGACAAAGTCCATGTGCTTACCTTCATGTACATATAAGGGATAACCCTCAAGCCATGACCTAGAGTTAAATTTCTTTATGCACAGTTCTAAAAAGCTTTGTTGCCTAGTTTCCAAGTTAAAAGCAGGCAGATTGTGGTGAGAGACAAGAGGGCTAGGTTTGGAGACAAGAGGACTTGGATTCATGTCCTGATTGGGGCAGCCACTTAATTCTTCTGGGCTTCAGTTTCACTATCTGTAAAACGCGGGATTGAAATAGATTGGTGTTCCTGCTCTCAATATATGGGCCAATGAAATTGAGGATTGCTAAACATAGGGATTAATAAAAAATGACAGTTGATAGCCTATGTGAGAAGGAAGAGACCAAAAAACATACAAAGACAGAACGCAAGCATTCATTTAATAGTGCAAGCTCTCAGTATTATTATGGTATAGTTTGGTGTAATTGATGTTCATGGTAATGGCAAGGTTGTCAAGGAAAGGCTAATAAAAGGTAGTTGTCTTTAAAAGAGTTGAAAATCTGAGAAGTATATGATACACTTGAATAAGATTTCCATCTGAAACAGATAATTTAAGCTTTGGTGCTTAAACTCCAACTTTCTGGAAAAAGGCTGCTCTCTAGAATAGTTATTCCCAAAGGGTTCTGGACTGCCAAAGTTTTGCTGTATTTGTTGTCTGCAATCACTAGTAGGCACTTTTACACTGTGCAAGACACTTATGTGTGCCCCTCGATGCTAAAAACTTTGTTATAATGTCTTGAAGTTGCCATTGTAGCACACCAAGAATTCAGACTTGTCCCACAGAAAAAATGCAGTTGCCCTATGCCACACAAGCCTTTATGAGTTAGAATTCTTTCATAAATTTTTGTAAATTCTTGTATACGCGTGATAAAATTGGCTCATGCAGTCAGACCCTGGGAGAAATAAAAAGTATATATCAAACGTGTCCAGACCTGAACTTGCATGGGCAAGGAATAATTCCTTTGTTTTGAATTCTTCTCTTTATCCATTAAATAATTTTTAAAAATGTTCATTAAGCATTTACTACGGAGAAGTCACTGCTGATTATACAAAAGGAGAATCCTTTTATGAATAAGATAGTAACTTGTTCTAAAGGAACTTAGATTCTTGTTGTAAAGATTGTAGTTGCAAATTAATACACATTAGAAGAGAGAATCTGCATAGAAGAGGTACAAAGTGCTTTTAGCTGGAAGGCAGGAAGTGAAAAGTCTAGGTCTAAAAGGATTTCAGCAGTGAATGAGAACAGTAATCCTGGGGTATCTGGTTAACTTCAGCCAAGTCTTACTAGTGGGAGGAAAGGGTTGGATAAGTTCTGGAAATGGTGGGTAATCTAGTTCCATTGGAGCCTAGAATTGTAGAAGGGGAGAGATTATTTGATAATGTTGGGAAAATAGAATGAAATTTTGTTGTGGAAGTCTGACGGTTGACAGCTCAGGAGCCATTAAAATTTTTTAGACAAGGGGTGGCTTGTATATAATACGGTGAATGTTATGTTTTGACATTAGTCTTGCCCACATCTCCATCTCACCTTTTCTCTTGTCACAGTTTCTTCTAAACCAGATGCTCCCAGTATATGGGAACAGTCTTGCAAATGGTCTGTGAATCCATAAATATGCACCCATACTGTCAGAAGACTGAATATCTTCCACATGCAATTACAGATTATTTAAAATTTAGTGAATTCATTGTTTTCTTGTTGGCATGATGTTTTTTTTTTTATTCAAGGTATCCTATTAAAATACTAATATAATTTAGGGATATGCCAAATTATTTGATGTTTAAAAGAGGGACCTTTTAAGGATTCCTTTAAATTGCTTGTTCACTTGTTTTTCAGCTGTGTCTGACTTGTGGTGACCCCATTTAATGCTTTCTTGGCAGAGATATTGAAGTGGTTTGCCATTTCTCACTTTACAGATGAGAAAACTATACGAAGTTAAGTGACTTGCCCAGGACCATGCAGCTAGTTATTGTCTGAGGTCTGATCATGTGTCTTCCTTACTTCCAGGCCCAGCAATGCCACTTAGCTGTCTTTTAAACTACTTACTTGCATGTGAAAGTTCTATTCTCCAGGGACCTTACCTGTCCTTATTTGGAAGAAAATTTGAAAGGATCCAGTTGCTGGAGATATTTGGGAAAAGAAATGGCTGAAATGTGGCAGTTTAATGGTTAAAAACAGTAGCATATATGCCATATGGAATATAGATTGCTTCATTAATAACACCACATTTTCTAGTGCTTTATAATTTATAAAGTGCTTTCCTTAGTGTTGAGAGTAGTAATGCAAATAATATTTTGTCCATCGTACAGAAAAGGAAGTGGGACTTACTCATTGTCATAGAACTAGTAAACTCTTGGGTCCCTTCCTTGCCTAAAGTTCTGTGATTCTAAAGCATTACAATTTCGATTATGTATACAGATTGGTGCTGGGTTTATATGAACTACTGATAAAATTACTTTTATTATCCTTGTAATGTCTAGACGATAGTAGGTATCATTAATTCACATTGAAACTTTGCAAAGTGCATTCTCCTAACAACCTTGTAAGATTTAGGTTTTGCCAGGATTATTTCCATCTTATAGTTGAGGAACTAGCCTCTGAAGGGTTAAGGCATTTGTCCAAGGGTCATAGAAACAGTAGAGTCCCGGTTTAACTCCAGTTTTCCTGCCTTCAGATACTTTCCCATGTGTCCTTTTCTCTCTGAAGCATTTGACAGTACATATAATAGACTTAACTCTGACTAGGAAAAAAAAATATAGAATCATTGAATGAATCACTTTAAAGTTAGTCTAAAAACAAAATAAAATAAAATTCTAACAAGTCATGACATTTTTTTTGACCAAAACTTTTGTATTTATTTTTGTTTTACTAAAAAAAATTGTGTTTCTACCTGAGCCCAATTTGGTTTCCAGTTGATATTCTCCACCTTTCCCCTCCCACCCTTACCTCCCCACCCCTTAGTGAAAAGCCTAGAGTAAGAATTGATAAATCTGCTTATCTAATGCTTTCTACTGACTTAGAGATTATCAACTACAAATACAGCTAATATTTTTTTGCAACAGCAAGCTAGAAGCTTTGTATTTCCCCCTGAAAATAGCACAGTGTTCTACTCACAGTTGGCTCCTACTAAATGTTTATGAATTTGCTGATTGATTGGAAAGGCCTAGTGGGACGTGGAACAGTGCTGAAATAAGTAACAGCCCGGTTCTTTTACCCCTCTACCATATCTATTATTAGTTTTCAGTAGTATTTAATCATTTAATTTTGGGCTGTAAATTTTGAAATAGTCTTCTTAAAACCCTGAGGATACATCATAGAACTTATTAGAGAGTTTTTATTTCTGTCTGAACTTCTAGGACAGTATTTTTAATATGTTTAATATATCCTGAAAATGTGGGTATCATTTTTAAATTTGAGAATTTGGGTTAGACATCTTAGAGATGTTCCATTAAGAATACTAATCAACATTTATATAGTGCTTATTATGCACGAGTACTGATTGCTTTTACAATTATCTCATTTGATCCTCACAACAACCCTGGATGCTCTTAATGGTCCCCATTTTACAGATGAGGAAACTGAGGCAAAAAATGATTCATTTACTCTGCCAAGGTCACACTGCTAGGAAGTATCTAAGGCTGAATTTGAACTCAGATCTTCCCAGTGCTCTCTCCAATGCAGCTCCTGGCTGCCTCGAAAGCATTTAAATGCCATTATACTAGATGTTGAGGCTACAAAGACAAAATGAATTCCCTCCCTTCCTGCTTTTTAGTAAAGGGGGTCTAAATAGGTAGTTGTGTACTGTACATAAGAGCTTCCCTTTGAGAGAGGAAATTGAACTGAGTCTTGAAGGAAGTTGGCGATTCTAAGAAGCATAGGTAAGGAAGACAGGTATTTCTGGCCTTGGGATAGCCTGGAAAAAAGCGCAGAGGTGAGTTCAGGAAATACCAAGTCAACCAGTTTGGCTGGCACAGTCAGCAGGTCAACATAAAGTACATAAAGGAGGATAATTTGAAATAACCTTGAAAAAAGGTAGGTAGGGATGAGGCAGAATGGAAGAGCAGTTAGTAAGCTCTCACCATAAGCACTGAATATACAGACAAAATTAAGCCAGCCTCTGATCTCAAGGAGGTCGTGTTCTAATGAGAAAAGACAACATGTAAGAGAGTTAATGTTTGTGGCAGATGGAAAAGCAAGGTAGCTATGCAAGGAATATTAATAAGGCAAATTGGAATGTATGGAGGACCTGGGGTAGTAGTGGCAGGGCAGATGGTCCTCTACCCTGAGTTGAGGTTTAGAATGGAATAGGATTCTGGAATATTTCCAGCGTAGATACAGACCTGCGAGTTAGCATCTAGGTGACAGTAAGCATCCTTTGGTGGAATTGGGCATTGAGGCAATGCTTTTCTGTTGCCTGTTGATGGGCTTGGGCAGGGGGTACTTGTACCTGAAGCAGCTAGTTCTAGTAATGCGCTTTGAATGCCAAAGTGAAGAGTTTCTATTTTTATCTGTTTTGAACCCTATCAAAGTTCATTTTAAAATTGTGAAGCTTATTTCTAGATACAATACTGTAGTAAATAAAGTCACCTTTAGCAGAAAGAAAAAGAGTTGCGTTTTCTATATAATCTCCCGTAGTATGATATTTATATATTATATTTTTATTTCTTTGCCCTCCATACTGAATTGCAAATTTTTGGTGAGCTAGACTAATTATTCTTAGTTGGTTACAGCGAACTTTGGAGTATTGTGTACATTTCCTATTTTCCCTCCTCTGACTGAAATAAGTATTCTTAGGCTTATATAGCACTGAATGAATGGGTTTGTTATAATAAAAGTTTGGGGCTTTGGAGATGAAAGGGAGGGGTAGTGAAAGTGGGGGTTGGTGCTGCACTTGTAGACCCATTTACAGTTGTTAGGAGGTAAAGTCCACAGTGAAGGAGTGCTTTGCTTTTTCCTTCAGTAACTAAATTGAGTCATACTCTTCCTGGTTAGGTAATATGATAAGATTATATGTGTAACCTTACCACCTGTCTTGCTGCTGTATCTTTTCTTTTTTTTTCGAGACTGGGTCTCCTTATTTCATCTAGGCTGGAACTGCAGTGAACACTCACTTTACTGGGCCAGTTTGCCCCCTTTTAGGCAACTTTGTGGCCCTCTGCTAACTCAAGCGATCTCAGCCTTAGCCTTCCTTAACAGCAGACCTTACAGACTTGGTGCCATCACATCCACCTGTATCTTGTGGACACTTGTACCTTTTCATCCTCCCTGAAGCTTCCTGTTAGAATGTGAGCGCCTTGAAAATAGGGACTGTCTGAATTTTCTGTTTGTATCCCTTATGCTTAACACACACTGCTTATTTATTCGTTATCCCTGAAGCAGTAGGGAACCAGTAAAGGTTTTCTGAGTGGAGGTCTAAAATGTTTAGACTTGTGCTTTAGGAAGAATAGTTTAGAAATTTTATGAAGATGAATTAGACAAGAGTAATACTAGAAGGAGGCTAATGAAACAGCAATTAAAATTATCCAGGTGGAAGGTAATGAGGGCCTGTAAATGTTATATAGGGAGAAGAGAAGGGAATGAATCTAGGAGATATTGTAGCAGTAGAATTGACAAGACTTAGTAAAGGAGAAGGAAAAGTTAAGGACGGCACTGAGATTGCCTACCTATGTTAAGGGGGTGGATAGTGGTGCCCTCAATAGAAACAGAGAATTGTAAAGATGGGTTTGAGGGTAGATAATGACTTTTGTTGTGGATATGTTGAGTTTGATATGTTTACAGGGATATTCAAGATGCAGTCAGTGATCCAGGCCCGGAGCTCAGAGAGATCAAGGAACTAGTGCAAAGGAGCCATAGTCAAAAAGAAGAAAAATTGGAGAAAGCATTTGCCCTGTAAACCCAAGAGGAAAGAGTATCCATGAGATCAGTGATGTTAAAATCTTCAGAGAGGTAAAGAAAAATGAGGATTGAGAATTGGATTTAGGTGGTTAAAAAATATTTTTGGATTGGTACAACCATTTTGGAAAGCCATTTGGAATTATGTAGTAACTATACCCTTTGATCCAGAGATTTCAGTGATAGGTATAGAGCTAGATTCAGATGAGTGCATAAAAATGAACATTGCAGAATGTCTATATATCTTTATATTCAAATTTGCACTGTTCAGAGCTTTATGTTAAAAATATAGTAATTCTAGCACAATGGAAAAAAGCAATGTAAGTTCAGCTCTTGACTAGTTGACATGATACATCACAGGTTGTTGACAGAAAGACTCCATATATACTAATACATTTATAAAAGCATTTCTTCATGGTAGCTAAGAATGGAAGCACAGTAGATACTCTTAGATTGGGGAATGGCTAAATAATTTGTTACATGAATGTGATGAAATATTACTATGCCATAAGAAATGGAAAGCATGGTTATAGAGAAGCATGAAAAGACTTATACGAACTGATGCAAAGTGGAAAAAACATTGACTTTTTTTCCCCCAGTCCACTTTCCCTGTATCGATTTCCTTTGTGCAAAACCTTTATAATTTCATATTCCTGAGATAAATAGGTAATATACAATTCTCATTTTTACAAAAAAAATCTTAATGACTTTTATAGGTTAAGTAAATGGCAAGCCATTTAAATATCAAATTTTAAGTATCTGAGGCGGGTTTTGAACCCAACTTTCCTAAGAGGAGTGGGCTTCAGAAATCCACCAAATCAGACTGTATTCCACATTACTGGAATTTTTTTATGCCTTTAGATGATCAGGAGGTGGCAGCTTAGAGCACTGGCTTGGAGTCAGGAAAACAAGTTCAAATTCAGCCTCCGACACTAGTTGTGTGACCTTGCACAAGTCACTCTCTTTTCCGTAATCCACTGGAGAAGGAAATGGAAAACTACTTCAGTTTCCTTGCCTAGAAAATCCCATGAGCAGTGTTGGTGTGATAAAGGTCCACAGTATCATGAAGAGTCAGACACAACTGTACAATAGCAAAAGATGATCAAAAAGTTGCATTAGAGAGTCAAGGCCAGTTAAACCCCAGGAGAAATTTTGTCTTAGATTTTCCTCAAGTTGACTAGATGGTGGTGGAAAGACAGTGGGGAAGGAAGTTTCACTGGTACCAATCAGGTCCTGGAGGCAGCAGCAGTCAGAGAAAGCAGTCAGGTTTTATCACCCCTATGTCTGGGTGCTTGATGATTATTGAGGATGAAGGTACTGGTTTCTCCAGGCGGTTCAGTGAAACTGGTGGAATAGGGTGTGTCTCTGTACATGCTAACAGATTCTGGACCAAGAATTACAAATCCAATAACTGGGCACTTGGTGGTAAGAAGGGCTACAGTTTTGATAATGCACAGGGCACAGCAACTTTCTCATGCTTCTGAAACCATTAGACTTGTAAAATACTTTCCTTAGAGGAGCTGGGTTTAGAACTTTAATCTCCTAAGATCCATGCTAGAAAAGGGAAGAAAAGGTGCTGGGACAAGAGCTTTTTTTTATTTTTAATTTATTTGTTTTCAGTTTTGTACAGACACTTCCATAAGTCTTAGATTTTCTCCCCCTCCCTCCTTGCCCCTCCTCAAGATGCCATACAATCTTATATGAGTTATACACATACATTCTTACTAAACACATTTTCACATTAGTCCTGTTTCATGGAAGAATTAAAATTAAAATGAATGAGAGAAACTATGAGAAAAACTCAAACAAAACATAACTCAAGAGAAAATGTTCTGCTTCATAGTTCCATAGTTCTTAAGCTGGATGTGGGTGGCATTTTGCCTCGAGAATCCTGTGGGAATGTTTTAGGTCCTTGCATTGCTGTGAAGGACTAACTCTACCAGAAAAACTCTTCGCACACTGGGAATGTTACTGTGTACAATGATCTCCTGGTTCTGCTCCTTTCACTCAGCATCAGTTCATATAAGTCCTTCCAGACCTCTCTGAAGTCTTCCTGTTCATCATTTCTTACAGCACAATAGTATTCCGTTAATTCATATACCACAACTTGTTCAGCTATTCCCCAGTTGATGGGCATCCCCTTGATCTCTATTTCTTCGCCATCACAAAAAGAGCTGCTATGAATATTTCGTACATTTTTGTACCCCTTCTCATTTTTATGATTTCTTTGGGATACAGTCCTCGAAGTGATATTGCTGGGTCAAAGATATACACATTTTTATAGCCCTTTGGGTATAGTTGCAAATTGCTCTCCAGAATGTTGGATTAGAAGAGTTTTTTTGTTTTGAGAGACCTTTGTTTTCCTCTGCCAGAACAAGGACAGCTTCCAAAGTGTAGGTAGTGTGTTTGGGAGCAGTGGATTGCAGATCAAGAAGTTCTCTAAACTTAGACCTTAAGTGAAGTAAGGATGGGATTCTCATCCTCTTTTTTTATTAATGGAGAAGCATCAGTAGGTACTAGGGCAAGGTGCCTGCTCAGGCTTTGCATAAGTGTTATTACATTGAAGGCAGAGTGCTTAGGGACACTCCCTAAAGCATTAAGAACCTGAGGTTCTTTAACATGGTTACATTGAGGGAATTCACTTTCACCAATTGTTAACAATGGTGACTTCACCTCCTTCTCTATTGCCTTCTATTACTATTCTCTTCCCCTTTTCTTCCTGCCTATTTGACCTTCCCCAGTCTCTTTTCTTAGATCATTATCCATCTTCCATCTCTTAAGCATGGCAGACCCTCAAGGCTTATTCCCTGGCTATCTTCTCTTACTTTTCTTGATCTTACCATCTTTGGAATCCATTATCATCTGTGGGCCGTTATCTTTATATCCTACTCTCATTATTCCTGCAATTCCAACTTCCTGCTAGACACCTCCTAAATATCCCTTTGACTTCTGGTACTCAACAGTCCAAAATTCAGTTGATAACTTCCCAAACCCTCCCTGTCAAATTTGCCTTTTTCTGTTGAGAGCACTGTCATCCATGTTCATAACATCCATTGCCTCTCCTTTACTCCTCCCTCCATTATGCAGTCTTAACAAGCCTTGCCTCGTTTACCTCCATTTCTTACATCTATTCTCTTCATTCACTCTTCATTTTTATTTATGTATCATCACTTTTTGTCTGAACTATTGTAATAGTTTTCTGACCAGGCCACTACCCTGTTCAAGCACATTTAATGGCTGTAATTTGCCTTTCGGATAAAATGAAAACTCTTATGTGGCATTTTAGATCCTACACAATTTGTCTTGGGTCTTGTGTTCTTCATGCACTGTGTTCCAAATGAGACTAATGCCGTTCCTGACCTTTCTGTATCTAGCCATTGTTCCCTTGTACAACATGCCTTTTTCCATATGTTCTCCCTTTCCCCTCCTCAACTTTTCAGATCCTCCTCTTTGATGAAGCAGACTCAGATCAGCCACATTCTTTTCTAAAGCTGTTAATGCTTCAGATTACCTTGTATTTACTTACTTGTTGACATATCTTATGCTTCCAGTTGAATATAAACTCTTTCCCTTTTTGTCCCTGTATTGAAGAAGCTTAGTACTAGAAAACTACAAGTTAAATTGAGTTGAAGTGGAATAGTAATCTAAGGACAAAAATATAATAAGACAAAGAATTCCAGGGACAGAGCCTTAGGGGGAACACTTGTTTACAGTTGTTTAGAAGGTGGGAGAAAATAGAGATAGAAAAAGTTTGCTCAGAGATATCAGAGAAGTAGGATCATGGATTTGTAGCTAGAAGGGCCATTGAGACCATTTAGTCCACCACCCTCCCTCCAGTCAAATTAGTTATTTTGTTCATTCATTTTTACAGATAAGAAAGTGAGCTTTAGGGAAGTTAAATGAATTCTCCACAGGTTCAAACTCAGGTAGTCAGGGATTGTTTAGTGTGATCATGCTGTATAGAAATCAGAGGATGAGAACCAAAAAGGCCACATGATTTGGAAATTAAGATGGACTTTGGGGAACCTTTTGAGAGTAATGTCAATGGGGGTGGTGGTGGCATATTTAGACAACTCTTTGAAAAAGATTTGTGACTTCTAGTGGACTACAAACTCTATATGATACATGAGTCAACGGTGGGATGTTAGTAAATGTTAATGTGGCCTTGGCTTCCTCAAGAGAGGAATAGCTTCCATGAGTAAGTGCTCTTGAATTCAGCCCTCAGACCATCTTTGGAGTACAATGTCAGGACATTAAATGAAGAAATGTTCAAGATGGGACATCCATAATAGTGAAGGGCCTTATGAGGATAAGTTGAAGGAAATTGAGTGTTTAGTCTGGAAAAGGAATGAGTTGGGGAAACAAGACTGTTATCTTTTCATATTTGAAGTACTGTCACGTGGAAGAGATTAAACTTGGTGTGTTTGGCCGTAGAGCATCGAAAAAGGAGCAAAGGGGTGGAAATGCAGACACCAATTTGAGGTTGATGTTAGGAAAAACTTCTCAACATTGAGAGGTATCTGACTTCCTACCTTGGAAGGCCGAGGATTCCACTACTATTGGGAGGTCTTCAAACAGAGCTCCTTGAAGCATATTGTAGTGGAGAGTCTTTTCTGGCTATGGGTTGGATTAGATGACTGCTCCTCTCTTACCAACTCTGAAATTTTGAGATTCTGTGAATAGTGGAGGAGGAAGCCAGATTTCAAGGAGTTGAGGAATGAGTGGGTGGTGAGGAAGTAAAGACTGAGTGTAGACTGTTCTTTTGAGAAGTCTGGCAGTGGAAAC
>CM053773.1:145668-156589 GCA_028658325.1 Potorous gilbertii
TAGTGGAGAGTCTTTTCTGGCTATGAGTTGGATTAGATGACTGCTCCTCTCTTTCCAACTCTGAAATTTTGAGATTCTGTGAATAGTGGAGGAGGAAGCCAGATTTCAAGGAGTTGAGGAATGAGTGGGTGGTGAGGAAGTAAAGACTGAGTGTAGACTGTTCTTTTGAGAAGTCTGGCAGTGGAAACAGTATGGGGGAGAGAGGTGGAGGGAAGGATTGATTTTTTTTCTTTAGTAGAGGGATTAGGCATGTTTATAGGCAGAAGATGGAAATTATTTCAGGGCTCTGATGATGGAGCAGCTTTTGCTGATTTGGAGATTATTATTAATATATTCACAGTAAACTTGTGTGTTTATCATTTTCTTTAAGTCCTTCATGAATATTGAACGCTGTTGGTAAAATTCCATTATATAACTACTCAAAATGTAATATGTATGTTGATTTATTTAAGTGAATTTGGGGAGTTCAGTATTTGAGTTTTTGAATCCTGGTTCTTTTTCTTAATCTGCCTTTGACATTGAGCAAGTTAGTTTCACTGTCATGTAAAATGACCTCTAGGGTCCCTTCTAGCTTTACAGTTATGATCTTTTAATGAGTACATAATTAAAATCCACATTCTTGGTATTCAGGAATTTGGAAATTTGCAACAGTGAAAATAATTCTTACTATGGCAAGAAAGGACTGTCTTGCACATGCCTCAGTTTCATTTTTTTCTCTCAAGCTTTTGAATCTTAATCTAAATATTGCAAGTTTTTTTTCTTTCAGACAAGGAAAGCTTATACTGTTTTAAGTAAGGAGAGGTTCACAACAGTTGTGAATACATATCAAAGCTCCTATCATTGTAACATTTCACGTATCCATAGTTTAGGTATTTGGTAGTACCTCCTATTTAGATAAATCCTAATACTAGGAAATAAGCAAAAAAAGACTCAGCCTCTAAAATAGGTGAACCCTAAAGCCTTTCATATACTCAGTCAAAGGAGATGGCCTGATTCATAGACTATTTTACTCTTCTCTTAGACATATTTCTAACAGACTTGGTTTGCCACCAAAGATTAGGACACAGGGCAGACTGCACAAGTTAGGAATATTGGTAACATCTAAAAGCAAGAGTTGACAGCAGGAAAGGAGACCAAACCAAAAAGGCATACAAATTAAAAAAAAAGCCTAACAGTATGGTTCCATTTGGTATAAAGGCAAATACCCCATATACTTTAGTAGTTCATGAGTCTATTACAGCACAATAACTGGTTTTTGTAATCACTGATCATTAAGTTATTAGATTACAAACTCCTTAGGGATGGAATGTCCTATTTAATTCCTCAGGATGGGCCAGACATGGTGCTGAGAACATAGTAGGTCCTTAAAATTGGAAGAAACCTTAGAGGTCATTTAATCTGATCCCCTCATTTTATAGATAAGGAATGATTTACCCCAAAGTCACATGTGGAAGATAAGGAATTTGACTCCAGAACCAGTGTTCTTTCCACTTGTATGGTGTGGGCTGTCCTTATCAAACAACAACAAAACATTTATTAAAAATATTTTAGGGTATTGTCACTAGTATTACTGTCAGTCACTAGATTGTCAATTTAACTGCTCTCCCTTCCTTTCCTACTGCCACTTGTCTACCTTCTCTGGGTTATTACAACAGTTTTCTAACTGGTCCACTTGCTTCCAGGTGCTCTTCCTAGTCACTAGTCTTCTTCCCTAGTCACTGAATATTTTGAAACAGTTCAAAATAGGACTTCCTGTGTAGTAAACACTTCCTTATGACAGAATTTGCGAAATGAGATTAAATGTGTCTTATTTTCCTATCCTGTAAAGAGGATTTTATTTTTGTGGTTTGAATAGTATATTGGTAGAGTTCAGAAGAGAAAGAGGATGGGGCCTAAAATGTAGCACCAAGATACTGTAGTGTGGAGACAGGAAGAAGAGGCACAAATTATTAGGGATTGAATATAGACATTCTTTAACCCAGATTTCTAAGTCAGTCTATTCAAGGATAAAGAAATTCAGGAGGCTTTGTGTCTGGAGCTAAGAATTACAAATCAATAAAATTTAGATTTGATGAAAGGAAAACCCTTGGGCGAAGGATAGTTTTCTTTTCCTTGTTGGGTTCAGAGGAGGAGTTTATGCCCAAGAAAGATCAAAATGGTCATTCAGGCCTAGGACCCTTGACAGAAGCTCATCTCTACTTTAAGAAATCCTTTCCATCAAAGCTCAAGTACTATCTGTTCCATAGTGGCCTGCCCAGATTTCCCTTGCTAAAAGTGATATCTTTCTCCTTGAATCAGGTCATTATTTGACATTTCATGTACTTCATCATTTTCTAACTTCATTTAGGTACTATTCTAACAATATAGCTGTGGTTTTGAGTTTCAGGTATTAAAAAATAGCATTTTAGCTTCTGTTTACTCCTTGATACCCAAACTTTCACACAACCACCAAAACAAACTCATTTTTCAGAGTTTTAAGAATTTTCTATAATAGGTCATATGTGGGCATTACATTTCTTTTTGACTTAATACTTATGTCTCTAAGCAGAATTAAAAGGGCAGTTGTCTGTTCGTTTACTTAGTTATACTCAGAATCAGAACAATATAGATTCAATTCTGGTTATTGAGAGCAAGGAGAGGAGAAACTCCCATTGATTGGAGTGCTACTAATGGTGGGTAGAGACTAATTTGTCACTATGCAATCAATCATCACTATGCAATCAATCATTGATGATTGTCAGTTTAACTGCTATACCTTCCGTTCCTACTATCACATTCCTCTTCTCTGTTCATACCTTGCACACCACTGCCAAATGGCACTTAAAACATTTTCCCCTTCTTTTCCTCCCTTTTTTCCTCTCTCCCTTCCTCTTCCCTTATGGCTTTATGCTTGGAATATACTTCCTAACCCCCCACTCTGACTTTTGAAACCTACACTGTCCATCCTTTAAGATGGATTACTCAAATATTTTAATACCTCAGTCAGGAATTCTTTCCCTATCTCCATTTGGCATTGTTCTTTGCACCATTGTGATGATTTTGTCATACTGTAGTATGCATTGTTTGCTTCACGGTAGTGCATATTTGTGTATCCTTTCTTTTATTGAGCAGAAACTTATTGAGGATACTGCATTCCATGTTCATGAAATCTGAAACTGCTTTTTAACTGATCATAATCTGTTGTCATCCCACATTTTGTTCCACCTTTCATCCTTTAACTCTGTTCTTTGTTCTTACCCTGACCTCTAATCCTTCAGGCCCTCTGTTCTCTTGCCAGGTTATCACCCCTGCACTGGCTCCACCATCCACTTCTCATCTACACCTTGGTCAGTCATTTCAATTTTACTTCATCCTGTTTGGTCAAGTTATTTGCTACCTTATCTTATCTTATCAAAGATCTTGGACCCTCTTTCCTGATTTACCAAGCCTATTGTCTTTACTTTTACTCATGTGCTGCTGAATGAAGCTGAAGAAAATGATTAGCCATTGCCCACTGATTCCACTACAAACTCTTATTATATGATCTCAACTGGGCCGTCTCTGTAACAAGGCAAATCTTTTACACCTCCTAATTATTAGTTCGCTCTTCTACCCCCCATAATAGATTTTCCAAACCTTACATCACAGCCTCCTTCTGTCTCTACCTTCTCAATTGGAAACCTTGACTCATTTAAAAAAAAAATTGTCTTTGTTTTTTGTCTCATTTCACTGGAAAAATTGGGATCATACTTTGAGATCTCCCTCTTTTTCCTTATCTTTCATCCCTCAGATACCTTCCTCTATTGTTTTTTCATATGAAGAGGGGAGACTTTGCCAAGGCAAATCTTTCCACAGGCACAAGGGATCCCATTCTATCTTGACTTATTAGAATGTCTCTCTATGATCCATACTGTGTCACTTAACTTAAATTTCTCCCTGTCTACTACCTACAAATACATCCATGTCTCATGGAACTCAGGTCCCCCCTCCCCCCACTTCTGCCCAACTAGCTATTATCCTTTATCTCTCCTCTCTTTGGTGGTTAAACTTGAAGGCCAATTACAATCTGTGACTCCAATTCAGATTTGTGATCTCATTTCTGACTTCACCATCTAACTGAAACTACTCTCTCCAAAGTTACCAATGATCTTTTTAATTGCCAGATCATAGACTTTTCTCCATCTTCATCTTTCCTGACCCTTCTGTGGCCATTGTCACTATTAATCACCCTCTTCTTCTTGATAACTCTCTTCTGTAGCTTTTTGTGACACTACTCTCCTTCTGATTCTCTCACCTATCCAACCACTTTTCCTCAATCTTTTTTATTGGATATTAATGATGATGACCACTAACTGTAGGAGTCACCTGGGGCTCTCTCTGTTTTGGGCCTTCATCTTGCTTTTTGCTGTTTCCCTTGCTCATCTCATCAACTTCTTTGGATTCAGTTATCTCTAGGATAATGAGTCTGCAATCTACTTATCTAGCCCTAACCTTTCTGCTGACCTTCAGTTTCACATTTTTGGTCATTGTGAACTGGATGTCCAGTAAACATCTTAACTCAACTTGGCCAAAACTGAACTTACCTTTCGTACCCCAAACTGTCCTCTGAGGATACCTATCTACTTCCCAGTTCCCCAGGCTTGCAACCTAGGTGTCATCCTTTACCTTTTTACCTCCCTTCCCTTCATATCCAATATGATGCCCAAATTCTGTTGATTTTATCTTTGTAACATGTCTCACACATGCCCTTTTCTCTCCTTGGATGCTGATACCACCCTGATGCTTCAAGCCCTTATCACCTCATGTGCCTTCTGGTTGATTTCCCTGCCACGAGTCTCTCTCTACTCCATCCCATCCTCCAGTCAGCTGCTAAACTGATATTCTTAAAACACAGATTTGATCATGTCACTTCCTTTTCCCACCAACCCTGACTCCCATCCAATCAATTCTTAATGCCTCATTGCTGCTTCCACAATTAAATATATAATCCTGCTTACCATTTAAAGCCCTGGTCCCTTCCTACCTTTATAGTAACTTAGTCCCTTCTGTGAGTTCTGTGATCCAAGTAACATTGGTCTCTCTTGTTCTTCATTGAATTCAGAGATGCCCCATCTCTGAACTCTGGGCATTTTTGCCCCTCTTCTTCCTCATCTCAGTCTCTTTGCTTCCTTGGCTAATTTCAAGTTCCAACCAAAATCTCACCTTCTACAAGAAGCCTTCCCCTGATCCCTCTTAATTCTAGTGCCTTCCATCTGAGTTTATTCCAATTTATCCTGTATATTTCTTGTCAGTATGTACTTGTGTGTTTGCTTGTTGTCTCTCCCATTAGATTTTAGGCTCCTGGAAGATAAGGATTGTTTTTTTTCCTTCCTTTATATCCCTAGTGCTTAGTCCAGTCAGTGCCTTGCATATATAGTAGGAACTTAGAAATTCTTGCTAATTGAGTTGACTTGGTTATCTTTCTCATTTCAAAGTCCTCATGTAGTGCTTTTGTACATAAAACAGCACTAAAACAGTTGCTGAATGAGTAATTACATATACTTTGCAAAATTAGTCCTTTGCTTAGGAATAAAAAAGATTTGTTCATTATCTTAAATGTTCCATCTTAACATTTACTGTTAATGTGATTAAACATAAATTGATGCCTCTTTTGTAATAAATATGTTTAGTACTTTGCTAAAATGTGTCCTCTAATCTTTTGATCCCTGAATCAGTTAAACACTAGCATGTTAGATGTTGGGGAACCAGTACAAAAATGAGACAGCTCCTACCCTCAAAGAGCTTATTATGTTCAGTGCAGGAGAATATAGATAAATAAATACAGGGTGTTCACAAAATAAATATGGAGAGTAAATGGAAAGAGAGTAACAACTGGGAGAAACAGGAAAGGGTTCTTAAATTTGATGCCACTTGAGCTGAACCTTAAAGAGATCTAAGGGGGTTCCAAAAGGAACTTAGGAGGGAGTCATTCCAGACATGGGACAGCTTGTACAAAGAGTGGGTGAGGAGACAAGGAATGTTGTATGTAAGGGGAACAACCAATAAAATAGTTTGATTGGAGCATAGAGTGTCTGGGGTGGGTGGATGGGGCCCGTGTTGTGAAATTAGCTTGGCAAGATAGGACTTTGAAAGCAAAGCAGAGGTATTTATATTGTATTCTAGTGGTAGTGGGAGCCACTGAAGCTTCTTTAGTAGCAGTGTCATGGTTATTAGTATAATCACTTTGCAGCTATTTGGAGGATATTTGAAGAAGGGAAACATTAGCTGTAATAGATGTGGCTGTTTACCAATTAGAACATTGACAGTAGTCCAGATGAGAGGTGACAAGGACCTCAGTAGAGTTGTTATGATGTGCAAGAGATGTTGAAATAGATCTCATTGGATATGGCAAGATCAGGTGAAGACTTTCAGGGGTGACTGAGAGAGCATAGTGGTGCCTTCCAGAAATACAGATTCTGGGAGAAAGAGTGAGTTTGGGGGAAAGATAGCTTGTTCACTTTAGAATGTGTTTTAGTTTTAGATGCCTTTGGGACATTCAAGTGGTTCAGTAGAAAGTGACTTTTGTCACTTTGTTTCCTAAATTCTACCTTGCTTGATCACTCTTTATATAATCTGACTAAAATTACTAGTTGATTTTGAAGTTCTTTACTAACTTACTCTTTGGTTTCTTTTGTAGGTTGGATAAAGAAACCTACTTTGTTTCTGTGAATTGCTGCTGTCTGTGGTAAGAACATGTCATCTATCTTACCATTCACTCCACCAGTTGTGAAGAGACTGTTGGGATGGAAGAAATCTGCCAGTGGTTCTGGAGGAGCAGGTGGTGGAGAACAGAATGGACAGGAAGAAAAATGGTGTGAGAAAGCAGTTAAAAGTTTGGTGAAGAAGCTAAAGAAAACTGGAAGATTAGATGAACTTGAGAAAGCTATCACCACTCAAAACTGTAATACAAAATGTGTAACGATACCCAGGTACGTGTTGTGTGGTTCTCAGGTTGCTCATCCTAAAGGAATAGCAGACTTGAATTTAATCTCCAGACAAAAGTTAAGGAGATTTATGTGACAGACTTTCATGTCACTTGCAAACAATTTGTTTCATTGTTAGGGTATTAGAAGTGTGATTGTATTTTGCAATTTAGAATTGTTTCATTGTATTTCGTAAAGCCACTTCCTTGAACACTGAGGAAGTTACCTTAAGGGGTAAATACTTCGATTGTGCTTAGTGCTGTTGCTTGTGAATGTCAATGCAGTAAGGTAACAATTTCTGTAGTTTTGAGTGTATTGTAAATAAGGAGTGCTCATAGTCTTTTTCTTTTTAACCTCCAATCCATTTTTGTTTTCCTTGGTCAACACTTCAGTCATCAATTTATAAAGAACATCTTTAATGTTTTGGTAAATTGTATATACTAAATTGGTGTTTATCTTAAGTTGTAGCACTTTCCCAGAAAAGAAAAAAACCTTAAAGAAATTTTTTTTTAGTGCTAGTATATAATAGGATTTAACCTAAAACTGATTTTTTAATGAATATATTTTAGAATTAAGCTAAGAAAGAAAATCATTTCATTGAAACAGCATATGTGCTTAAATAGATTTCATTATGCAGTCTATGAATTAATCATTGATTATATGTTTTTGTATGTAATGCTACTGGTAACATAGATACACTAATACTAACTATGCCATATGCTGAAATAATAGAATTTTGCAGAGAAGTTAGCAATACCCTATTCACAGATGATAAAAGTAACTTGTGAAGCATTCCATTTGGCACAATCTCTTTTGTCTGGCATTTTTCTTCCAGCTCAATCAGCCACCCTCCCACCCCCCACTTACCCTTACTACTAATGAATGTCAATGGTAGGTTCAGTCATGACTTCCAACTGACCTATTATCTGCTCTTCACCCTATTGAATTGACTCATTTATTTTTTTGGCGTCATCATTTCATGTATTCTCTGAATAATTTTTCTCTTATGAGAGTGTAAAACTATAGTTAACAACTAATTTCATAGATTTAATTTTATATTGTATAGTATTTAGTAGAAGAGTGGGGAAAATTATATTTGTTTCATAACATTATAAACATAGTTTTCTCTTCATATAGGGAAAATCATACCCTGTAATACCAGTAATTTGTGTAGTGTCTCTTGTTAAAATAATGTTCAAATCTAGTAATGTTGTTGATTATTATAGGCAACACATTCTTACGTGGTATATATGGGAGGAAGTGTTTAAATTTTTCATGGAATGTTGAAATAAATTTTAAAAAGCTTACAGCCTTTCTTATATTCCTTCCTTCCTCCCTTCATTCTTTCCTTCCTTCCTTGTCTGGTGATTGCCTAATGAGGAAATTGGATCTTTTTGAAATTTTACCTGGAGTACAAGGACCCTGGTTCAAAGGGGAGGAAGGAAGTTATATTGATTGGAGTCTGACTACTAATATGGAGGACTATTATAAGTAGGAAGAAAAAACTAGTAGACTTGAGAAGGGTATTAGTAGCCTTAGGACCAAAGAAAATGATAACACTGAGTGGTTTTATTTTTTGTTATAAATTCAGTTTATGTCATTTTAAGGTTTAGACAGTCTTTGTTTTATGAGCATAAGTAAGCTTGGTGGATATCAAGTGTTATTTGCCTCAGAATTGCTGAACTGAGTAGCATTCTGCATTGTTAAAAATTGAACTATTGTTCAAGTGTACCAAGTCAGCACTTTTTTTCTTGGTTTTTAATTTCTCATTATTTTGGAACTTTGGAATAGGGGCTAGGTGAGAAGATGGGAATTTTAAGGGAATCATGGAAGGAAAGGATGAATCCTTTAAAGCTGTGACTAAAGAAAGGATTTGATATACTGCAAGGGAGAAAAAGAACTGCTGTATTATAAATGTAACTATATGGTTCTTGCTGTTTCTCTCCTGTCATCTCCCTCTATTCATTTTTCTGTCAAATTTAGGGAAGGTGTAGCAACTCTTCAAGACTGAGTTATAGAGAAAGTGCTGGCCTGCATTAGTAGAGGTAGCTTCCTCACCTGAGAGTTCCCTTTATCGATGAAGTCCCAGTTCTGTTCTCTAGTCCTTAACTTTCTTAAGGCACTTTAAACTTTACTACAGTTTTGATTTTTGTCGTTCAAATGTAAAATTGCTGAGACCTACCAAGGTTGCAAATTTAAGGAGGCATAGCTTTAAACAGTTATTTTGAGTATAAATCTGCTGGTTTTTTTTTTTTAGTACACTGTACTGTCTTCGCACATTATTTCAGTACTTCAGGTATTCATTGCTGTGTTTGTACTAAACTAAGAAATTTTTTTCCATTAAAAAATAATTTTAATTGTCCTATTTTTACTTTTGAAATATTTTTGATGTCTGATCCTTTCAGTTTCACAGGTCAATCTTACATTTCCATATCCTTGCTATTTACTGGATTCCTTTAGAATTTTATTGAATTATAGTTGACATTTATATATTACTAGACATACTTAAGGCTGCCATGAGACTCCAGGAGGACTAGACTAGGTAAATAGGTGCTTAATAAAATGTTTATTGACTGATAATACAAAGTTAAGATACTTTGTTGGTTTCTTGTTACTAACAGTTGGCTTGCTGTCTGAATTCATCCCAGTACTGCTTATACTTCCATTTTCAGTGATAATGAATCGGTGCTCAAGGCCAAAACCATTATTCCCCCTCTTCAGTCTACTTCAATTCTTTCACCACCATGTATTGAAACTCTTTCTGTCCTATGTTGTACTCTAGCTCCCTGCCCTTTCCATTGCTGCCCCTAGACATCTTTTTATGTCATTAATAAACTTCCTTTTACTTTATACCTCTTTTCCTTTCATGCTCCTTCCATCTTTCATGAAGACCTAGCTCACTGCTGCATCCCCCGGCCATCCTTTCTGATACTGTTAAAAGAATTTCTTGTACCCCAGACACATTTGTGCTGTTGGGAGTTGACATATACCTTCTTCTTCCTCATTACCATTTCCAAACCCTCCTTCTGCTGCCATCACTAAGCAACTTTGCTTATTTTGAGGACAGCTGCCCAAATACATCCTGATTGTAGTTATACTACTAGCCACCAATTGTTCTCCCTCCTTTTTCAAGGAATTTAGTAACTGGCTCACAGTTTATCTGCCTTTTCCAGAGTAGACCTATTCTTAGATTATAGGACATTAACGTGTGTCCCCCGCCCCCCTTTAATTGTTAATGGTAATTTTTTTTTAACATTGCCTCCATTTTCAAATATATTTCTCTTCCCTATTCAGAGAGCCATGTAAAACAAATTAAATGGAGAAGAGAGAAAAAAAATGAAGTGGACTTTTTTGCTAGTTCATTACCCTCCAGCCGTGGACATATCCCAAAGTTCTTTCCTCTGTACATTCTTTCTTGTTGGACATATGAACTGCCATGGGTTTAATTATCATTTGTATTTAAGTTACTTTCAATTCTACTGTCACTCTTTGTCTGTACTGTAGCTCTGTATCACCAGTTGGTTATGCAGCGTTGTGAAATGGATGTCCCATAGGCATCTCAAACTGAGAAACTAAGACTCATAGGTCAGGTGACTTGCCCGTGGTCACACTGTTAATGTATATTTTAGGATTAAAGCACAAGTCTCTTCCGATTCCAAGCCTGATACTTTTTATGCTGCACTCATGTGTGAATAGTTAATTATTTATAATAACTAATAATAATAGTTACAGTTATTTATAATTAATAATAATAATAGTTATTTATAATAACTAATAATAAATAGTTACAGTTATTTATAATAACTAATGATAATAAATAGTTACAGTTATTTATAATAACTAATAATAATAAATACTTACAGTTATTTATAATTAATAATAATAAATACTTACAGTTATTTATAATAACTAATAATAAATAGTTACAGTTATTTATAATAACTAATAATAATAATAAATAGTTACAGTTATTTAAACAG
>CM053773.1:157089-192273 GCA_028658325.1 Potorous gilbertii
GACAAGATCCTGAAGCCATCTTTGGAAGTCTGAATATCTTTCTACTGTCTTCATATCTATCTAGCTCTTGGCCAATGTCCCAAAATCTAATCTCAGATCTAATCTCCCTCATTACAGAGTTGCTTGGTGAAGTGTAATAAGCAACCTTGAACTCAGTCTGCAAAACTACACATTGCTCTCTCTTTTCCTTCACCTCCCCTTTCATATACATATATGTATATATATATATATATATATAATATATATATATGCACATGTGTGTGTATATTTATGTATACACATAATATAGAATGTTTATTCTATACTATAGTATGTTTATGTATATACATACTATATATTTATTGTATTTATATATTGTGTATGTGCTTAGTAAATATGACTATACAAGCATGCCAAACACCTAGCGAGTTTGCTTTGAAGCGTATAAGGAAAGACCAACTGCATATGTGTGTGTGTTTATATACACACACATATCTACAAGAAAAAAATCCCTTCCATCTGCTAGAAAACCCATCATTAGAATCTTTGCTTCCTTAAACTCTTGGGTCAAAATGCAAATTTCTCTCCCCAGGGTAATCTTAAAAGCCTATCAGTGGTTAAAACTTTAGTGTGAATGATTTCCTCCCAGATGACTGAGATTGGGCGCTGTAACAAAGGGAGTTTTGACACGACAGAGAAGGGAGGGGTGATGTTGGAACTTGGGGCCCTACTGGGAAGGTTTTGCGACAGAGTGGGAGGCACCAGGTAGGAAGCATTAAAGACAAACTTTGCCTATTTTGCAAGAGTGTCTGGGGCTGGCCTGATTCCTTAGTCACTTCTATGACAACAGTGCATTGATGGGCAGGGCTTAGAGACAAGTCAGAGAATTGTAGAATATTGGAGGGGAAAGGTGCCTTCCGAGGTTAAACCACTCCTTTTGTAGATGAAGACCTCTCATAGTACCTCATTTTGCACTTATGGAGACACATTGCTGGATAATGGATGGAGAAAACTCACCTTCAAGTGAGGAAGATGTGGGTTCACTTCTAGCCCTGACCCAATAGGCCTTTCTCTAAGACTATAAATTATAGATGAGATATTGATCATCATCAGTAGAGGTGGGAGAATTACACAAGGGGAACTCCCTACACTTGGGAAATCCCAGGTGCAGAACAAGAACAACAATATGCATGAAGGTAATTTTGCATATAGTGATGAGATTCATGCTTATTGTTTCAAGGATTACAAAGCACTTTACATACATTTTCTCATTTGATCTTATTATGGTAAACTGTGCCTTTTCTCCCTATTAGCCTTTCTGTCTTATATCTGAACTTTGCCCTATCCCACTGAGGACTTAGAAACCAATGCGGCATCCCAAGCATCAGTGCCTTCCAATGTAGCCAAGAGAGATAACAATAAACAAACAAAAATCCCAAGGATCAGACAAGGGAAGATAGGGGGCCCACTGGGCTCCTGATCTCAAGCTCAAGGGGGTTAGGCTGTTATAACCATGTAGCATAGTGTTTTGCACTTAACAAATATGCATAACAAATGTTTGTTGATTGAATGAGTGAAGAACTCAAATTCTAGAGAGGAAAAGTGATTTACTCAGAGTGACACAGGGGATTATTGATAAGTCACAACTGTAAGTATCTAGGTCTTTCATAATGCCTCTGAATGGTTCGGAAGTACCCCATATAGGGCCAGCCTTTGTAGAAGGCAGCCCTGTGTTCTTAGAGGAGAATTATTGCTGAAATCCTACAGAGGGTGATCTGCTCTTTGGAGGAGTGGAGGGAATTTGGGAATACTTCCCAAAGAAGGGTGGGGAAAAGCTGAGTGTTAAAAAGTGCGAAATAAAAAATAATTGGAAGAAACTTTGGAGGCTGGATTCCTTTGCTTTACAAATGGGTTAAAGAGGCCAATGTGGTTAAACAAAAATGTAGAGTCAAAAGAACATGGCCAGGAAACCCAGTGGATTTTTTATTCCTAAGATCTTGGTATGAAAAAAGACCATAGGCTCTTGGATCAGGAAAGCATTGTGCATATCACAGGACGATAGATAAAGGACCAGAAGGGACCCAGACCCAGAGATATTAAGTGACTTCCCCAAGGTAATTAAGGGATAGAGGTGAGATTTGAATCCAGGTCCTCTTAGTGTTCATCCTTCCTTGCGGAAGAAGACCATGCCATTAGAGAAATAACGACATGACTTGCACTTGACTTTGTTTTGAGTGAGGCAGAGCTGAGCAGGTCACCAGCCTCACTTCTCCTCCAGAGCCATCTGAATCCAGTGACCAGATATTCATCAGGATGACTGGAGATGACTCAGGATGAAACCATTAGGGTTAAGTGACTTGCCCAAGGTCACACAGCTAGTGAGTGTCAAGTGTCTGAGGTGAGATTTGAACTCAGGTCTTCCTGACTCCTGCACTGGTGCTGTATGCACTGCACCACCTAGCTGCCACCCAGGTCCTCTTACTGTAATAATATCTGCCCCTTCATTCTAAACAGGAAGAAATAGGAGTACATTAGTCAGTCAGTGGCTTAAGAACAATTCCAGTAAATAAAAAAAAATGAAGGGCTTTCTATGTGTCAGGTACGATGCTAAGTGCTAAGGGTCCAAACATGAAAAAAAACAAACCCCAAACATAGCCACTACTATCAAGAGCTTCCAGTTGAATGGAGGGGGCTATAGGCATGCAAAGATCATCTAGATGGCACAGTGGACAGAGTGCTGAGCCTAGAATTAGAAAGGCTCATCTTCCTGAGTTCAAATCTAGCCTCAGACACTTACTAGTTGTGTGACTATGGACAAGTCACTTAATTCTGCCTCAGTTTCCTCATCTATAAAAATGAGCTAGAGAAGAAATGGCAAACCACTGCAGTATCTTTGCCACAAAAACTTCCGATGGGGTCCTGAAGAGTCAGACAAGACTGAAATGAACAACATATACATATATACATATATACACACATATATATGTATATATATATATATATGTATGTAGCAGCAGCACCATCTATATAGTGCTTTCAAGTTTGCAAAATGCTTTATGAATATTATCTCATTTTATCTTCATAATCATCTTGGGAGGTGTTACTATCATCATTCCCATTTTACAGATGAAGAAACTAAGGCAGACAGAAGTTAAGTGCCTTGGATATTAAGTGTCAGAGGCAGGACTTGAACTTGGGTCTTCCTGACTCCAGGTCAGTTGCTCAATTCCCTCAGTCACCTGGCTGCTTCCTTATATATGCTTTTAATGCAGATTGAGGGTAACAGGGGCAAAGGAGAAATTTAGCCAAGGTTTCATAGGAAAAGTGAGGAGGAAGAGGTCACTTCTTGCTAGGAGCGTTAAGGGACCCTTCAAGGAAACCGTTGAGCTGGGTTTAAAAGTAAGAGGAGTCAGGCCTAGAAGCCAGGTCCACTGGTACCCAGGCCAATGTTCTCTCCACTAACATCAAGTGAGACTTACCAAGAGAGTAGGAAGTGATCAAAACTCCCTCTTCCTCCTCATTTCCCCTAAAAGGTGAATTGGAAAGAGTTGTGAAGAACAGAAAATAGCAAAATGCTGACAATGGGAGTGGGACAATATAGGCTATAGAAAGATACCCAAACTTGGTTAGGAAAAGTGGGACCCTCAAAGGGAGCCCTGTGAAGTGGTGAAGAAGGCACAAAAGCCTGGTGAGGCCCACTTTTTCTCTTTGACTCTGCAGGAGATGGTTAAGGGTAGAGAATGTTGACAGGGTCTCCTCTGGGATGTAGACAATTAGCAATAAACAGTGGGAAGGAAGAGCTCTCCCCAAAGAAACCAGGTCTAAGCTCTGACCTTGGTCCTGGGTTCACTGAAAGTCTGTTCATTCCCAAGGAAGATGAGTCAATGGCTCAGTTTTAGAATTCTCAAGTCCTGAGATTTCAAATCTGGGGTTCTCCCTTCGACTTCAATTAAAGGTCAAACTCACCATGTGTGGGACAGAGAAGCAGTTGGTCTGGCTTAACTACTTCTATCAATCTTCATCTCCTCTCACCTTTTATGGCTACCACCCTAGTTCATTTCCCTATCATCTCTTGGCTAGACTGGAAAACAGCTTTCTAATTAGATTCCTTGTCTCCAGGTTTTCCTTCCTCCAATTCATTTTCCTCAAAACTCTCAAAAGCACAAGTCACTCCCCTGCTCAAGAAACTTCCATGATTCCTTAATGGCCTTTAGAATAAAATGCAAATTGTAACAATGAAAGCCCTTCACAGTTGGGCACTAACATCTTTCTGGACTGATTTCACATTATCCACATGCACAATTCAATTGGTCTAAAGGGATAAATTACTCATCTGGAGAGGAAGTCATATTAAGGGTCACTTTTTTTCTTTTAACATAAATATCAGAGGTGAAGAATTAAGGTTGAGCACAGGATGACTCTCACCCCTAGGGCTTCAATTGAGCGAAAACTCACAGAATCTCTGATCTGATACCATTTATATGGACAGGCAGAGTAGGTTGTCAGCTACATGGTGTGATAGGAAAAGCTTAAGAAAGCTTCTCTTTGTACTACCAATTTGATGCCAATAATTTCTCAATTCTACCTTTAGAGATTCATTCACTATTGAATTTTACCAATCAGAGATGCTTAGAAAAGGATGCCTATACTATACTGGGATGGTCTTCAAGATCTCTTTTATTTCTGATATCCTATGACTTGGGGTTAAAGACTGTTCTCCTCTTTAAAAAAATCCTGAGAATTGATAGTCAGCTCTTTGATTAACAAGCATTTTAACTCATACTAAAGTATTGGTGACTTTCTTTCTCCTTTTCTTCCTTCCTTTCTTTTTCTTTCTTTCTTTCTTTCTTTCTCTCTCTCTCTCCCCAAGAAAAGAGCAGAGTAGTTTGAAATTTAGAGAACTGGGAATATGTAGGTGCTAGGAGATAGATAGGAAAGTATTAAAAGGAGAGAATGTGTATAGAAGGGGAGGGTAGAAAGTAACAAAGTCAAGCATCACAGACTACAATTTCACCCTATTTCCAACTACAGGATCTCAAGTCTCTACCCTACCCCCTGTAGCTTTTCTGATATATTCCTATTGGTAGAGGGGATTCCATTTCCCCTGCTTTTCCACCTTCATAGGAAATTAGCTTCCTGGACATCACAGGTCTTATCTAAAGGCCATTAGCTCCTTGATGGGCTGGGCTTTAGTTAAGATTAAGATCACTAAGAAAGAAATCCAACCAGTAGTCCTCGGGACCATAAATTTGGAGCTAAAAAACTTAAGAGATTTTCAGCTCCAATGACACTCTTTTGGGTACCAGGAAACTGAGGTCCAGAGAGATTAAGAGACTTCCCCATGGCCACAGAGATGAAAGTAGCAGATCCAGATTCAAACTCAGGTCTTATGATTGGAAGAACAAACCCAAAATTACTTCAGGGGCTCTCACACCATATGTTGCCTAACTGCAACTTAATTGAAAAGGCACACTGCTAAGACTCTAGACAGGATCCTTCTCTTCCTTAGATACATGTGTCGGGCGGGGGGGTGGGGGGGGGAATGACAGGGTAGAAGAACACTGAAATATGTGAAAAAGGGGAAGAAGACAAAAGTGGGGAGAGACAAACATCATAGGCTTTCAATCAGCTCTTTCTCATTCCCTCAATGACTACTATAGCAAAGTTTCTCTTCGAAAGCTTCCATGCATATTTTCTCCTACTGAGCCTTACATGCACATGATTGCACACACATCTGTTGGGAGCTTCCTCAGTACCACTGGCCATTATCTTCTCTTTCTCTAGGTCTACCCAGGAAGAAGAATCTAATGCATGAGAAAGTCAATCACTGCTTAAACAAAATAAGAATAACATTAAGGAAAAGACTAAGGGACAAAAAGCACATGAGGAAGGTCTGAGTATAATTAAATCTAGTTCCAAGACAGTTAAGTCAATAGTGAAACTCATAAAGACAGAAGAAAAAAATGAATAAATTTAAAAAAATCTATAACATTATTATTACTATAAAGTAAAATTATCCAAAATCTCAGTGAAAAATAAATTTCCATATATTCTCCAGATATCATAGTATGAGAATAAAAAACTCCATAATGACTCAAAAGGGAAATAAAACTTTTAAAAGGAAAGAATAGGATGGAAATTGGATATGATAACATAGCTTTCAAAGAACAATTAACAAAAACAAATGACAAAGTATATATCTTAGAATATATGACAGAGATTTTCTTCAGTATTGTAGAGAATCTGAAAAACAGAATGACAGAATTCAAAACTACAGAAGTGGAAGAAAATTTGGCAGAAGAGAAGTAAACAACATCTTTAAAAGAATACATGAATTTAAAATGATCCAAAGCAATTGAAATTAGAAGCCTGAATACAAACCATACTATAAGAAATAATGTAAGAATATTGTCCAGAATTTTTTAATAATGATGAAAAATTGAATCCACATATCATCATAGAAAAAATGAATAAAATTTCCCAAGGACATATTAAATTTAATAATTATTTCATAATTCCAATTTCAAAACACAAATGTTGTAAACAGCCAGGAAAAAGTCTTCAGAAGGGTCTTCAATTCTAATAATCCAGGACTATGCCACATCAAGAAGAAATCTGAGAAAATTGGAGACTACAAAAATAAAGTCACTCAAAGTGTAATCAACCATGATTTTTAAGGTCTGTCCTGTGCCCTAAAGTCTGCCAACGCAGTGGATAGAAAGACAAAAGTCAAGCAGACTCCTTAAGGAGCTTATATTCTTTCAGGAGATTATTTTTACACATATAAGTATATACAAAAAATTTACAAAATAAATCAAAGTCATTTCTGGACAGGTACTCACAACTGGAGAGACTGGGAAAGGCATCCTGTGGTCTTTGAATGAAAATTTACATCAAACTAGAGATTCCAAGAAGCAGAGGAGGAGACAGAAAGCCTTCGAATAATGTGTCATGTAAAGTTAAACCTAATAATGGATAAAAAAAGATGTACTTTCAACAAAAGAGACAGACATGCACATTGAATAAAGAGATAGGAGTAGTTCATTCTTCTTGCAAAAAGTCCGGAACAAAAGAAACACAAGAAAATTAAAAATTATGATTCTCCAGAAAGAACTAAATAATAAAATAAATTCTTTCTAATATATGTTTAAAAAAAATACTAAGCTCCTTCTCTTTCCTTCTTTCCACTTTGTTCCTAATTCTAGACCACCATGGTGGTCAAGTAATTATCTCCTCTCTTGGAGGAGAGTTCTTTCTGCATGTTTTCTTTCTGATTTTTCTACAAACATACTCTGATTTCCCCAAACACAAATAAGTTTTCCTTTGACCTTTCTACCAACTAGCTGCCATCCAACCCTCCCCCCATCCCTATACTCCTTCACTGCAAAACTTCTTGGAAAAAATATCTTTCCATCCTCCCTTTCCTCAGCTTCCACTTACTCAACTATTCACTTTCTCTCTTGCTGTCTGGCTTCTGCCCATATAATTTTACCAAAGCTGACCTCTCAAAGGTCCCTAATTACTTCCTGATTTTCAAAGTCTTCATCATCCGTAACATCTGTGTAGTTTTTGACACCATATGACCCTCTTCTTTCTAGAAACTCTTTCCTCCCTTGGTTTTAGAAATGCTGAGATCTCCTGGATCCCTTCCCATATCTCTCTGATTCTTGTTTCTTTCCTTAAATTGTCCTTTCTCTTCCCAATCATGTTTCCCAAGGTTTTGTTCTTGACTTTCTCCTCCTATTTCTCTATACTGTCTCCCTGGTCATCACATTCTCTTTCATGACTTTGACTTCCCCTTCTATGCAAATGGATCCAAAATTCAAGGTGGTAGATTATAAACCTGTAAGACATCTTCTCTCCAGTGTTACACCTACAAATGGCAATCAGTGACTAAAATTGAGCTTATTAACATCCCTCTTTAAAGTCACTTGTTTCTATCTGTGATATTTCCATTCAACTAGTTTTCAAGTTCAAAACTTTGATATTGTTTCTAATTCTTCCCTCTTCCTCCCCTCTAGATTCTGACTCCACAAAATCCCTTGAATTCATTCTTTCCTCTTTATTCTCATTGCCACCACTATCATGGAAGATGTCCCAAGAGTCTTAGTGCAGTTTAAAGCTTTACTAGCTTGGTAGACTAAGACTTTTGGGATACCTTACATTGGCCATCATTACTACCCTTCTGAACTATCACAATATTCTTTTTTTTAGGTTGTACATGTTGAACATATTTCCACATTAGTCATGTTGTGAAAGAAGAAACAGAACAAAAGGGGAAAACCATGAAAAATTTTTTTAAGTGAAAATAATATGCTTTGATCTGCATTTAGACTCCATAGTTCTTTCTATGGGTCTGGATAGCATTTTCCATCATGAATCTTTTGAAATTGTCTTGATCACTGTATTAATGAGAAGAGCAAAGTCTCATAGAGTTGATCATCACATAACGTGAAATAATCTTTTAACAAATGTTTAATCCCTACTCTCCCTCCAGCCCCACCTCCCCAACCCATCCTTCACTAGAATGCCAGACTATGTCTCCTCTTTGACCTGACTCCCTGCTCAAGACTCTTAAATGGCTCCTGATTGCCTACCAAGTAAAAGTCAAGCAACTTTGTCCGTCATTCAATTTGTTTTCTATGCCTGTGATCAATTTAATTCAACAAGCATTTATCGAAAGCCTACTAGATACAAAGTCAAATGTTGGAGATATGACAAAAACAATATAGAATCCACCCTTAAGAAGCCTACATTCTATTGGAAGGATGCAACATATGCACAGAGAAGTAAATACAAATTATATGGAATATTTTTGTGGTTATTCAGTCATTCAGACTCTTCATCACCTCATTTGGGGTTTCCTTGGCAAAGATACTGGAGTGGTTTGCCATTTCCTTCTCCAACTCATTTTACAGATGAGGAAACTGAGGCAAACAGAGTTAAATGACTTGTCCAGGGTCACAGTTAGTAAATGTCTGAGGCAGATTTCAACTCAGGGGGAAGAGTTTTTCTGACTCCAGGCCCAGCACCCTTGTCCACTGTGCCAACCTAGCAGCCCTTATGTAAGATACTTGTCCTTTAAAATACTACTCTTTCAGCAGTTTGTTGCTGAATTATCTGTTTTGCTCAGAGTTCTAAAAGAAAAACTTACCCTGGCTCAGAGTTCTGAGGCAGTTGTTCATTTTCTTTCAAGTGACAAGTTGTAGTATTCTGGAGAGACATGAATATTAGAACTGTGTGCTATGATTCAGGGACAAATGTAATCTATCTAATTATAGACAGAGGATAAGAGTTTGATTACTAACCACAAGTTAAAATAGGGTCATATTCAGAGTACACCCAGAATCTGAATCCAGAAAGATAAGGAAGGGGAGAGAGAGAGAGAGAGACAGAGACAGAGACAGACAGAGATAGAGAGACAGACAGAGACAGAGAAATCTGAAAGGGCAGATTTCAATAGTGCATCAACTAAATTTGAAGCTGGAAGTTGATCCATACTATAGTTAATACTTAGGAGGAAGTCTAGCTGAAGGGGGTAACAGGATGGAAGCAGGGAATCAGAGAAGTTACCTAGCTGATCAACTAGTCTGGTTGAGATCTCATGCCTAGAGAGATGTGAGTCAAGAACAATATGGATCAATTCAGCTTAGCAGTGGAAGCATCTGTTCAACTGAGAGAAGCTAAGCTCATCAAGAAAATTTTATATACAACTTATGAGACAGAAAAAGAACACTAAAGTTTATAATCCCACAGTTAACAGGTTACCTGGAGCACATAGGTTCTTCTCACTCATGGTCTTGGCAAACTTTTATCAGTGTACATCCATCCACAGCTGCTGAGCACAGTGGTGGGAAAAATGACTGAAGTTCATGTGTGGATTGTGATGAATGTTATGATTTATGCTTTTGTTTTAATAGATGCGTACCTATGATGTTATTGTTTCTTTTGCATTCTTTTTGTTTTACCATTTCAGTTGTGTCTGACTCCCATTTACAGTTTTCTTGGCAGAGATACTAGAATGGTTTGCCATTTCCTTCTCAGCTCATTTTACAGAAGGGGAAACTGAAGCAAAAAGCATTAAGTGACTTGCCTAGGATCACACAGCTAGTAAGTGTCTGAGGCTACCTTTGAACTCAGGTCTTCCTGACCCAGCACTCTATCGACTGCACCTCCTAGCTACCACTAGTGAGAATATAATCCTCTACAACAAGATTATCCATAGAACTCTCTGAGAGTTCAGGCATAACCATGTGCTAGGGATTCTTCTCAAGAAACAGAGCTGCTAATGTGAGGGTACACTGGAGTGAGTGAGCCAGCCCAGAGAGTGAGTAGGTGTCCATACAGTTTGTGTGAGAGGTATGATGTACAACAGCTTGGGTAGACACCCAAATATAACATGAAGTGAAATTTAATAGATTTAATAAATTTAAACACTAACAACTTAGGGGGATGTCAGGAAGAGAGGGGGTGATCAGAAAAATGACCATGCAGGAGGTGTTAACTGAGCTGAACCTTAAAAGGATTCCAAGAAGTACAAGTGTGGGAGAGGGGTAAGGGAGGGGAGAGCACTCTAGGCATGATCAACCTTTTTCTTTTCAATGTTTGCAGTTTCTGAAGGGATTTGTTGGGATATTTGTTGGGAAGTATCTCTCATGTCACAACTCAGAAGTTATTTAAAGCTGAGATATGTGCTGCCTCCTACACAGGGTCTTTCCTTACCCTACTCTGGCTGTTAGTACTTTCCCAGCCCCATTAGTTTGCATTTGCTCATCTGTGGACATCTTATAAACTCCCCCTAGAAGGTAAGTTTCTTGAGGACAGGACAGTGCTGATTTTGCCTTTGTAGTTCAAGATCCTGGTATGGTACCTTGTGAGATTTTCTTGTTTCATCAGGATCTGCAATTTCATCAATATAGGGAACTCCCAGTCAGGAAATGCCCTTCACTAGATCTAGATAGTGATAAGAAGTCAGTTTTGAGACTGGAAGACCTAGATTCACATCCTAACATTTACTGGCTGCATCATGCAGTGTAACTCTTAGCACTGTAAGTTATAGAACAGCTGGGACTTAATACTTGTTCAATGAATGCATAAAAACACAATATAGTCATTGTTTTACTTTTTTTCAAAGAAAAATAAAGTCGGTTAAGAAAAAGAGTAGAGTGAAATGCACCTCCCCCCATCAGTGAAGGCATCCATTTCTTGAGCTGCCCTTTGCCCTCTGACCATACTATTTTTCATGATCTGAGCATTTTGACTGTGGTGGACAAGAAAGAGGAAGGGGTCACTATCAAGGGAAAGGAAAGGGAGGGAAACCCAAGCCTAAATAGCAGCAGACAGCAGAAAATGACCTAGGAAATCTCCCTGGAATTAGCTATGGAATCCATCAGTTAACTTCCTTATTTCTCATATCAATAAATATTGACCAAATTCTTCTAGGGAATCTAGAATACATGTCTCATATCTCCCTTCCTCTTGCTTCCCTGTTGAATTTCTCTATGTCTTTAAAAACCAAACTCAAATGTTACTCCTCCATGAAACCTTCCTGGTTCCCCTTCTTGGTAACAATTTTCTTTCTTGGATCTCACAAAGCACTTTATTTTATATCTCTCTAATGCACTTATCAGAGAACAATATGTCATCATTCTTCTAGGCTTTAAGCTCCATAAGAGCAGACACTGCCTCTTGTCTACTCTCTGCACTTCTCCTGGTATGCCCTGTTTAGTTTTCAATAGGGATTTAATGAATATTTGTTGAATTGACTTGAATTAAAGTGAACTAAATTGAATGTCAGCTTCAATCAGTAATAGTGAAATTGTTCAAGAAGTAGGTCCACTTGGGCTATTTTTATTTGAAAACCCCAAAGTAAAAGAGCAAAGTCCCTTGCCTACTGTCCCATCACAAAGAATAAAAGGGAAAGGGGGGGATAGAGATGGGGTACAATTGTTTGTTTTAACAGTGAATCTGATGAGATGATTGGAGAGAACAGGCTACTTATAGCAAACAGACTTGTCATTCGTGTTGTACCATTCAGCAATCTGGAGTTGTTCCCATGCTTTTATGCTTTTTATTCATTAAAAACCAAGTCTGCCTTTCCAGGGAGACAAACCAACCATCAGCTTTAAATTATGTGACTTTGCAACCTACTCTGAGTTACTATGATTTAGGACTAGAGAATTTCAGGGTGGGAAGGGACTCTAGAGAGCATCCATTCAACCCTCTCTATTTACAAGGGAGGAAACTGAGGCCCAGAGAACACTTACTCAAGGATATGCTGTTAGTTAATGGGTGAGCTAGGATTTGAACCCAGGTTGCTTGCCTCTGCTGGCTTGAAATCAGGAAAATTCATCTTCCTGAGTTCAAATCTAGCCTCAGATCCTTACTCAGGGTGACCCTGGCAAGTCACTTAACTCCTCTTTGCCTCAGTTTCCTCATCTGTAAAATGAGCTGGAGAAGGGAAGGGCAAACCACTCCAGTATCTTTGCCAAGAAAACCCCAAATGGGGTGACAAAGAGTTGAACATGACTGAAACAAATGAACACATTTAGAGTTCTAAATTAGGGCACATAATCTAAGAAACCTGGTTCTGCCTTTGGAAAGGCATGCGATCTTGGACAAGTTGTTTCTCCTTTCTAGGTCTCTATAAAATGAAGGGTTTGAACTAGATATGCACATATAGGCTTCCACATAAGTCAAATTCTTCCATGTGGTGCAAGAACATTATTTTCCTTTCCTAAAAATTAACATTTTGATGCTGGTGATATTTTCATTTCTAAAATATTTAATATGAAATGATTTAATGTTTAAAGGAGATTTATAATATTATTTATAGATGACATTTACATAGTACTTTAAGGTTTGAAAAGTACTTTATCTAAGTTATTTCATTATGTGCAACGATTTTGTGGATAATGATAGGCTTAATTTTTCTCTATTTTGCTTCAAAGTTTTCTCAACCTGGGTTGTGCACCCTGCTATACCTGTATTCTATCCAAAATACTAGACCTTCAGAAATATGTCAGTAGCTAACATTTCCATAGTGACGAGCTGTGTGCTAAGCATTTTACCAGTATTAATCTCCTTTGATCTTAACAATAACCTAGAGAGGTAGGTACTGTTGTCATCCCCATTTTACAGCTGAGGATACTGGGGCAAACACGGGTTAAGTGACTTACCTAAGGTCATACAGCTAGTAAGTGCATGAGGCTAGATTTGAACTCTGGTCTTCCTGCTATCTACCGTGCTACATTGTTTCCTCAGTGTTTCAGTATTTCAAATGTTCCCCTCTGGGCCTCAGTTTCCTCATCTGTAAAATGAGGGTCTGCCCCTAAGGTCTGTCTCTTGTTTCTAATATTCTAAGAATGTATTGTGTAGTGAAGTAGAAAGAACAAGAAACCTGAAAATTCCTGTTTTACACAGTTCCTTTTTTGTCTCTCCCATTGGCATTAGAGCTTCTTGAAAGTAGAGACTATCCTTGACCTCTCTGTATCTCTAGCTCTTAGCTTGTTGACTTGATTAACTCACCATGTGATCTTGGGAAGTCACTTTTCCTCTTTGAGCCTCAGCTTCCCCGTCTGTTTCATGCCCTACTTGCCTCATGAATGGGTTGTTGGGATCAAAAAGATAAACGATCAAGGCCAGTCTTGAAGGTACACAGTTCTCAGCAGATTCCCAGGATTAGTTTCATTATTATTTTCAAAGAACTACAAGGGGCAAAGAAGAGAAAACCAAAAGGGGGAAAGAAGAGAACTGAAAACTCTAGCTAAATTTGTTTCTGAGTCAGTCAGCACAGATGTGCTCCCGAGTCATGCAGATGGAGTCCTTCCCTTGGAACACAACCATCCATTCTGCTCAGCTACCACATTGCTGGGGGGTGGGGGGGAGGGAGCCAGAGCTCGGCCCTCAATTTAGGTACCCCATCTGGCACATCACAGGATCCCGACATGCCACTCGCTCCGTCAGCTGGTGAAGGTTCCCTCCTTGTCTGGGCATGCCTCTTTACATTTGGTTAAGCCTACGTGCCTATGTGCGCTGGGGGCAGGGAGTGGGGAGGACATACAGATCCATGCTGCATTCCTTCCCGTGTCTCAGAACCTGGGCAAAAAAAGGAACTGCTCAATTTCAGAAAACCACCCCATTCCCGAAAACTGCCCCCCTCCCTTCTCCATTCATTCAAGTCACAAGGGCCCTGGTGAGGGTTTGAGGTTTCTCTGGATCTAGTGATGAGTAATGATGGTCAGACCCTGCCCCAGTAGCCCAGAATACCTCTGTCTGAGGTTCTGTCTACCTGCCCCTAGCACAGCTAGTCAATTTGGTTTTTAGATGATCAAGAAGATGGTTCATTCAAAGAAAGAACAGGCCTGAACCTGCTGTTAGGTGTCAGGTAAGCAAAATACCTGGTCATCAGATTGCCTTTTTGAATTTTCATCTGGTGACTGTGGTGATGTACATCTTGCTTCCAGCTGTCACGCAGATAAGATGCCATCTTTCCTCCCTGTATGAAGGTGATGTTAATGGAAGGCAGCACCTGCTCTTTGTCTGTTTACATATCTGTGTTTGAGAAGCAGAGTGACAAAGCAAAAGAGGTCCCTCGAGTCTGAGTCGTGGAGCTAGAAGGATCATAGAGATTATGTAGGCCAGGGGTAGTGAACCTGCAGCCTTCAGGCCACATGAGGGCTTCTAGGTCCTTAAGTGCAACCTTCTGACCGAATCCAAATTTTGGCCAAGCCACGGACCAGGCTTCTGTGATCCATGAATGAGAAGGGAAATGAATACACTTAGGTCAATCCAAAGGCCACACTTAAGGAGCTAGAAGGCCACATGCAGCCAGAGGCTGAAGGCTCCGCACCCCTGCGTAGGCAGTCCTTAGCTTCATGATTGGGGTAAACTCCTCCCTCCTCCCTCTGAGTATCAGTTTCCTCATCTGTAAAATGAAAGGGTTGTATTCTCTAAGGACACTTCCAGTTCTAAATCTTAGGAGCTTATAGGTATAAACCTTAACTGAATAGATGGGGAAAAAACTTCCTGATAATTAGAGTTATCTAAAAGCTTCCTTGAGAAGTTGTGAGTTCCCTGTCACTGGAGGTCTTCAAGCAGAAAGATCTCCTCAGGTTTTTGGAGAGGGGCTTGATTCTATTGATAAAGGCTAGAGTAAAGAATGGGAGCCCCAAGGTCTCTCTGCTTCAGGGATCCTATGACTGGCTCCTCCTGCAGCAAGAGAAGACTACTTATTGAAGTCCTCCCCTCTTTTCAAAGATCCAGCTCATATATTTCTGGATGATCCCTGCAAGAAATGCTAACTTCCCTCTCTGAACTAAATCTACATCACACTTACTGCATCCAGTCACATGCTATGGTTACTTGTGAACATATTTTCACCCAAAGTGAGCTCTCATGGAGCTAAGAACACACCAGAGCACCTAGCAAGGTACCTGTGGTGTGATTTGCCTCAGCTGCTTTGTGAAGGCCATCTCTCAAATTAACGGTAACCTTCAAAGGAACAGAGTCAGGAAGACCTGAGTTCAAATCCAGTTTCATATACTTACTAGTGGTGTGACCCTGGGCATGTCACTTAACCCTGTTTGCCTCAGTTTCCTCATCTGTAAAATGAGCCAGAGCAGGTAATGGCAAAACCACGCCAGAATCTTTGCCAAGAAAACCCCAAATGGGGTCATGAGGAATTGGACACAACTGAAATGAATGACTGAACAAAAACAGTAACACAACGGAGGAATGGGACGCATTATGCTGCAACAACCCAATAGCTGGGGCCAGGTTGTTCTCACTGTCCTCTGAATATACTAAACTTATTCCTACTCTGATGCTGCTGTTCTGAATTCCTTCCCTCCACCCACTTCTACTCATCCCAAATCATCATCCTCAACTCCTTAACTTAAGAAGTCTTCCAGGACCACCTGGGTAGACTCTGATTCTTTTCCCTATAGCATTCACTGTCTAGTCATATTATCTCACATTGTTCTCCAGTTATCTCCTATGCTTCCAGCTAGACTAAGAATGCAGGTTCTTTTTTTTTGACACCTCCAAAGTGCCTATCAGTGGGTGAAGAACACAATGGATGCACCATTAAATGTTTGCCGACAACATGAAAAGAATCTAAATTTCTACTCTCCTGTGGTTGTAGTGGTAAGGTCAGGCGGTGTGTCAAGGGACCAGTTTGCACTCTTTGCCTAATCTAAGGTCTGAAAAGCCATGGGGAGGGTTTTGATGCAAACACCTGACCCTGATGAGCTACTGCACAGTGGGGTCGTGGGCAAGGCCAAAGCCTCTGCGGCTTTCACCATGGATGCAGCAGTCACCAAAGCTCTGTCTCCTGCTTTGAGGCTTTGGTAGTATCCTTTCTTCCCATGATCTGAAAATGTTTTGAGTTGTTTTAAATTTCTGAAAAACAAAAATATCACAATGGCATAAACTTCCCTGAATGATTTCAGATGTTTTATTGATACTGATATAAGGTGACATTTAATTCAGTTCACTTCAACACAGGATCACTCAGTGAAGCATTTATCAAGTCCCTATAGGATTTTGACTATGGTACACTAAGGGAAATGCAAAATTTGGGAGGAATGGCATTGATCTGGAACATCAAGAGCCTGGATACCAACAGTGGCTAAAGTTACTATGGAAGAAAAATCATTAGTCTAGGGTCTCAAGTTTCCTCATCTGTCCAAAGAGAATGATAATGCCTTTCTGCTGTTCTTCATAGACTTACTTGGGTGTTTGTGAGAATACTTTGTAAAGTACAAGGGCTATGTGTAAGAAATGTGCCAAGCTGGCTACCAAACACCAAGCAAGGATAAAGCTAGCCTTTACCCAGGGCATGGGCCCTGTGCCGCATTTTCTCTCTCCGGGTTGAGTAGATGAACAGTATTTACAACTAATCTTCTGAATCAGTGAAGATAGACTAATTGCCTCTGCCTTGTTACCCTAAACAGAAGCTAGGCCAAAGTATTACCACAAGCACGTTCCCACTGGGCACAGCTGCCCCGTCAGCACTTCCAGCCCATCTGGGGCTCTGCTGTCAGTCTTGGGAAGAACTACGTTCCTTGCATTCCTGCCTGGAAACCAAACTCTGTGGACTCGTTTCCCTTCTCATTAATGGACCACGGAAGCCTAGTCTGTAGCTGGTCACAGGTTAATCACAGTCTGAAAAGCATGACAGATTAACTCTGGGAAAAACATATTAATATCTTATTTAGCTCTTGTACTTGTTATCAAATTGTTTCTTAGGGTGGTTTCCTCAACTTGATTGTAAGTTTCATGCAGTCAAGGATCATTGTCTGGGAACTCCTCAATAAATGAAAAATGGTAATAGCCAGGGACATTCTCATTGTGTACAGACTCCAATCCTTCTGTGATATCTAGTAGGTAGGTGGTGCAGTGGACAGGTTGCTAGACTTGGTATTCCAGAGTTCAAGAAGTTCCTCCAAAATTTATGGGCTCTGTGACCTGGGCAATTCACTTAACCTGTCTCAGTTTCCTTAACTGGAAAGTGGGGATGAAAATAATAGTTCCTACCACATAGGGCTGTTGTGAGAACCAAATGACATGATATGATGTAAAATGCTTTGCAAACACCAAAGTATCACAGAAAGGTGAGTGGTGGTGGTGGTAAGTGACTTGCTAATCGTATCAACTGTCAGAAGTAGGTTTTGAAACCCAGTCTTATCTACTCACCCTCCCAGGACCCTTTATCATTTCTTACCTAGACTATTGCAATCCCCTATTAATGGATCTCCCTTCCTCTGGGCCATCCTCCACACAACTACCAAAGGGGTTTTCCTAATGCACAGCTCTGACTATGTCACTGTGCTAAGAAAGAAGCTAGAGTGGATGGATTTCTCTAGGAAGAAATCCAGACTCTTCTGTCAGACAGTTAAAACCTTCCATAATCTAGCTCCAGATGCTTTTTCCAGTCTTATTACATATGGCTCCCTTTTGGTCCCTCATCTTTTAAAAACATTTTTTAACATTTATTATTGTTGCTGTTCAGTCATGTCCAATTCTTTGAAAAGATACTGGAGTGGTTTGTCATTTCCTTCTCCAGCTCATCTGACTGATGAGGAAACTGAGGCCAATAGGGTTAAGTGACTTGCCCAGGGTCACACAGCTAGAAAGTATCTGAGGCTTGATTTGAACTCTGGTCTTCCTGACTCCACACCCAGCACTCTATCCACCTTAGAATCTGCTCCTTTCCCACCTTTGCTTCTTTCAATGTCCAGCTTGCTTCAAAACTCAGTTTAGTGGCCACCTCCACACAAGGACTTCCCTGACCCCTTCAGCTGCTAGTGTATATATTTAATAGCTGACATTCATAGAGTGCTTTAAGGTCTGCAAAGTCCTGTACAAATATTATCTAGTTTGGTCCTCACAACAACCCTGGGAGCTAAGTTATCTCCACTTCTAATATTATCTCCATTTTCCAGCAGAGGAAACTGAGGTAGACAGAGGTTAACTGACTTGCCCAATGTCTCCGGTTTTTCCTTTTTCAAGTCCAACACTCTATCCAGTTCACAATCTATGTATTTATACATGTTATTCCCTCCTTGTAGAAAGCACTCTCCTTGAGGGCAGAGATTATTTTAATTTTGTCTTTACATCTCCAGCCTCTATTACAGTACCTAGTACACACAGTAGGCAATTAATAAAAGCTTTTTGATTGGTCCCTGGCTCCAAATCCAGCCTTCTATCTCCTAGAACACGCTGCTTCCATTTCTTTAATAATAGTAACTCACATTTATATATCCCTTTAAGGTATAGATATGTGTGTATGTGCGTACATACACACATACACATATATGTATATATGTGTGTGTATGTGTGTGTGTACGCACATACACACACACATGCTCTTCTTATTCCACCATCATGACAAAATCCCCACCATGAGGCTCAGGAATATTAAAAGCACTAGGGGCACACACCTAGCAAATAGCCAAAGGAAGATTTGAACGCAGATCCTCTGTACAGTGTTACTGTTCCCCACATTACGAGGCCTCTTCTCAGCTGGGCATGCTCTGAAACCTCCCCAGTGTTGTACTATCCTGCATACATGTGTTTGATAACTGTGTGTTTTGTTTGGAATATATTGAAGGCAGAGGTTCACACGTTTGTTCAGGCAGAGCCTTCCATGGGTTCTCCAGCTAAGCTAACGTCTCTCTTCTTGGGACACCGATAACAGAACGAGCATTCTTCTCTGTACTGTGTATGTGTCTTATCCCCTCCACTAACCTAGAAGCAGAGACAGAGTTTGTTCTCTCTTCTCAGAGTGTCTCGCACTTGGCTGAGGCACAGGTACTCAAAAAAAATTGTTGATGATTGGAGTTCAGCAGTGATGTCATCTCCAGTGACTTATTGCTCCCTCGCCTTAAAGAAGAGGCCCTTACAGCTCTTTATGAAAAGATGGAATCTTGCCCTGGGGATGTGGGGGATGATGGGTAGGTGGGGATCAGCAATGGAAGAATTGGAAACATCTGTGATACATAGAGAGCTCTGTCACAAGATGGTTGAACTTACCATGATTCACTGAGATCTCACTTCTGCTCTTAGTCCTCCAAAGGTCAAGTCACTGAAGCCCTAATCAATATGTCTATGGATTCCCAAATCATTTAGAATGGAGTCAATGACTCAGATGTTTGGTCCAAATTTGGGTTGGGATCTTTTTTTTGATCCAGAATTCATTGATTTGGGATGTAGTTAGGAATTATAATGACCTTGCTACCCCTTCCCTATTCTGATTCATGAAGATGGTAGGACAATAGATAACAAGGATCAACCCACACACCTTCCCCAGGAAGACAAAGAGGAGTTTTCACTGGAGGAGTTGACAGTTTCTCTTCCATCCAATCTCTTCTTCCCCCCTCCTCCCATTCCCATCCTTTCTGGGTATCATTAGTCATTTTTCTAAGGAAAGAGAGCTTGCATAAATTTATTCTAATTGAGATATTAAGCACTGACTCCTTGAGGAGGTGCATTACACTTTTAAAAGGAAAGTAAGGAGAGGGAAATGCTTAATCCAAAGGCCCAAAGCTTAAATCATCATATTGGCTTCAATATTTTTCCTGCAGAAGGCTTACTGGAAGTGAGACTTGAATTAGTCTTGAGGAATTATTAGACTAGGTAGAGAAAAGGCAGGAAGAGTATCCTTGCTCTGGGGCACTGGGCACAACAGTTTGTTTATAGCAGATGCCCCATGTAAGGAAGTAGTGGGAGATATTATTATTAATATTAATATATTGATATTCTATATAACACCAATATTAAATAATATGAACACTTCATATTTATATAGTGATTTATGGTTCCAAAGCACTTTACATAATATCATGTCATTGGATTCTTACAATAGCCCTGTAGGATAGTTACTACAAGTATCATCACCCCATGTCATAAGAATTCCCATTTATGCAATAGCTGCTGAGGGGTCTGTGGTACAACGGAAAGAGAATTGGATCCAGAGTCAGAGGCCCCCTGGATGCTAATCCTGGGCTGGTCACCACCCATGTGACCTGGGCCTGGGTTCTAGTTTTCTCATCTGTCAGAGCAAGGGATTGGATTCCATGGCCTTTGAGATGCCCTCCTCCTCTGAAACTTTGATTGTACTAGGAGACCCTTCATTGAAAATAAATCTGAGGTTTATATCCATGCAATCAGCCTTCAGTCACCCTTCTGTCACCGACAAGGAAAGGCCTCTCCCCCTCTTTCACACAGCATCATAACAGGCTAGGGTAACTGAGGCCTCTCATGGTCCTTTACTCCCCTGAAGTGTGTAGAACAATCCCCTTCCTTTGCCTAACTCTGGGCCAATATCCTTCAGATACCGTCACAGTGGTGCTCTCTCAGGATCTGTTTTCTCCTACCTAGTCTCTACCCACCAGAGACTATGGAGGAGGGCTATGCCCTGCCTACACCTGACTCAACTGTCCCTTTGATTGGATTCTTATTGTCCCAGATGAAAAATTCCTGCTTCTAAATACCCTTGGGCTGCCTTTAATGTATATTTTGACCCATTTGTGACACACTTTCCCCTTATTTTCCCTTATTAAGAATGCTCTTGATGTTCACTTTCCCCCAAATAAAGCCATTTTGGATTGTGGCACATCATTTGCACCGTGACCCTTAGAGCCATCACTGCCCATTTGGGTCATGCTTTCCTCCTAAAGCTCCTTTGAGAAAGGGGTACCGTTAAATCCAAGGCACTTTTGTTACTAAAGCCATCCAGAAGTTCCCACATGAGAGACCAAAGGGCCGTCAACCCAATCACAGTCCAGGCAGGGAGCAAGAAGATTATATGTGCTAAGTATATTACATGTCTTACTGAAATGTCTTCAGTGGAGATAGGGTTATAAAAAGGGTAGAGAAAAAACTTTACCAGGGTAGGAAAGGGAGTCAATTAGATTGGGACAGGAGGAGGTAATGAGTTTAACTTGCACAAAGATTTTTCTCTTTTTTTTCCCTGCTGAGAATGGGAAGAGTTTCACAGTCTTGTCTTCCAAAACCCCTTAAAGCATAGAAGAGTTTTAGAACTGAAAGGAAAAGGGAAAACATGGTTTAATCCCCTCCTTTAGCAGATGAGGAAACTGATGCCCAGAGAGGCCATAAGACCATTGATCTAAAACTGTAAGGGGCCATCAGGGATTGTTTAATTCATGTCCTTCATTTTATAGGTAAGGAAACTGGAGACCCTGAAGTGAAGGGACTAGCCTAGGGCCACCCAGGTAGTCAGTAGCAAAATGAAGATTGGAACCCAGATTCTCTGACTCAAGATACAGTGAATATTCTTTCTATTACAATTTGCTCCCGTTCATAGGAAAGGACTCTCTCAAGATTAAGTGACTCATCCAGGGTCCCACAGATAGAGATTGAACTGAAGTTAAATCAGCCACAAAGAGAACACACCCAGCATGAGAAGGGAAAAAGAAACAAAACCCTGCCACCTGCTCCCCCTCTATTCCCCTCCCATCCAAAGCACTTGGCAACAGGTAAACCTGGAGAGACCACTACCAGGCACAGGGTGTGAGCAGCTTATGCAACCCTCTCTCCTCCCCTCCTCCAAGAGCATTTTAATTTACTGGGTTGATCTGAACCCTAGAAGAGACTAAAGGAGTTTGCCACTCCCCTCCCAGGCTGGAACATTCCTTCCTGGTCCATGACTCCCTTTGCAGGGGGAGGTACAGATCTCTGCAAGGGTCTGGACCTATGGTTGCTTCCTGAGGAGTCCTTGGCATCTCCTGCCTTAGCACCTGCAGTATCTCCCACCTTGCAGCTGCAGGAGTTGGTGAGCCTGGCGATTGTGGAGGGAGAGAGGCTCAGCAGGAGTTTGTGGCTGGATTTTATCATCAATACGTGTCTATTGATTGCTTCTGGTTTCCTCATTCCAGTGCTGGGCACAATGGGGGTAGGCACAATGGGGATTATTGAACAGAAGTGTGTATGTGTGTGTGTTTGTATATATGTGTATATATACGTATATATACACACACATATGCATATATACATACTCATATATATACATCCATCCATATATGTGTACATATATACACACACATCTACACATAGACATAAATACACAAAATACATCCATATATATGTGTGTGTGTGTGTGTGTGTGTGTGTGTATACATATATGTATATGTATATATTAGACCTGCCCTCAAGGACATTTCTCTCTAGTTGGGAATATAAGACTTAGACACAAGAAACAAGAAAATAATGTAATTAAATGCTTAATTATGGCTATAGGAATGCCCTCATCTAGAGATAAGTGCTTCATTACAGCCGCTTTTCTATGCCTTAAAGAGCAATTACTCTATGTGGGGCATTGCTTACAAATGACTGCCTGGAACATATATTAATTGTTATGTATATAAAACAACTGTGTTAATTGCTTACTATTTTAGAAAGGGGAGAGGAGAGGAAAGGAGAAAGATTATGGAACTCAAAATTTTGTAAAAATAAATGCTAAAAATTGTCTTTACATATAACTAGAAAAAAGAGAAAATACTATTTTACGAAAAGAATAAAGCAATTGTGTTTTTCAAGTCCATAGTTTGCCCTCCAGGGGGCCTGTGTTTGGTTAGTGGGCACACTCATTTTTCCTTGGGAACAACAAATTTCCTTACACTTAGCCCTCAGGAGAGTCCGATCCTCTCCATCCTTTCAGAGCCCCAGAGGCCTGGGGAGGAAGTTATGGTCATGAGGCAAGTCTGGTTGTTAGAACTCACTTCAGTACCTAGCTCTTCAAGTTGGCTTCTAGATCACGAGGATGTTAGGATTTTTAAAATTGAAAAGGACTTTAGAAATCGCCAGACTGAATTCCTTCATTTTATAGAGGAGAAATCTGAGTGAAGGGAGTAAATGATAGAGGCCTATTATTTCTCCAGTAGGAGCAAGGGGTGCTTCAAAAGGACCACTTGCTTTGGGGTATTTCTCTTTATAACAGTGGGCTCTCCCAGGTGTCAACAAAATGATGCATTTTACTGTAGTTCACAAATCCTGAACTAGAGGTATCTCTCCCCTAGCCAGGTCTGAATGGAGATGAAGTGCTCTGTGACAGCCTGTTGGTGAGACAAGTCAGGAGCTGTCCCAGGAAGGGCTGCAAAGGGTGAAAATCCTAATTTTAAACGTAGTCCTTGGAGACAATTACCACCACCCCTGTCACTGCTGCCGCCACTGCCGTCACCACCTTTGGGCTTTCCAGCATTTTGTTGCTAGTTTCCCTCATCTGATTTAGTGTAATTATGCTTAATTGTAACAAGATAATCTGTAAGATGATCTGGCAAGTGCCCTGCGTGGTTGGAGGTAAGACTGCCACCAGGATGGGGCAGTGGAGGCATTTTGGATTTTAATTAAAGATTATTTAGCAATCAACCAATCAACAAGAATTTATTAAGCACTTATTAACAAAATAATAGTGTTTATTTTAGTAGTTTTGGAACATTGACCCTGATGGCTCCAGGAGAAAAAGGCGAGTATAAGCTGTCTCCGGTTAGTTCTTTTCCCTAATGCTGACACTCCAGGACTGGAGGCTGGTTACTTTTTTTTTTAAGTTAATTTTGATGTCTCTTAAACATTTTCATAGATACCTGTTGCTTTTATACCACTTTCATTTCCAAATATACAAATCCCTCCCAGAGAGTAACAGAGAATAAAAAGGAAAGGAAATAAGCAGATCAGGAAAATCAAGTCATAAGCTAACAGTGTATATAATGTTTGACACCCATGGTTCCCCACCTCTTGAAAGAAGAGAATGAAGGAGTATAACAAACATAAAATGATTTATTACCAACTGGATGTGCAATAGTAAAGGAATTATTGAATAAAGTAGTAATTAGCATGGCATTGAACTCAAGGAAAGCTTCTTGGAGGAGGTGATATTCTGAGAGATTCCTCTCAAATATGAAAGAAAAATGGAAGTAACTATTAGAGAGAGGGAAGAAAGACTGTTACTGGCATTAGAAAGCAGCTAACATGAGAGAAATAGACTTTTGGAATAATGGCATTCACTGAGGGCAAAAGGCTGCTAATAAGGCTAGACTAAGACACTAGCCTGGATTATATCTTCATGGATTTGGAACTGAAAAGGGCCTTAGAAGTCATCTTCTAAGGTCCAACTTCATCTTTTCACAGAAGAGGGAACTGAGGTTCATAGTGACCTTATGACCTTGGCCAAGGCCCACAACATTCATGTCAGAGGCAAGATTTGAACTCAGGACTCCCTGACCCCCAAATCTAGCCCTTCAATGACTACAGCAGAGTTGACAGCTACTTAAAGGAAAAGCCAGCTGGATAATAAAGAAGAGAAAGCTTCGTGGCCTAGACGGTTCTTGAGAGGACACTTGAAGGAACTTTCTAGTGGCTGCAGAAAACATTTCATAGACATCTTTAGACAGCCCAGTAGCATTATTTCCATCTTATGGTCAGAGAAACCAAGGTACAGAAGGACTGAATGATTTGTCCAAGGTCACTGAATGGCTTGGTTGTATTATGGGAGGTGGAATCCTGGTCAAATTCCAACTTCTTGGTCTGTCCTCCATGGGCATCCATGTTGGCCCTCCTAGGTTTCTGTTTTCTGTGAAGACAGGGCAGATGGATAATAGTATTTTAGGAGACCAGGATTTGGGTGGCAGAGACCTTTCTAAATTAGGAAGAAGAGCTGACTCAGCAAAAATGTGAACTCTTTTATGTCTCCTGCTCCTTTTTCTATACCTTACTACCTGTAACTCTACTGGTAACACCCATGGTGCCCCTCCCACCTCCCAAGGTACCTAGTGTCCTAGAGGCTATCTCACTTGTTTCTCCCAATCAAACCCTACTTTGGGGAAAGGTATGGATATTAAGAAGCATTTCTTAATCATTTACTATGCACCAGGGATGAGATAAGATAAAGGGGAAATACTCCCTCCTCTTGGAGAGCTTACAGAGGTTGGGTTTATTTTCCATCCTCTATTTCTAACTATAGAATCAAAGGATTATAGATAAAGATAAAGGATTTTAAGAGGTCATCTAGTCCCAAACCCTTCATTTACAGATGAAGAAACCAAGGCCCAAAACACTTAAATGATTTACACCATCACACAAGTATTTAGCAGAACTGGATTTGAAATCTAGTCCTATGACTTCAAGTTCACTCCTTTTTCCACTATACCACACCACCAAAAGGTCCTTGGTAAAAGAATAGGGGACAATTGGCTATGTCTACACTAGGAATTCTTAACCTTTTTATTTCATGGACCTCTTTGATGGTCTAGTGAAGCTTATGAACCCTTTGTCAAAATAATGCTTTTAAAGTCATAAAATATATAGTATTACAAAGTAAAACAACGATATTGAAATATAGGTGTCAAAATACTTTAAAAACAAGTTCACCAATCTCCATTTTTTCCATAACATTTATAGGATTACAGAGTAAAACAATTATACTGAAATACAGTTATCAAAATATTTTAAAAACAAGTTCACTCAGCAATTTGTATGATGATCTGTTGTGAATAACTTAGCTATTCTCAGCAATACAAAGATCCAAGATAACTCTGAAGGGCTTATGATGAAAGATGCTGTCCATCTCCAGAGAAAGATATTTTTTTCTTTACTTTTTAAATTTTTCCTGATTTTTGTTTTGGTTTGTGTTTTCTTTCACAGCATGATTTACATAGAAATGTATAACCTATGTCAAATTTCTTATCAGAACGTGGAGTAGGGGGATAAAAGGAAAGAATTTGGAACTCAAGATTTGGAAAAAGAATATTAAAATTGCTGTTACATGTAATTGGGGGTGAAATAAAATATTAAATTAAAAACAAACAAGTTTACTGACCCCAGGTTAATAACCTTTGATCTACGCTATAGTGAGTAAGCCCTGAAGAGGAATATCTTGGCAAAGAAAGGTTCCAAGTGATTATACCCCAATCACTGGACATACTGCCAGGTAACTCCTTCCTTAGTACATGATATGTCTTCACTAATGGAGGCTCATGCTGCATTTTAGGAATGCTCAGATGGTACCATGGAGCTGTTTCAAAAGGTTCCTATGAGGAAACAGATCTGGAAAACCTCTCTGGCCAGAGATGGGCTTCTTCAGTAACAGCACACATTCATTCATCTCTCATTATATCTTTGGAATCTGTTTGCCAATTTGGCCCCTGCTACTAAGATGTCCTCTGTTGTATCAGTAACATTCTGCAAAAAGACCCCTCTAAAATCTTTATATAATGATGTCTCATTGCTTTAAATACCATGTTCTCTGAATAATAATATGCCATCTTTTCTCAATTTTCTCCCCTTCGAGCAAGATGCACTGATTTGTCACAATGAATAAAACAACATAGGCTAGAACCTCACTATGACACTACCTGCTATAGAACAGATTTCAGGAGAAGAATGAAGGAGAATGTTGGCCCCAGGCCAAGGGATGTTATTACCAGAGCTACCTGTAGGACGCCTAGGAGGCAGGTGTTGCCTATAACTCTTGGTCTGACAGCAGCCAGGATGGGGTATCTCAGTGCCTCAGACTTTCCCTGTGACACATGTGACCCAACTTATCACAAAACAAACACCCTCAGTGCCATAATGAGTGGGATATCCTGGCATTGAAAGTAGGTGCATTTATAAAAAGCAACAATGAAAAGTATCCCTTATTATGGGTTGTACACTGGGTAGATGACTTCCTTGCATACCTTGTAAATAGTTGATATATAGTCCTAGATACAGTTCTTACACACACACACACACACACACACACACACACACACACATTCAACAACTACTATGTATATATACATACATATATATATATATATATATATATATATATACATATACATATACGTATATATAGAGAAACAGGCAGACAAAGAGACAGAAACATAGAGAGAGACAGAGACAGAGATGGAAACAGACAGGAAGATTTAGGGCTAGAAGACACTTTATAGATCATCTGGTCCAGAGGTTGGTAATCTTTTTTGTGTCATGGATACCCCTTCTCCCCCCTACCCAGTCTAGTGAAGCCTATGGACCTCTTTTCAGAATAATGTTTTTGATTGCATAAGATGAAATACATAAGATTATAAAAGCAACCATTATAATGAAATACGGATATCAAAATTTTTTTTAAAAACAAGTTCACAGGCCATAGGATAGGAACCCCTGATCTAGCCTAATCTACCCAAGATGTATAATAATGATAGTTAGCATTTACATAATTCCTACTATGTAGCAGGCACTGTGCTATGTACTTTACAAATATTTTATCTGATCTTCATCCCCATTTTACAATTGAGTAAACTGAGGCAAACAGAGATTAAGTGACTTAACCAAAGACACTCAACTAGTGTTTGAACTCAAGACTTAACTCTTTCCAGAACCAACCCTCTATCTACTGCACCACCACTGACCCTGGAAAACTAGGCTCAGATAGATTAAGTGATTCAAACTGAAATCTTTGATGCTAAGTCAGGTATTGTTTCCATTATACTACATACATCATGACTTCCAGCAAATAAATAAGCAAAATTATATATTATATATATATATATATATATATATATATATATATATATATATATGTATGTATGTATGTCATGGTGGTAACCATGGATATTATCTAAATTAGTGAAGTTAAAGTGGTATGGTTTTAAATGGGTGATTTCTCCAAGAAAAATGCTATTTTGACGGAGAAAAATGGAAAGAAATAGGCTAGAATCACAGAGAAACAAAAAGATCATCCAGGGGCTTTGGATCCAGGCAACTGAGATATCTTAGGATATCATCCTGATCACTATATATCCGGAGCACAGCTTCATATTGCACTGAATGCCTTTAATGGGATTTAGGTTTGATTAGTGGAAACAGGAGGAAGAAGGAAGCTCCAGATTTGTGCTTGTAGTCTCTGGCTGCTGTTGGCAAGCACCTGGTATTCATTATTATATCAAACAGCCAGTCAACTAGCAGTGATTAAGTGCCTATTATGTGCTAGGCATTACGCTAAACACCGGTGATAAAAAAAAAAAGGTTAAAAAAAATAAAAGTCCCTAGTGTCATGGGGAGACAATATGTAAACAACTGTACAAACAAGATGTATACAGGATAAATTGGAAATAACTTCATTTCACAGGGAAGGCCCTTAGATGAAAGACTTCTAGCAGAAGGTAGGATTTTAGTTGAGATTTGATGGAAATCAGGGAAGCTAGGAGGCTAATATTATTACCATGGAACCCAAGTTTCCAATTTGTGGGTTGGATACTTACCTGGTATGTCCTGATGGACTCTTTTGGAAGTTTACATGGATGGGAGGGTAATCTCACCCTTCCCCAGGGAAATAGGTTATCTATTTTCCTCTTGGAGAACACAGGGATACTATGACTCTCTAGGAATACCCCTGATGAGGGAGTATGGCTGTCACTCTCCTTCTATAACATTTAAGTATAGTAGTCATCAGCACTCCAACCACCCACTCTGTTCCAGAGATTTTCTGTACTAGTCATGGCTACAGCTGTCAGTAGTCCAAAGTATAGGCAGAGAAGAAAGGATAAAGGGAGATGAAAAGAAGGCATGGCAAAGGGGGAAGATGAAAAGGAGAAAAAAAAGGAAAGGGCAAAAGAAAGTAAAGAAAAAGAGATGCATGTGGTAGGGGCTGACACTAACACCTCACATTTGCATAGCCAGGAGATTCAGAATGCTTTCTTAACACCTACCTGAGGTCTGTGGTAGGGAGACAATGAATGGGAGATTTTGACATGAGGGTGGGGAAATTTTGGAGTTTGCACATTTTGGGGAAAGCAAGCAGGAGATCTAGATTGTATGCATTTGTTTGCCCTGGGCTTCAGGCTAACTGCTTAAGCAGCAGAAATACACAGACGACCTGGGGAGTGGGGGTGGGGGTGGGGTGTTTGACATGACGTTCCAGGAGACAGTATAAAGACCAAAGAAGTAGGAACTAAAGATAAATTTCATCCACCTTTTGGCTTTGTGGCAGCTCATCTATATTAAGGTTCAAAACTGACAAAGGGAAATGAGTAAGGAGAGGGAATTGAATGAAACCCAAACACACTTGAGATGGCTTGGTATCTCTTTAAGGTGTCCAGACACTCTGGTTGAGACAAGGACTTCAAACAATAAAGATCCCAAAGCATAGGATAGTTTTTAGGACACACAGAGATAGATATATGTACCTCCTTCCACCTGCAAGGGTAAAAACAATGCTTAAGAAAAGACAGTAACACACAAAACGTTACTCTAAACTTGCTTCTTTAAAAGCTGCCAAGTGAGAATGAGTTATTGACAAGCCCAAGGCAAATGAAGCCCATTCTCTTTTATTTGCTACCTCTACCCTTCTAGAATATCACCTCTTCTGCAGGCCCAGGCCTCTGAGGCATTCATTCCTATTCAATTGGACTTTCACTGCTATTCCTTTTAAAAAAAATGTTTTTTTTTCAATGCAAACTATAGCAGCAGCTCTAATATAATCAGAGCCTATTCACTGGGAAATGAAAGGTGCTAAATTCATTTGAGGCCCTGCCTCCTGATTCATCACATGGCTTTTCTCTTGTTGGAAGGCAGAAATGCAACCCTTCCCCTCACTCCACCCCACTTCGTTCCCTCCAATAGCTTTAATAAACTATTATTTCAGCCCTCAAAACACAGCTGTATTGTGAATTGTCCAGCAAGTATTATGGGAAGCAGCCAAAGGCCTGGGAGCTGAGAGTTAGTCTCTGAATTAAGCCCTACCTTTCCCACTCCTCCACCCTTCTCCAGGCACCACGTGGAAGCCAGAGAGGAAAAAGGGCTGGAGGGGAAGTCTAAGACTCACTCCAGGACCAAGGACCACATTAAAAAACCACCAATGGGCCCAGCATTGAGAAGGGGGAATTACTGAAAGGGCTAGTCTTTCAAATTGAGACTGCCTCGGGGTTATAATTTTAGGGATCCAGGGAAGTCTTTCATAGGATCAGAGATTTTGAACTGGAAGGAGAAAACCATGGAGATCCTCTTCTCCCTCTCCCCCAACCCCAAAACAAAACAAAACAAAAAACCCAGCAAACAAAACAAACCTTTCCCTGTTTAGCTCCCTTAGTACCAAAATTTCAGATTCACTCTTTTGCCCTCTTTTGCCCTCCAGGCTTGTCTCACTATAATTTCCCCCTCTCCCTCACCCATAGTATCCTGTGAATCCTTCATTATGCTTGTATGGAGGCAGGATACCAAGTATGGAGGAAAGAGAAAATTGGAGGAGGAGGACATGCAATTTAATGCTGACACTTAGCCTCTGTTCTCTTTTCTGTAAAATGGATATAACACTTCACAGAATCACAAAGCTAACAGTTGGAAGCAAGCTCAGAGACTGACCTACCTGAATAAGAACTCTTTCCTATAATATCCTCAACAAAGAATTATCCATCCTTTTCTTGAAGACTTTCAGTGAGGAAAAACTGGTTCTCTCCCTCCTAAGTCAGTCCACTTTGGACCATCTTCAATTATTAGAAGAGTAAGGTAGAGTCAAAGAGCCCCAAACTTAGGGTCAGAAGACACAAACAGGTACAAAGTCTGCACCTCAGTTTCCTCATCTGGAAAATAAGAATACGAATACATATCCTGCCCATCTCCAAGGTTCTTATGCACAGTGCCTGGGATGTAGGAGGTGCCTGATAAATGTTTATCGGCCAAAGGAGACAATATTTTCAAAAACTATTTAATTGTAAGATTTTATTGTATAAGAAATGATGAGCTCATTGATTTTAGAAAAACATGGATAGATTTGCACAAAATAATGGTGAGAACCCAATGAACATTGTATATGGTAACACCAACACTGTTTTAAGAATAACATTGAGTGACTAAGTCATTTTGACTATCATAAATGCCCATATTAACTACAAAGAATATATGAAAGAAGCTATCTATATTCAGAGAAAGAACTGATAAATAGAAGTGTGTATGGAAGATTTTACATATGTGTGTATATATGCATATATGGATGCACATGTATATACACACACACACATATTTGTGTCTAATGGTAATCATCTCTAGGATGAAGGGGAGGGAAAAAAGGGAAAAAAGAAATTTACATGGTAACTCTATTATATATTTAAAAGAAATAGCAAGTTGTTGGTAATAGATTTGTAGTTTCATATGAAATCATCTTTTTTATTCTACTAGGTTGTGGAAATGCTTGTTTTATTTCATAAACTAAAAATTAAGTAAAATCTTTTAAAAAGATATTATATACAGTATGATGGAAAGTGGATTGGACTGAGAGACAAGAGAGACTTAGTTCAAGTCTTACCTCTGGTGTTCTTCTTTGACCATGAGTCTCAGCTTCTCTACCTATAAAATGGGGACAATATATTCCCTCCCTACCACCCAGGGTTGTTATAATAATAAAAATGAAGTAATGTGAAATGCCACATATACATATGATTTATTATTATTAGGAAATTTAAAAAGTCTAAATCTGCCTCTTTGCAAGTTGTACTCAATGCTTCTAGCTCTTCCCTATACTTTATAAATTAAATCCACCTTTGAAATGTCGGCCTTTCCAACACTTGAAGATAGCTAACACATTCCCCTCCGAATGTTCTTTCCAAGACAAAATATGCCCAGTTCCTTCCACGGACAGCCATGTGCCTTGACCTCAAGGTCCTTCACAGTCCCAGTTGTCTTCCTTTGGATGTTTTCTAGCTTGTTGATGTACTTCCCCTTAGTATCTCAAGTAAAAGCCAAATAAACACTTGTTGGAGATGTGGTCAAGGGGATTCTTGTTCACACATAGGTTTGATGGTTTCTGAAGTTTCTTTTTAAAAACAGAGAGTCTGTGATTCTGTTTGCTGGAAAAGATATTATAGCTCACATTTATATAGCTCTATGGGCCAGGCAATGTGCTAAGCACTTGACAAATATCTCATTCGAGGAAGCAGTGGAAAATGGTAATTTTATCAAGCTGCAACTCTGTACTGATCCCAAGACATCTACAAATTTAGATAAATTCCTAAAATGAACTTTCCTTGTAATTCTCTTCTTTCTTCAAGGGTTAAGTGCTTATTTCCAAGCAGTTTTCTTGACCTACCCTATTCCTCCCAGACCCCACCAATCTCTGTCTAACTGGGACACTATTTCACTGGGATCTGGCTAATAGAAATTTTCCTGTGTTAAATGCAAGGTTTTGCTTTGTTCTATAGCTTCAGGGCTGAGGACATAGTAGGGGATGGGACTGGGGTGGGAGAGTGAGGCTGGGATGAGAGAATGGAGGTGTGAGTCTTCATAGAGAATCTATTAACCACTATCCTTCCAATAATTTCCACTATCAACTCATCAAAAACATGGACAAACCATGGAGCAATCCTATGAAGATCACCATCTTGGAACTGGTTGGCAAAAGCTTGCCAGAACGATCCAGAGTTCCTAGTCTATCCAAATTATCTTACAGGGCAAGAACATGAGCAAGAAAGATAAGGGGGTGGGGTTGATAGGGGAAAAGGGAAAGAGGAAGGGAGGGAGTTAAAGCCTAAGTTCCCATGAGCATCTACATCAGAATTGTCCTAGAGTTAAAGGAAATCATTTAGAAAAGTTTTATTTATATTTGGATCTTATTTGCATTTAACTTGTCAAGGTCAATGTCAACCACATAATGGATCTATCTAAAAAAGACTTTCAAGGTAAAATCTCAATATTCTTTCTACTCCAATGCCTCATTATGACTTGCAGGTGACCTTGGTTTCCTGAAGGTCCAACCTGGCCCCTTGAGAAATTGTGTGCCTGTCATCCAAGGATCAGCAAAATGAAGGTCCAAAGAGCTCCTCACTAGAAAGCAGGTCACAGGGTGTCAAATTGTTTTTGGTCACAGCAGCCCACAGAGATAATTTTCCAAGATGAGGAAACATTTTGATCTGTCAATAGAAGTTACACCTATGCTAAAAATATAAATTCTTTCAGGTCCCAAGGTCCCATATTTACCCAAATATTTACCACAGCAGTATTTATAATAGCAGAACGGTAAAAATAAATTATGGTTCAATGACTGACCGGTGGCCAAAAGAATTATTGCATTTGAATGTAATGGAATATTATTGTGCCTGAGGAATGACAAATCTGGAAAGAATTGTGTGACCTGTTGCAAAGTGAAGAAAGCAGAACCAAAAGATCAACACACACGAAAAGTGTAAACGAAGAGAACAGTAAAAGCCATCAGGGGCAGGGAAGTATAGGAGATGGACATAGATTTAGGAAGTCCTGGATTCAAATTCTGTTTCAATTATGTACAGGCTATGTGATTCTGGACACAACCTCTCTGGCCCTCATCTCCAAAATATAAGGGCTGGACTGGAAGACTTCTAACCTCTCTTTTTGCTCCAAATCTTGGATTGTATGATCTTAACAAAACTCATGTTAAATACAAAGGACAATGTTGAATCCAAAATACTAAACTTAAATTTAGTGCACATCTTTTCCGTTAAAAAAAAAAGCAGAGATGGGAAAATCGCAGTTTAGCTGGAGTGTCAAGTACATGACTGAAAAGATAGGGTGTTACCATATTGGGGAAGGTCTTTCAGGGTCAAGGGGATTTGAATCTTACCCTTTGGGTAAAGGGGAACCATTAAAGGGTTTTGAGATGAGAAGCAATGACCAGTCCTCCACAAAAGGAAGATTGATCTAGCAGTGCTATCAAGAATGGGTTGGAGAAGAGGAGATTAAAGGTGGAAGTCGGTTGTGTGATTACTGAAGTAGTCCAGGTTCATGGTAATGGCCTAGGATACATAGAGAAGGCTAGAGTGGAGGGGATCGATTTGAGAGGTCTAGGTTTTTTTGGAGGCAGCAACCATTGTTTCACCCTTCATCTCTCCTCCAATGAGAGCAAGTGTAGTGGAAACAGCATTTGGAGACAGGTTTGAATCCTGGCCCTATCACCTGAGTAACCTTTTAAAGTCATGGAATTTCTCAGCATCTGAGTTACCTCATCTGTCAAATGAGCTTCATGATTCAATCCATTCTCATAAGCTTTGGTTAAGCACCTACTTTTTGCCAAGTACTAGGCAGGTCCTCAGGATGAAGGTGTTTACTTTCTATTTGGGAGATACCAGAAGTAAACACACAAGTATATACTCAATAATTTGAGATGGGATAAAGTATTAAGAACTAGGGGGATTCTGTAAGAAACTGACTAGAGCTGAATCTTGAATGAAACTAAGATGTCTAAGAGAGAGAGGTGAGGAAGGGGTCGACAGATTTGGAAGGTGTAAGGCAGCCTGGAAAAGAGTCTAGAAGTGAGGGATGCAATTTCAAATTCGGGAAGAGCAAACAGGATAGTTTGACTTGAACCTATACATCCAGGAAAATAAAATGAATTGAACATAGAAAGGAAGATTGGAGGCTCCACTCAGCCTTAACTTTCATGCTCTTTTAATACCAAAGTTTCAAATATAGGCCAAGCGGGTGAGTGGTGATATCATAGGCAATAATAACACTAACATTGCAGGTTTACAGGGAATGATGATAAGCTCAGTTTGGGACATACTGAGTTTCAAAAGCTGGTAGGATGTCCTGTTGGAGGTGTCCTGTGCAGACCATAGCTTTGGAGTTCAGGAGTAAGATCAGGGCTAGAGATCTTGATTTGGGAAATATCTGTATCAAAGATGATAATTTAATGTTTTCTTCTTTTTATGAACTATAAGAGCACATTAAGAAAAGGATAAA
>CM053773.1:192773-211478 GCA_028658325.1 Potorous gilbertii
GTGTCTTTTTCTTAGAGATGATTGCTGAAGTTATGGGAATGAATGAAGTTGCCAAGGAAGAGAATGGAGAAAGAAAAAAGAAAAAGACTATTAGCAAGATCCTGAAGGAGAGCCCTTATTTAGATTTCAGGATGAGGAAACTAGAATTCCAAAGACCTTTGAGAGGGTATGATGGAGAGGGCAGCAGTTAGATCATAAGTGTGAGTAGGTGATGAGGAAGTACAAGCACTGTATGCAGACTATTCTTCTGAGAAGTTCTGAGGTAAAGACAGGGAATGAGAAAGATGAAACAGGAGTTTAGGTGAATGATAGAGTCTAAAGAAGCTTATATTCTATTGGGACAGAATATTTAATCACGTAGGCAATGGGGCATGGATACAATTTTTAAAAAAGGGGGAAAGACTGAAGATGCAAGAAGGAAGGGAGGGTGCATGTATAGCAGAACTCCTTCAGGAGATGAGAAGAGATGGAATCTAGGGAACAAATGAGGAGCAACTTTTCTTTCTGAGTCAAGAGAAAAAGGCTGTGAAAATAACTAAAAAGTCTCAGAAAGAGAGGAAGAGAATTAAAGAATCTCCCAGTGGAGAACCTTGACTTCAAGAGAATAGGAGGTAAGATTTGAGAGATAAGTGGGGTGGGGTAGGTTAGGATTAAAGGAGAGTGGAAAAGGTTTGGGACAGTGGTTAGGGGAATTATAACATGTGGAGTCACCTCCAAAGGGATGGCATGAGTAGCTGGTTATCTAAGGTGCCTTTCTGCTCTAAGATTCCTTGTCACACACTGAGTCTTCTTTGCTTAGTTTTCAAACTTTGGAGATCATCAATGTCCCCATATCAGAAAGGAACTTTGTATGTGATGAATTTTAAAAAGCTTTTAGGGTTGGTTTTTGTTTGTTTGTTTGTTTGTGTTGCTTTGTTTCTTACCACAGCTCACTTTTTAGAAAGTAAATCTCATGAGTTCTATGGCATTTCCCAGATAACAGTGAGGTTCCATAATATTGCTGAACAGCTGTTAGCAGCCACTGCTGGAGTCTGTTAATGGGCATCCTGAGTACATGTGCCTTATAAAGAAGCAATAACAATCATCCTAACAAATGTACTTTTGACAGAGCTACCAAAGTAAATGTAGAAATGGAGGGTTCCTAAAATATATATTCTGTTATTGTTTGGGCTTCCAGTTGGTCACTGGAAGGAATTAGATAGAAATCACTTTAAAAGAGAGAGAGAATAAACATCTGTCTGGCACCTACTACCTATCAGTACTACCTCATTTGATATTCACAACAACTCTGTGAGGGAGATGCTGTTACTATCCCCATTTTACAGTTGACTTGCCCAGGATCACACACAAGTATCGGAGGTCAAAGTTGAATTCAGGTCTTCCTGACTCCAGGTCCAGCCCTCCATTCATTCTGCTACCCAGCTACCTAAGAAGATATTTGGATATAGTAAAAAAGGGACAGATTGGAGAATAATGATGAGCCAGAAAACTGCAGCAATAAATAAAGTGGAATATTATTTAAGGTAAAGTAGAAAGCACTCAGAATCTGGAATCCAAGAACCCAGGCTGAAATTCTAGTTCTCCTTATTTCTAGACACTATGTCACCAGGAGGTTCCCATCCAATAGTACTTTATTAAAATGTACTTGGCTCCCACAGCCCATACTACAATATAGACAACTAAATCTACTTGGATTTAAAAATCTCTTTAGTATTTTTAACTTTTGAAAGCCCTTCCACATTAAATCTCTTATTTGATCCTCTCATCAACCTGGGATAGTGATTATTATTCACATTTTATAAATGAGAAAACTGAGAGTCAAATTTACTAAACTCAAGTAAGCTAATGGAACAGAGAGACTAGTGATTCTATGTGCTGGGAACCTCACCTTGTGCAATCAAGTAACTGCAACTTTGCTTTAGGGAGAAAACTTCATGGAAAACCATGCTAACCAACTTTTCAAGATGGTAGCTGAAGTTACAATTTAGACCTAATATGGAAATTATATCTACCCTGATTACTTTGTACATTTCCAGGTATGAGAAATCAGGAAACATTGTACCATATGACTATAGACTAAGCTGAGATCAGTACTCATCAGTGGCTGCCAATACCGGGTTTATTGAACCATTTGGGATGTTTACACCGTTCCCACTAGTCCCAAACAAACACATCTAGACAAGAAAAAGCTCCTCCCTGCAAAGGAGCTTAGTTCTCCCAGTGACATGGAAGGATCAGACCTCTCTCTGGAACCAGAACCCCATGGGGCTGAACTAGGAATAAACACAACCTAAACATCATCCCCCAAATGATAGAAATATTCTTAGTGCTTTCCCTCTCAGAGACACAATTCTTCAGTGTTTTCTGTTGGGTGGAGATGAGCCAGGTTTCCACAAATAAGATATTTCCATTGTCTTGACACTACCATGATGAATGGGAAGGACTGTCTCTCTATAGCATAGTCCACCAGGTTCAAGTCATGGCTCTTGCCTATGAAGATGCAGCTGTTTAAGGTTTCATAGCCAATTCAGTTATGAGAATCTCCTTTGTGAGTGGCTTAAGTTTCATGTCATCTCTGGTGTATTTTCTATAGCATGATAAATTCATCAAAACTAATATTACAAAAGGTATGACTATTTGGGAAATTTTATTAGATGCCATTTGGTTCTAAAACAGCAAAGGCAACCATATATTGAAGTTTGTTGTTTAAATTCAATTTTATTTTCAGTTCTAAATTCTTTCCCTTCTCCTCCCTAATCCATTGAGAAGGCAAATTCCTACACATACATTGAAGATGGAGTTTATTTTGATATCAGTCCTCTTCTAAAGCAACTGTGGAAGAAACAAACAGACAAATAGCAAGTTCAGAGACAGGGGGTCAAGGAAAAGATTCTACTTCCTGTAGTTAATAATACCTGGCCAAGTGACATGGGCTTGCCATGTTCTAGAAGACAAAACTGTGGCAAGAGACTGAAGGTCACTGTAGAGCCTAGAGAAGTGAGCACACCTGCCACCTACTTGTCAGATGTGCCTTTGTGAAACAAGTGATAGCTTGTTAGCAACCTTGAGATCCCAAGGGAAGGTTCTGGGTAAGTACAAAGTGCTATTATTATTTTTTCCTTGGGGAGGGGGAAAGAAGGGAAAATACTGTTCTCCTCCCCAGCAAGGCACACCCGATAGTCCCACATGACCAGGCAAAAGTGCACAGCTCAGCACTTGGCTAGCTCTAGCCCAGCCTGGGTGTTATAGGCAGAGGGGGAACCCAGCCCTTTGCATTCAGCCTAAGGGCCCAGGCCTTTCTAGGGCCTCTCCCTCCTTTTCAATTATATAGGTCTGACAGTCAAGTAACAACAGCACTATGCCTTGAGAGAAAGGTCTAGCAGCTTCAAAACAGCCTAGTTGGGATACTATGGCCAAAAAAAAAATTCGTCTCCCCATCCTCTCCCACCTCAAAATAATCTGAGGTAAGGAAGAGGGCACTATAGCTGCCACTTTGGGCATAGTACTGGGAAAGGGTGAGATGCAATGCCTGCACAACATGCTATCTCTGACACATGAGGGGTCAGGTAATAGAAAAAAAGTGATGGAGGACAAAAGCTTAGCTTAATTCATCATACTTACACGATGCAGGGCAGCTAGGTGGCACGGAGGATAGAGCACAGGGTCTAGAGTCAGAAAGACTCATTCTCCTGAGTTCAAATCTAGTGTCAGACACTTACTAGCTACATGACCTTGGGCAAGTCACTAAGCCCTGTTTGTCTTAGTTTCCTTATCCATGAAACAAACTGGAAAAGGGAATGCCAAATCACTCTAGTATTTTTGCCAAGGAAACAGCAGATGGGATCAGAAAGAGTCAGCCATGATTGAACAACTGGTGTAACACTTTCATGTCTTGTTTTCCTTTTAGTTTCACTGTCACCCTGTAAAAGAGGCATGGCAATGGTGATTATCCCCGCTTTAGGGATGAGGAAATCAGGTCACTCAAATTAGTGGAAAAGGAGGCCTTGCCTCCTGATTCATAAAATTAGGCACCACATGACCCACCCTAGCCAGCAGATAATGATGGGAATGAAACAAAATTTACTTATGAGAAAATTCAGTCATGGAGATCGATATAGGAATACAGAGTCTAAGGTTCAAACCTGGGTCAAACAACCAAAAAGTAAAAGCTGGGAGGAGAGAACACTTGAGTTACCATATTTCTTGGGGGGGGTGGAGGGCACACAGAAAGAGAGCCTCTAACACATTTTTTCATAAATATTGAAAAAACTATCTCCTTTCACATCTGGTAGAATATTTTCCCCCAGTCAGACAGGGCATCAGGGTATTCTGAGTCTCTTCCTTCTCTTTTCCCAGTGTTTGAGTTGAAGGGTATATTTTATGGAAGTAGTAGTAACCATGGGGCAGTTATATGGCACAGTGGATAGAGTGCCAGGCCTAGATTCAGGAAGACTCATCTTCCTGTGTTCAAATCTGACCTCAGACTCTCACTAGTTATGTGACCCTAGGCAAGTCACTTCATTCTATTTGCCTTGTTTTCTCATCTGAAAAATGTTCTGGAGAAAGAAATAGCAAACCACTCCAGTTTCTCTGCCAAGAAAATTCCAAATGGGGTTACAAAGAGTTGGGCATAGCTGAAAAAAGATGATTGAACAAGAAGAAGTGGTAGTGAGAGAGGAAAAGAAGCATCCAATGTGTAAATCTATGTGGGAGTGAGAGTGCAAAAATGAACAGAAGGGAGTATTCATGTATGTGCATACCTACATAGCCCATATGTATTATGTGGTTGGAGAAGACAATCCCTTTCCTCAAGGACCTCACAACCTATTGGGAGCTCACAATTTAATGAGGGAAGGGGTACATGCCAGAAGGTTCACAGGTGTACTGATCACTGAAATATATTATGAAACAAACACCTATGAATGATTAGCTTAATTGATTAAAAGATAGTGATTAAAAAACCCCAAATTCGTAAAGCCAGCTCTACCTGGTAATCCACTTTGCTATGAGGGTGGTGAGTTTGGTAATAAGGGAAAGAATATGGATGAGTCACCTTCACTATTATCCCATTCCCACTCTTAGAAAAACAAGTAAAAGGTCAAGTCCCACTGGTAATGGGTAAATAGAGTCACCCTTACTCAACACTACTAGCACCTAATCCTTCTCCTGTTATATGGGTTTCCCAAACACAGTCATGCTGCCTCCTCAAAGTAGTTGAACAGTTTGCCCATGCTTTGCCTTGAACCTAAGCCCTTATTCTAATAAGTCTAATTTCTGTGTAAGCCCACTCTGATCCAGTTTGCCCACTATCTAGCCCAGGGGTATCAAACATGTGGCCCACAATACTCCTGAGTGCCCAAACAAGATCAAAATATAATTGGGAAATAGTTAACAAAATAAATAAAAATACAATAATATTAATATGCGGTTTTCTGTAAGGACCCTTGTTTCTATTTGAGCTCGATGCCATGCGTCTGGCCCATTTCACGGTGCCCTCTAGAAGACCTGCTTCATTTTGGAAAAAAATTCCTATACATCCTTTAAGTTTTCAGTCAACACATTTTACATGCCCTATTTTTAAATAAAACCTAGCTCTTCACAGAAGGATACCAAATCCTTTGCATCTCTTTCCATTAGAGAACATTCCTTCCCCCTTACTCCCTCCAAAACAGGGCCAGAGGAAGGGGAGGGACAGTGCTAAGAGCTGCCATATCCAGCACATTCTTCTCCTATCATTGCTAAATAACTTCTTCTCTTTCAAGGTCTATGGAGTTCATTTATATCATTCCTCAACCTTGTTGCTGTCATTCATTGTCCTTCATGTCACTCACCAACTTGCTCAATGATTTTAGTACTTAGTTTGTGGTTTTTCTCTCCAAAATATCTTGTTATCATCCTTGAGGAATTTAATATTCATATTGATGACCCCTCTAAGAACCTGACCACACAAAATCTCAAATGTCTCCACTCTGATGCCCTCCTTCTGCACTCTCCTCCAGTCATGAGCCATCAAGGTCTCATCATCTCAAAGAATTGTACCCCTTCCTACCTCCAGAAGTTTTAAATTCTGACCTATGACCTTGATCTCCTATTCCTTATTTTGTGCCACTTTCTTTCTGGTGCTAAAACTACTTTTCACTCTTATTGTGATGTCCAGTCTCTAATCGCCTGATTCATATTTCTTATTATGGCTTTGATTTCCCTATGGTACGCCATTTTAATGTTGCTAGAGTAACTCTTCTAAAATCCATTCTTCCTCTAATCTGCTAATCTTGTTAATCTATGAGGCTTCATCTCTGATTAAGTCTTACCACTTGATTTTTCTACCCCTACTATTGGGCTGTTGATTTGGATAAAAATCACAATAGTTGACTTTACTTACTACAAATTTATGTTACACAATCTCAACAGTGCCATTCTTGCTACTCAGTGATTCCTCCACCCTACCTTTATTGACTCCCTTCTTTCTTGGAAGTGACTACTCTAAACATAAATATCAATGAAATATTTATAAATTATCAGAATAAAACAAAAAGATTTCTTTATGTGTAATTGGAAAAATATTTTTTTAAAAAAGAATAAAACAAAAAGACATTCAGAAGGGGACACAAACATGATAGTTGTATTGAAACGACTTTAAATGAACTATTATTACTTTAAAAATAAAACTATCTGAAATAGTATGTCATTTTACACTCAGTCTTCTTTTTTCATTCTTTGTATACTGAAATGTTTTTAGTTGATGATTAAAAAAGAAAAGAAAATTATTTTTCAAAATGGTCTTGACCTGGTGCCTTAAGATCTCAATATCCACTTTCTTCTTGAAATCTAATTTCTGACCCTACCATTCCACTGAAACTATTTTCTCAAAGGTCACCAAGGACCATCCTTCATATTGGTGCCAGAATAACCTTTTGGATTATTAGATATATAGGTCTAACCATGTCACTTCTCTACTCAAAAATCTTTCTTGACTCATCATTGTCTACTGGAGTAAATCAATTAATCAACCACCAAGCATTTATTAAGTGCTTATTATGTGCCAAGCATTGTGAGATGTACTGGGAATACAAAGACAGACAAAAGTTTCCCCTTTTCTAAAGAAACTCACTATCTAATGATAGAGACATGAAAATAATTACATAATTTAAGACCTAAACAGAATAAATGCAAGGTAACTGAAGGGGAGTAGGAATATAGGATGGAGAGGTGGGAAATAATACTGGACAAGATCTCCTACAGGAAGTGGAATTTGAGCTGAATTTTCAAGGAAGCTAGAGAAACTAAGAGATGTAGATAAGCAGGGACAGTATTCCAGGCATGGGGGGGTGGCCAATGCAAAGGTACTTAGATGAAAGATAAAAGAGTTCTGGCTGAGGAAGAGCACTGAATTCAGGTCCTTAGGATAGTGCAGGATCAGATAGGGAGTCCTCTGGAGTAAACATGTGAAAGTACCTGAGCTGCCAGATCACTACTGAAATGCTACCAAGCACTCGGTTCAAGCTCTTTTTCCTAATATTTAAACCTCTACAAAATTGACATCATTCTTCTTTCCCTCTCTAAGCATCCCTGCTCTAGCCAAACTGGGCTAATCTTTCCTACCCCCAAATTTCTATGCTTTCCCAGCTCTGAAATTTGCTCATAATTGCTATTACAGTTGGGAAAGTTTTCTCTTTTCTCTCTTTGCTTATTGAATTCCTACCCACATTGTGGTTGTTAGGTTTGTCCTTCATTCTTGAAGAGGACCATGACATCAGGATGATGACATGACTTGCAGCTGACTTTGATTTGAGTGAGGGAGGGCTGTGCAAGGTCATCAACCTCACTTTCTTCTCCAGAGCCATCTGGGTACAGTGGTCAGATATTCATCAGGATGACTGGAGATGGCCCAGGATACAATGTGAGACCCTGGCCCTTCATTATTTTATGAATGACCCATATTGTAAAACTCAGTTCAAATGATACCTCCTCCAAGAAACCTTTCCTGATGTTCCTACACTGTAATAGCTTTCCCCACTAGATCTCACATAATAGTTTTTTTGTATCTCATTAATACACTTATTAAGTATATACATTATACACACAATTGCTATATGTGTCTGTGTCACTAGACTCTTATGTTACTAATCTTCATGAGGGCAGGGACTATATTGTATCTAAATTTTGTATTTTCCTTCACCATGGCTCTCTATACAAAGTTCACAGAAAAGATCATTTTTTAACCTTCAGAAATCTTACAGAGTGAGATGGAAATAAATACATGATCAAAATGAATGAATCCTAAGTAAAGATCTAACAAAAGAAAGAATTCAGAGCAGAAGAGACTAATGACAATAGCTTTCACATATTTAACTGTTTGTAGTTTACGAAGGATCTTTACAAACCACAAGGCAAAAAAAAAAATAGAAATAAATGTAGGAAATACAAGTTTTATACAGGTTAATTCAATTTAATCTTCATAGATGCATTACCCTCATTTTAGAGATGTAAGAAAACTTGAGTCTCAAAAAAGTTAAATGGCTTGAATGCATGTTTAGTCAATGAGGAAGTCAGAACTCAAACCTAGGCCTTTGATTACAAGACCAACTTTTCTTCCATTACAGGAAATGACAACAAAATACCAATAGTAGATTTCTGGCCTCAGTTTAAATGATATTATCAACAACATCTAGCATTTATGTAGCACTTTACAGTTGGCAAAACACTTTCTAACTATCTCATTTTATCCCTAAAACAACATTGAGTGGTAAGTATAATTATCACCCCCATTTTAAAGATGAGGAGACTGAGGTAAAAAGAGATAAACTTGTTCACAGTCACATAACTAATGTGTCTGAGGCTGGATTTGAATTCAAGGTTTTTTGACTGCAGCTCTATCCACTGTACAATCAAGCTGCCTATATTTTATGCCTGCCTTGTCTGAAGAATAATCTTAGATTCTGGGAACCCAGATAAGATACATAATCATAATAATACTATTACAGTATCAAAAACCTGAAAATAATGATATATGTGTTTGTGATTCATGATTAATAAATGGCTAATGAATCATTTCATTCTTTTTATTTGTATCTCTGGCTCCTTGTACAGTTCCTGGCACATAATAGGCGCTTAATAAATGTTTGTTGTTTTTTTGAGTGATTATAGTTATAATAGATATATAATATATATTCCATTCTAAAATGGAGTAACAAAGTATTACATGATATTGCCATTAGAATATCTAGATCTATATGAAGTAAATAAAAAAGTAGATACAGAAGACCAGGTTGGTGACATGCTTTGAAAAAAAAAATCAAATCAACAGAGAAAAAACCATGAGGAAAAACTATTTCTGATTAAGAAGAGTTCCTCTTATTGTCAAGATTTCTAGCCGCAGAGAAGGGATAGTAATTTTTTCACTTTACCAGCATAATAGATTATGGGAGATTAGGGTAAGAAGAATAAAAGAGAGAGTCTAGGGTGGGAAGACTGGGAGGCTGGGAGAGAGAAGGGTCAAAAGGGAAAACAAATAAATGAAAAGAATGATAAATGAACAATTTAAGTAAACTGAAGGAGCTTGGAATAAGATAAGTAAAAGAAAACAGGGGAAGAAAGTGAAATGGAATGTTATCAAACTTTAAAAGGAAACAAAAACCAAAAACCCTGTCCAGACAGATTTACAAATGAATTCCATCAAGTGTTTAAAAGTAGCATATATCTAGATCTATCTATATGACATAAATATATACAAAACACAATTATTCTCAGTAACTGAGGAAAAAAACACTCTACTAAACTCTTTTTGAGAAAAATATGGTCTTAAAACCCAAACCAGGGAAGGACAGCATAAGAAGAGAAACTGTCAATTGGGAAAATTCTTTGTATTATATTTTCTGGGATAAAAGTTTTGATATCTAAATTACAGTGTATTAATATAAATATATATGACACCAACAAGCATTTTTCAAAGACAAAAGTAAAGATTATATGTAAATATAACACTTGGGTTTGATTTTGACTCATATATTAGCAGTATGACCTTGTACAAGTCTTTCTGTGTCTCCATTTCCTTATCTATAAAATAAGGAAGTTAAATTTACTTACTATTCCATCATCATGTAATATTGTATAGTATATCCATCTGCGTTTTCTTATTTCCTACCAGACTATATGCAGCTGGAGGGTAGGAACTCTATTATTTAAACTTTACATCTTTCTCAGGATCTAGCAATAGGGCTCTGTATTTAATTAATGAAGGTTTGTTGAATGAATGAATGAACATAGTAGAAATTACAGGTAGTCCTGACTATAAGAAAACTCAATATAAGAAAATCCAAACTTACAAAACAGATTCATTAAATGAAATTAGTCACATTGTAGAAGTTCCCTTTAATTCAGTTCAATTAAATAAGCATCTATTAAACATTTACTCTATACCATGTAACGCAATAAAGAATTATAATCATAGCGAGTCTCAGAATCAGGAAGATCCAGGTTTCAGTCCCACGTTCGATTCATAATCCTTATTTGACCCTGGACAAGTCATGCAAGATCACAGTTCTTTAGACCAACTCTGTGGACTGCCATCTGCATTGATAGAGGGAGTTTTCTTGTAGGATCACAGATCTGGAGTGGAAAGGAATCTTAGTGGCCTAACTCCCCTCATTCAAAGAGGAGGGAACTGAGTCCTAAGGCTGTTAAGTCACTTGCCCTGAGTCACACAGGTGGTATGAAATGGAACCACAATTCAAATTCACATCCAAAGACTGCAGGTTCAGCACTCTTTCCACTGTACTTTCCTTATAAAGAACTTTCTACATCAGTAAAATGAAATAACAGATACAGACCCAAAAATCAAAACCAAAACTAAACAAAAAACTCCACACCAAAGCAATAAAAAAATCATAAAAATATAAAACAAGTGTGGGGTATTGGGGTGGGAGCTAGGGATTCAGAGACAGAAAAGTTGTCCCTGCCCCCTTGCTTCACTGAGATGTTTTGCATACAGATCTTTAACTGTATGACAAAGACACTTGAAGTTAAGTGAGGGAGGTGGGAAAAGTGAAAGAAAGCCAGTGTTCAAAGACACTGCCCATCACAGACAAATCATAAATGACAATCAAGCCTCAAAAATGAGAGTGAGTCAGTAGTGAGATGGTGAACACTCAAATTAAAACCACTTATTTTATAAGCACCATATGCCAGGCATTATTAACTTTTGACATTTGTCACTAATAATGTCCACAGAGTTATGAATCAATCCCTGATATGGACTCAATCCAACATTAAAAGGAAGGTGTGCCACAACATAGGACTTCAGGGGAGTGTTTGTCAACCCAGACTATTCTGGGGACCTGCCGAATGTCCAAGTCCTCTGATGGCCAGGCCTAGGCAAAGAAGATCCCAGGATCCCAGGAGGCTGACATCAGGGAAGATGAGGAAATCAGGGATGGCAGAAGCAGGGGTGCAGAGAGGAAAAGGAATAGGAAGACTCAGGGCTTTTTAAAGTAAGGAGCTTTGGTGTTAAAAAAAAAAAGTTTTGTAAACCAATAAACACTTGCCCTAGTCCATAAGTAAGAGGATGATTACCTAAGGTGACTGGCAAGAGCAGATATGAAGGGGAAAATATACTCCTTTTACACTCACATATACATATGTACAACACACAGACACAGACACACACATATACAAATATATATTTGGACTACACGATTTAGGGGTTTGTCTTTGGTAGCCCTAGGTGATGGGTGATGAGAAGATGAAGCAAACTGAAAGAAGACAGGACCAGGAGTCAGGCCTGTGCAAAAAAAGAGGGGGAGAGATATTGAATTTAAAGTCAGAGGATCCGGGCTCAAATTCAGACTTGGCCACTTACTGCCTATGTGAATCTGAGTCACCAACCCCTTCAGGCCTCAGCTTCTTCCTAAAATGAAAGGGGGTGGACTAGAGAGTGGAAAAGGCCCTTCTAGATCTAAATATAGTATTGGATCATCTAAATTTGTGATCAGAGTGTTGTTTCATGGAAATTTAGACCAGAAAGTCAGTTAGTCCAGGCAGGGGTATGAGAGTTCTGTACTCAAAACCCAAAAGGCAGAAAGTAGTTTCAGACTCTTTTAGTTCTGCAGGAGCCTAAGGCCTGTGGCTAGGGGGCTTAGACCAAAAAGGAGCAGATTTCACATAGGAAGAGACCAGAGAGCTTAAAGGAACAGAGGGACTATCTACTCTATTTCCTTTCATTTTACAGTTCAGGAAACTGAGGCATAGTGAGATTAAATGACTTCACCTAAGATCAATACAGGAAGTAAGTGATCAGGGGCAGGATTTAGGTCCAGGTTCTTTGACTTTCAAGTCAGGAGTCTTACTCCTGATTATATAGCCTGCTGCCTTCTCAGTGGCACAACTAGGCTATCTATAACTACTGAACCAGCAGAGACTTCCAGCTCTTTTACTGATCTCAGATCTTGCTAAGTGGGGGTGGACATGGGCTGGCAGATGGGACCTGGCAGCTGAAGTCAAGACTCTTTGGAGTGGCAGACACACTATTCCCGTCTCACAGATTCCCTTCTTTTTATGACATCATTCTTCCTAAATATTATTCATTTGTTAGTCCACTCACCCAGCTGATGAAAGAACCTCCCTTCAGCTGTGGCCTTTGCTTGGCCAATGGAAGCTTCCTTCATCTCCACACCACTCTCTACCACAGTTCAGGCCTCATCTAAAAATACTTCTAGTTTCTCTTGCTGGTATCTGTTAGTCTCTTTCTTGCCCTGCTGTCATATCCTACGTGATTACTTAACGGAATTTTACAACAATATAAACCTCTGGAACACATGGCTAGTGAATGGCACAGAGTGGTGGAGGTCTGTTTTCTTCCTATGAGATACATAAGAACATCCTTGCAGTGAAAGTTTGCGAAGCACACAGAAACAGGACATTCATGCAACCATTCCAAGGGAGTACTGCTGAGTCTTCTCGATCTGGAAACGCACAATTTCACAGGAATGAATCTTCAGGATAATTGAAGATTACCCTGTTAAATGCTCAAAGTTTCCATTTGAACCATTTGGAATGGAGATTCCTTAAAAAGGCCAGCCAGGATTCCAAAGAACCAACTATGAGGCATATTACTCCTGACAGAGAAGTGAAACATCCAAGACACAGAAAAAGACGCATATCTGTTAGAAGGATTTTGCTTTTCCTTTTTTTTTCAAGTGGGGAGAGGAAGGTGAGAGGGACAAAAAACCAAATTTGATTATTTAAAAAATTTTAAAATGCGTAGCATATTTCCTTGCCTTTTGATGCATAGGTGCTGAGATTTGATGAAACCTCTCCTCTAATGCCATCAGCTCTAGGGACATCAGGTGCCGTGCCATAATGTAAGAGCCCAGGGGCTGTGGAAATGGTCAGGGTTGTTCACTCTGATAGTAATGCTCCTGGATGGCTCCCAATTTTTAGTCCTCATGTCTGCCTTTCATTATTTGTCAGTTGTCAGTCACTCTTCATTGCTGCTGTCCGTGTCCAAGATATGAACTTTAAGTAAGTAATGGACTCTATGACACAGATTTTGACTGCTCAAAGTCCCCTCTGGTTTATTTCTGAGTTCTTAGCTGGATTGACCATTTTCATGGTAGTCATTGCTTGAGCAGTGGTTGTTACTGTAATTTGAGCTATGGAGTCTTTATTGTTATCATAATCAAAGTATTTCAAAGCTCAGGAGACTTTAGGTGTCATCTGATCCAACCCTATGCTTATATACATGTGTATATTGAGACCTGAAAGGGAAACAAACCTGTCTATGGTCACATGTTGTTGTTGTTCAATAGTTACAGTCGTGTCTGACTCTTCATGACTCTATTTGGGGTTTTCTTGGAAGAGATGCTGGAGTGTTTTGCCATTTTCTTCTCCAGCTTATTTTACACATGAGGAAAGTGAGACAGAGTTAAGTGATTTGCCCAGGGTTATACAGACAACACACGTCTGAGGTCATATTTGAACTCAGGAAGATGAGTCTTCCTAACTCCAAGACTGGCACTCTATCAACTACGTCTAAGTAACAGACAAATGATAGAGGTGAACTCAATTACGACTTTAAAATTCATGTGCTTTCCACTACAGCATGCAGCTTCTTACAATAAGTTATAAGAATAGAATTCTAGCTCTGGACCTATTACTCATTTAAATTTATAGTGCAGTGAATATAACTTCATATCTATGTGCCTTAGGTCTTTTATCTGTCAAATAAGCACATTTAGCTTTTGGGAGTTATCAGATTATTTTGTAGATTTAAGAGTTACCCTAGAAATTACAAAGTGTTCCAGAGATGTTAAAATAAGGGATTATAACTTTATTTTCTCTGTCATCCTGTAAATAATTAATATTGAGCCCAGCTCCTTTAATGCTGAATGTATCCACTAGATTTAACCCTAGTGCCTGCTGTGTTTTGTCAGATTTACTTCTCTGTACGTGCATAACATCAAACAACCCAAAAGTCTCTTGGTCACTGTAGAAATGCATCCATAGTGTTCATTTATGCTTAGAAGAAAGCAAACTGGATCTCAAAGTTCAGACTCTCTCTTAGGGAAGCCCTGGGCAAACATTCGTTCAAGGCTAGTTTTTGGAAAGGTACTGCACTAACTAGCTACTAGAGATACAAAGATAAACAAATAGTTCTGGCCTTCAAGAAGATTACCTTTTACTCGGGTTATAATATGCATACAGACAAGTAATTATAAAGAATATATAAAGAAATACAAAATAATTTCCAGATGTATTAAGTACTAATACCTTGGGAGATCAGTTAAGTGTAGAAGGTACTATTTAAGCTATGTTTCCATACAAGCTGATTCTAGAAGGCAAAGTGGGGCAGAGAGTGTATCCCAGAGAGGAGAGGCAGCCTGTATAAAAGTATGGTGGTGGGAAATATGATGTTCTGTATATGGAACACTTAGCAGACCACTTTGATTGGAATGGAGAATTTATGATGGAGAGGAATACGAAACAAGCCTGGAAGGGTAAGCTAGCATCAAATTATAGAGGGCTTTAAATGCCAAGCTGGGGAATTTGTATTTTAAGGTAGGTAAGCAGCACAGTGAATAGAATGCCAGACTTGGAGTCTGGAAGCTCTGAATTTGAATCCTACTTACTTAGTAGCTGTGTGACGAGGGATAAGTCCTTTAACCTTTCTCAGTCTCAGTTTCTTCAGTTGTAAAATGGAGTAATAATAGCGTGACTAGGTCATGGAATTAGTGAAAAAAAATTAGATAATATGTAAAAAGTATTTTCCCAGAGGCAATAAGGTGTCATTGAATTTTTTTTTTCCAGTGGAGGTAGGAGGTAGGGAGTGGGCCTGGTCTGGCAGATCTATGTTTTAGGAATACCTATGTGGCCAATATGTGGAAAATGAATCTGCCCAGGGACAGACCCTAGGAACTCTATGGTTCCATAATATTCTGGGAAAAGGAAGTGGCAAAGAATGGGTCTTTGAGCAAAACAGCTGCATTTTCATGGCAGGAAATATCATGTAAATACTATTTTTTATTCTCAATATTTGCCCTCCACTCTGAGGCCTGGAAGACGTTAGAAGGGATCGCTCAAAGCAGAAAGACTTCACTCATGGCCGCAGGCCCCTTGTTCCTTCTTGCTGTTCTTTAACTTCATCATCAGCCTTGAAAATAGCCTCTTCTCCTCAGCAAGAGACAATGCCCGTTTGGAGAGGAGAACGGAATGTTGCTAATGTCCCCTGTGTTCCCTACCTCCTGGAAGGGTTAGATCTCTGGGGGGCTGTGGGGTAGAAAAAACAGTCAAATAATAGTACTTCTCATGTACATTCTTGCTTAATAATGTGGAACCCTACTGTACACCCAGGATATCCTTGGTACAGAGCAAAATGTCAGCTAAGGACAGAAAATGGAGAAATTTCAATTGCTATTGTTTCTTCCCAACTGTTTAGGAGGGAGGGGAAGTAGCCAGAGAGGTACTAGTGAAGGGGTTGTTCAGCTGTCCCCAAGGTAGCAGCGATTCCAAACCATCTGGTTTTGTAACACTCCCACAACATTGCCAATTATCTCAAGGGATAAAATACAATTTCTTAAAAAAAAAAATCTCCAAACAAATTTAATTTTCATAGACTCAGAGAATGTTAGAACTAGAGAAAAACTTAGAAAAGGATAGGGTCCTAGATTTAGAGCTGGAAGAAAATTTAGGGGGTCATCTAGTCTCAACCCCTCAGTTTGCAGATGAGGGAACTGCAGCTCTAAGGAGGGAAAGTAATTAGGCAAGATCATATAGCAAGAAATATTTTAATTATTTTTGAAAAAGATACAGATACATGCATATGTGTACGTACATATATGTATTGTACAAATATGAAGAAGCTAGGGGGACCAGTGGTCTGAAGTTAGGAAGACTCGAGTTCCAATCTGGTGTAAGATACTTACTATCTGTGTGACCCTGAGCAAGTCACTGAACCTCTGCTTACCTTAGTTTCCTTAACTGTACAATGGGGATAATAGCTCCTATCTCCTTAGAATTGTGAAGATTACGTGTGATAGTGCTTAGCCTAGCGCCTGACACATAGTAGGCATTTAATAAATGTTTATTGAATTGAATTAAAGTTGAATTAATTGTTGAATTTAATTATTGAATTTTTAATTATTTTTTGATTATTGAATTAAATTTTATTATTGATTTAATTATTGAATTAAAATTAAACACAGGGTCTTGTACATAGTAGAATGTAATAAAGGCTATTATACATACAAATACACACACACACACACACACACACACACACACGCACACACACGCTCATACCCCAAGAGAGAGCTTTAGAAGTTATAAAAGGCAAAAGCGCCAGAAATTTAGAGGTGAAAGAGATCTTAGAGGTTATCTAATCTAGCTTCCCCATTTTACAGAAGAAAGGAGTCTAGAGAAATAAAATGATTTGTCCTAGGTTACAGAACTCAATGTCAGAACCAATACTTGAACCCAAATCATAGGCAGCTAAGCTGCACAGTGGATAACATGCCAGGCCTGGAGTTAGGAAGACTCGTTTTCCCAAGTTCAAATCTGGCCTCAGACACTTATGAGCTATATGATCCCTTGGCCTCAGTTTCCTCATCTGTAAAATGAGCTGGAGAAGGAAAGGGCAAACCCCTCTAGTATCTTTACCAAGAAAACCCCAAATGGAGTCATGAAGAGTTGGACATGACTGAAAACAAATGAACAATAACATGGCAACACAGGACAATAGATTTAAAGCTAGAATGAACCACAGAGGTCATCTATTCCAACCCCTCATTTTACAAATGAAGAAAGAGAAGTTAAGAGACTGGCCCATGTTTACACAGGCAGTAAGTGGCAGAGCTCAGATTAGAACTCACACCCTCCCACTCCAAACCCAGGGCTCTTTCCATATCACCAAGTCAGAATGGTGGTCTTTCTCTGGTCTCACCACAGAAGGTGCTGTGAAAACCAGATAGCCATCACTGACCTCCACTACTTCACAAGGAGGTTGGGCTTCACTGCCTTAGGGATTTAAAGACTTCAGGTTCTACATGCTTCATTACCACTGTCAGGGCGTGTCTCAACTTGCCTGAGTATTGTGACAGAGACACACCAGGAGCTGTCAGAGGAGGTAACAACATGACAGACAGCTTTCGCCATGTGAGTGGGGTATAAGTGAGGGGATGAATGGAATCCCATGAAGGAATTCTTTTAAAGGTCATGTTAAAAAACAAACATACACAACAATTCTTTCCATCTATATAGTCCTGCAAACTTTCTGAAGTAATAACATACATAATAAATTATAATTAACCTCAGTTTTAAAGATGAAGTAAATGAGAGGCAATTTTATTACATGGTGTGTTTAGTCACATAGGGAGTGGTTGACAGAGCTGGAACTGGAACCCAGCTCTCTAGACTTGAAGTTCAATGGTCTTTCTATTTATTATCTCTGTGACCTTAGGTAAGTTATTTTCTTGCTCTGGACCTCAATTTCCTCTTCTGTAAAAAGGGGGCATTGTTGTGTCTATAGTTCTAAGTCTATAGTCCTAGGATCCTGATCTTCAAGATCCCTGAACCCCATGATTCTAGTCCCCCTCCCCTCCATTATTATGGATTTATTTATTGAAAGTCCTGGTAGTACTGTCCTCTTTCAGATTCCCTGCTAACCCACAACCAACACTACTTTCCATGAAATTTCCTGATTCAGCAACAACCCTGTTGGAGACATTTCAGTCACAATGATGTAGCAAAAAAACTTGCTGGATTTGTTTGTACCTGGGTTTATAGCTCAGCTCTGTCATTTGCTAAATGTGTGACCTTGGACAAGTCATGCACCACCCATGTATACTGCGCACATCTTGTCCTGCTGTCTCCTTCACTAAAAGGTAAGCTCTCCTTGAAGGCAGGGGCCATGTTCCAGCCCCCCTCCTTTCTTTGTGTCCCCAGTGCTTAGCCCTTGACCTAGCACACAGTAAGCACTTAATAAATGATCGAAGATAATGAAGTCACGTGGTTGACTTCTCCTGGCTTCTGTTTTACTCCTATTTAAAAAGAGGAGGTTGGACTAGGGGGCCTCTAGAGTCTCATTCAGCTCTGCATCAATAACCTTCTGATCCCGTGGGTCTGATGGAAATGATTCTTTGATAAGAAAGCTAGAATCTTTCTGGCAATCTCTCCCACCAGCACTCTAACAACCTCATTTCTTTTAATTCTTGG
>CM053773.1:211978-227923 GCA_028658325.1 Potorous gilbertii
GGTGAACATGCTGGAGTCCGTCTTGGGAAGAATGCATTGCCTACCAGAAAGCAGTGTTGAACTCATCAATGTTTCTCCAAAGTAATGAACTGGGCAAGACAGTATAGTATGGTGGGGTGAAATGAGAATAGGAGAGAAAAAAACTTGGATTGAGAACTCAACTGGGGTTGAGAAACTCTGTTTCTTAATACCAGTGTGGCCTTGGGCAAATCATATCCACTCTATGGGTCTCAGTTTCCCTATCTCTAAAATGACCGGGTCAAACTCTAGGGATCTCTCCTCATCTAAATCTTCAGATCCATGGATCTGTGAATTCTCAAGGCCAATTTTAGTTTGAAAGAAAGCTGTTGAGGAAATCTGAAGGTGAGGATGAGAATGCACAGAACAGCCAAGAACAAGTAAATGATGATATGGTAACATTTGAGATGCACACACATGTATGTACACGTACATGCTCATTTATGGACACACAGATGTATGCACATATTGTACATATATACATACCGAATAGAGAGTGGCTATATAGCGGTGTGGCAAAATCCTGAAATACATCACATATGTGTGTACACACATGCACAACATATATGTTCATATGTACATAGGCATACACATACACACACAAGACACATACAGAATAGCAGAGAATTGCTATATGGTGATATGATAAACACTCAAAATAGGTAACACATACATGTACACATATGCATATACACATTTTTATGTACATATGTGCCCATATTTGGGGGGAATGGCATCCAAATCTTATTTAATTGGCAGAGGGAATTCTAATAAGACAACTCCTTTTATCAGTAGGGATTAATATTTGTTCTTTCACTTATAGTCCTAGAGAGTTGCCTGAGACACTAAGACTTCCAGTGACTTGTCTAAGGTCACACAGCCAGTATGTGGTAAGCATGAGATTTGAACTCAAATCTTCCTGACTCAGAGGCTGATTCTCTATTTAATACACAAAGATACCTCCTATGAAGTATAATAATTATTTTTCTGTATCACTTTACAAAGTGCTTTGCAAAGATCCAATATCTCATTTTATTCTTACAACAAATTGACAAGATTGGTAGAGTAAGGATGGTTTTGTTGATTTTAGCAATGAGGTAATACAAGCTCAGAGAGGACCCTACTTGCCAAAGGTCATGGGCCTGCTTAGTGACAAGGCTGGGATTTGGATCTAAGTCTTAAGAGTCCCAGATCTTACCTCTATACCAATGTTACCTTGTTTCTTCCCATTTCCAAGGCACTCTCTTGCCACAATCACCCTCCCAGGTTTTATGACTCCCTGAAAAGAAGAAGAGGCCTGTAGGGTATTAGAACAGTCTGGTGAAAGAACACATTTGATAATCAGCTGTAGGAAGGAATTCTAACCCTGGCTTCTTGTTTTGTTGTTAAGTCATGTCTGACTCTTCATGATCCCATGGACCATAGTGTCTGTGAAGTTTTCTTGGCAAAGATACTGGAGTGATTTGCCATTTCCTCCTTCAGCTCATTTTATAGATGTGAAAATTGAGGCAAACAGGGTTAAGTAACTTGCCCAGAGTCACACAGCAAGTATCTAAAACCAGATTTAGAACTCAGGTCTTCCTGACTCCAGGCCTGGCACTCTATCTACTGCCCCACTTAGCTGTCCTGGGGAGCTTCTACCTAGTTGTATGTTCCTGGAAATTCAATTCAGCACACATTTATGAAGCATCTACTGTATTCAAGGCACTGTACCAGGCAAACAAAACAGTTCCTAGTCTCATGCTTGACTGAAGGTATGCAACATTCACATAATTAAGTATAGTATAAGGAAAATTAAGGGAGGATTAAGCATCAACAACTGGGGAGGAGTTCAAAAGGCACATCCAAGCTTAGTCCTGAAGACAGTAAAGATTCTGAGACGTGCACATGAGGAGAAGATTAATCCTAGGTACAAGGGGAGGAGGGTACTACTAGAGCAAATACACATAAGTGGGAGATGGAATTTGAGGACCAGCAAGTAGTACAGTTGACTTGGAAGATAGAATTCCTCAAAAGAAGTAAGAGGAAAGAAAGCTAGGCAGAAGCTAGATTTTGGTAAGTTTCTAGTTAAACAATAGACTGAGGGGGACTGCATTTTATCCTCGAGGCAATGAGAAACTTTGCTGTCAGAACCATGCCTAAGGAATATGGTTTTGGCAGCAATGTGAAGGATGGGGTGGAGATAGGAGAAACTGGAAATAGAGAAGCAAATTAGGAGTCTGCTCAAGTCGTCTTGGTGAGAGGTGAACCATGGTGGAGCTGTTAAGGCTCACAGAGGTGAGTGACACCTACATAGTAGCACTGAATGGATAAAATCCTTACAGACCAGCATAGGATTTGAAATCAAAAGACATGTGTTCTCACTCTGCTACTTAAGACTTGTATGATCTTAGGCAAGTGACTTCATCTTTGAGGTTCTCAGTTTCCTCATCTGTAAAATGAGATTGTTGGAGTAGCTGATCCCTAGGGGCCTCTTCCAGCTTCATACTCAATGATTCTGTCTTACTTTTCTCTTATATCTTTCAGAACTGGGGCAGGGGAGGGTTGGGGAAGTATCCCCACAAGACTTAACCCAAAATAAATGAAGGCAGTTTTCAAAAGCCATATGCCTAACCTTATATCCAAATGGCCAGAGACAGCTGGTGGCCACAAAAATATCTCTTCTATCCCTTCTGCCATTTCTAGTTATTGCCATCTTCTCCTCTTTCCCTTTCTTTCTCTGTCAGCTCCTGGTACCGCCCACTCTCATTGCAGATCCTCTTGTCCCAGAAGGACAGAATCTTCAATGACAAATGGCAAAGCAGGTAATAGTGAGAGTGGTGGTAGTGGAAGAACAGAGGGACAGTACAGTCCTGTTGTGCTCCTTCCACCTCCAGGACTCAGTATTGGTCTTAGGAGCACTTTCTCACCTCACAACCCATCATGTCACCTTTTTCACTCATGACTCTATTTCAGAGTTCTTGTCTTGGGCCATCCTAGCTCATGTTAGAAAAAAAAAATTATTGAATATGGTTTCCTTCTCAAAAATCTACAGGGGTGTGAATATAGTAACATTTAAGAGGATTTTCAAATTGCTTTATTTTAGAAACATGAACAAAAAGGTTGCTGACTTTATAGATTACAGAAACTAGGAAGCAAAATATAATAATGAGATTGTACAGTAATATACAAATTGCAGGTAAATAATGTGTATGAAAGACAGAAATTCACCTTAGTTTTTTTACTACTACCTAGATGAAACTTAACCTATTTTTGTGTGATGCAGCCCAGGAGAACACAGAAATTCTGATTAGAGCCAAATGGAGTAGGCCTGAACAGCATGCCTGGAGCACACTCTATTTCTTAGCGTTTAGAAATCCTTCTCCATAGAGTTCACAGGTTTCCTCCTCCTCATTGTAGTCTTCTCTGATTCCCTCCTTCCCTCCATTCCCCACTCTGCCTGCCTTCTCCTCTCTGTCTCTCTCTGTCTCTGTCCCTGTCTCAGTCTCTCTTTCTTCCTCTTTCTCTCTCTCTCTCCCTTGCTTCCTCTCTCTCCCCACTTCTTTCTCTTTCTCCCTCAGTGATTCCCTGAGCCCTATAGGTCCCCTTTTCTTCCCTCTCATCAGCTTCCCTTCCCTAACATCTTCTTTACTTACCTAGCCTCTGTCCCAGGCCACAGGATCCATGCCGAGTAACTAAGAAAAGGGGTAACTTTGGTGCTCCTTGTATTCCAAAGGTGGGGAAGGCAAGGGAGAAAAGTCTTCACAACCAGTGAATATTAATTCAAATAAAACCAAAAAATAATATTAATAGCTAATAGCAAATGCTTTATATATATATATATATATATATATATATATATATATATATATATATATATATATTCTCTTATTTGATCCTCACAATGGCTCTGTGAGGTAGGCACTACTATTATCTCCATTTTATAAATCAGGAAAGAGGGACTGACTTGTCCATGGTCAGAGAGCTAGTAAATGTTGAAGCAGGATTTAAACTTCAATCTTCTTGCTGCTAAGTTTGGTGTTCTATACCCACTAAGCTATCTGGCTACCTCTGAATATGTAGGAAGAAATGTGTTTCTTTTAGCTTTCCAAATTGCAACTCAATGTATTTTTTCCTAGTAATGTTTTATACAGTAGTAAAATTCTAATTAATGCCCTTACTCAAGTAAACTAATCAAATCATCCAAGATTCATTCAGAAAAGTACCTTAGAGACCATCTCATCCAATTCCTTTATTTTACAGATGAGCAAAGCAAACTCAGAAAGGGGAAGAAACTCACCCAAGATAAAATAGTAAGCAAGAGATGAAAGTTTTTAACACATATTTGAGTGACTCTGAATCCTCTATTCCTTTCACTGCATCAGAATGTAGAATTTGGACTCCAGGGCTTTTGTGCGTTGTGGACTAGATGGATGAACTTTAGTACCTTTATTTCTATTGCATGTCCTAGAGACATCTCATATGCAGTATTTCTAAAACAAAACTCAACTTTCCTCTCAAACTGTCCATCTTTCAAACCTCCCTATTGATCTGTCAAGGGCAGCAGCATCCTCTCAGTCACCCAGGCTCAAATGGGTGATATCCTCAACTTTTCATAATGCCCTAATCACACATTGAATTGCCAAGTCCTATTGTTTTTACCATTACATCCCCTGCATCTGTCCCCTTCTCTCCACTCACACAGACCTCATTAACTCAGACTTGTATCACTACTTGATCTTCCTGCCTGAATTCCCTTTCTAGTTCCATCCATTTTCCACTCAGTTTTGAGTGATTTCCCTGAAATACAGGTTTGACCATGTCATTTTTCCATTTCAAAAAACCTCATTGACTCCCTGTTACCTCCAGGATCAATATATAAAATCCTCTGTTTGCCTTTTAAACCCCTTCACAACCCTTTCTACCCTTCCAATCTTCTTACACTTTAGTTCCCTGTATATATTCTTCAATCCAACGACACTGGCCTTATTGTTCCTTGAACAAGACAATCCATTTTCTGACGGTGCATTTTCATTGGTTAGTCCCCATGCCTGAAATGCTCTCCTTCCTCCTCCTTGCCTCTGAATTTCCCCAGCTTCCTTTAATTCCAAGTCCCTCCCTGTTCTTTCCCCCTCATCCCTTTTCTCTGTTATTACTTTCCATTTGCCCTGCATGTATCTTATTTGTATAATTATTTGCATGTTGTCTTCTTCTCTCCTCTCCTTAAAATTTACTCTTCTTGAGGGTAAGGACTGGTGTTTTTGTCTTTCTTAGCATACCTGGTGCTTACTATATGGTAATATGCTTATTGATTGTCTGACTATGAGAAAATGCTCTCTAAATTCTACACCTCTAACTTACAATCAGCTTTCGGAATTCAGCTTATAAATTCAGGGTTATATATACTTGTTAAAGTAAATGACTATTCCAACTATTCCTCAGGTTCTTGAAAGGTTTATTCTAAGTTAAAAATCTTCCTCTCCACCTCCAATCTGGTTTAGTTTTTGCATTGTTGACTGTACCCTCTTTTAATAATGCAAAGGTGAATTTTAGTACAGTCAAGTCAGATTACTCCCCATTCCAAATCATTGACGTCTGAGTTAAGGAAAGTTGACTGCAATTCAGTCTTTAGTGAGCTTTGCAACCTCCTTTCCCATCAAACCTTTTATTAGATATGCTAACAAGTCAACTGCCTGACTTGAATTTCACCTCTTTTTTTCTCTCCTCACCATTCTCCCTAACTGTTGGTGGATATGCTCCAGAATAGGAAAGGACCAACAGACATGCTCCAGAATGGGAGAGAAGGAGGGAGAGAGAGAGAGACACGTGACCTGGATAATCTCCAGACAAGTATCAAGGATCTCCAATGAGCCCTATATAGGATCGTCTATCCCAAGTGATCTACCAGACCCAAATTTTCCAGATGAAATACCTAATCAGTGCCTGCAGGATTTTCCACAGTACCCACAGGAATCAACATGCCCTTGCCACCAAAGACAGGCTTTTTTCAAGGTACAGGGCACATCTCATACATGGGAAAGAGTCTTAGTAACACTGAGTTGTTTTCACCTGGAGTTATCCATCAGTCTCGTGCTAATACCTGCATCTAAGCCCTTGGGCTCCATGGGAGCATTTTAAAACTTGATTTGACAAACTCTTCAGCCAGAGTTGAAGGTTTGAGGCAAAGAGCATTTATGTAAGGTCAGGCTCTTCTTTCTTCCAAAATATCTGTTGCTCCCCTTGAGCTTTTATATGTATGTTTTTTGAGATTGCATCTTCCTCTCTCTTCTGCCAACTGAAACTTGCATTGGTCAGCACAGAAGCATTGGCCTTTTTTGTTTCTAATCTGGGCCAGTATGTCCCTTTTAAATTTAAGAGCCTAGTGCCCCGCCTCTGTTTTCAGGGGCTCACCATATTTGTGCTGGACTGAATGCAGACACACGATCAGCTGTAGCCTGACTGTAGCTCAGAGTTTTTGAGCCCAAGCCATCCCCGGCCCCACTAGCAGGCATTTCAGGTGATCGACACCAAACCTGGTTCCCATGGACTTGAGCTATTCTCAGACGAGAATGTGAGGTAGTGGAAAGCTGACTGCACAGAGTCAGAAAATCTGGGGTCTAATCCTGACTGCCACTAATTTGTATGGTTATGACAAGTCACATAATTTCTCCAGGGAGTCAGCTGCCTTACCCATTAACAAAAAAGGGGATTTGGACTAAATGCCCCCTAAGGTCTATTATTCTATTTACTTAGAAACTGGTAGATTCTCAGGTTTCTTTTAATTCAATTGCAATCTGAATGCATTTCCTGTTGCCCAGCCACCCCTTCCCTCACCCCAACTGTGACTCCTCCTAAAATTCCAGTACATATACTTAGTACATATTTTCTATTTATTTCATTTCTGTGTGTACATGGTATTTCTCTGATGGAACCTAAGTTCTCTGAAGGCAGGGATGATTTTATTTTTGTCTCTGCAAATTCAGTGCCTGGCATGTAGTAAACATTTAATAAATATGTGTAGGTTGACTGATTTATTGAATTACAGCACCACTCATAAACCTCTGTCACCAATTTATAATAAATACAAATAATAACTTGCGCTTATATAGGGCTTATAGAGAGAAGTAGCCTGGCAAGGCATATAGAGAACTGGCCTCTAAGTCAGGAAGACTTTGGTTAGAGTTACAGCTCTAACGCATTCTGGCTTTCTAACAGTGAAACAAATCACTTAACCTTTCACTGTCTCAGAGAACTCTCTAAGATGATACAAAGTTACAGAATATTTGTTGATCTGCATTGGGAGAGAGAGTTTCCTCATTGAAAGTTTCCTACACCAATGAAACCATAGGACTGGGAATGAGGGGAATCCAATAATGTTTCACATCTATTTTCTTATTTGATCCAGACCACCGTCCTCTGAGGAGCTACTGCCAGCATTATTATCTGCATTTTTCAGATGAGGAAACTTGCACCTTTCTTCTAAAGAAAGTGGAGCAGCAGTTAATACAGCAAACTAATTAATTTTTACAGGACCCGCCCCTAGACAAGTTCCTTTGTTTTTTTAATCCCCCAACTAGTTGTAGAAATCTAAGAATCTGGGAGAAAAAACATTTTTAAATAGAAAGGGAGTAAGAGAGGGTGAGGAGGAAGGGAAAGGAGAAAACAGTCTGCTTAACATTATGCACAAACTGGACAGGTTGTATGGTCCCCTTGGGTTTTCAGAATCACACTATGTTTTGCACCTCTTTGCTGTGATTCACTTGGGATATTGTGTATTTTAGTTGTTTATGTCTTCTTCTCTTGGATTGTATGGTCCAAGATAAGGGACTATAATCTTAACTAAACTTTTTGTCTCCCTGAGAGTGTAACATTTTGGTCTGCCCTTAGTCGGCATTCTGAGAATATTTGTTGAATGGATACTGTTGGATTAAATGAAGAGATTTTAGATTTAGCCAGGACTCCCTTGCCCCACCCTCACCTTTATTAAAAAAAAAGAAACTCTCTCTTATTCAGTGCCACAACATCCAAAATGCTACCATTAGAGATGGATTACTATGAGTTAAGCATTTCTTTTAAAATGTTAAGTACTCTTGAGAAGGGGTACCCCAACAGCCAAATAGGAATCAGTTGTTCAGGTTGTCCTTAGTGGTAGGAGGGTTCTAAGATCCCCCCATGAGATTATTGGCATTCCTGGAGTAAGGACTCAGTATGGGGAAGTAAGGAAGCACTGAGGATCGCCTCTGTACTCCTGCCACAGCCTGAGTTTAGAGGAGGATGAAAGAGTGCCTTTTTTTTCCTTTGGTCCCAGAAGCTGGCCCATTCCTTGGATTTGGCATAATTCAGTGCAATTCAATAAATATTTCTTCTTCAGCATGTGCAAGGCACAGTGCTAGGCACTGGGGAGACAAAACCAACACAAAACTGGAAAAAGTTCTTGTCCTCAAAGAGCTTATATATTTACTGGAAGGAGAATAAGATTTCAGTTTAATAATACTAGAGTTTTCATTTCAACTAGAGGAGGGAATTGGGATGGGGAATAGAGGGAGTGAATTTAACTTTGGCTTTCCTATGAGGTGGTTTTTTTTTTTGAGTGTTAATAACTGAGAGGAAAGTAGGAATCCAGAGCTTGTCAAGAAATGGGGCGGGGGGAGAGGGAAGGGGGGAGATGGGGGCTTGAGGCGGGGAGGGGCAGGGCAGGAATCCTAAATATAATAATTTATTTTTAAATCAGCGAGGTTTCTGCACAGAGCTTGCTGAGGGGAGTGAGAGGGTGCGCTGGGTGCACCCAACATCATGCCAAGCCAACGCCCCTTTAGTTGCCAGGCCAGTTGGGACTGGTTCACCCCACCTCTCTCCTGTCCTTGGCAGCCCCCACTGCAGGATTCATGAGAAAACGGAGTCCGGAATGTGATGTAACCACAAGTTCTCCGCCTCAGTCCAAGAGATGTTACCTCAGCCCCTTCCCTTCTTTTCCCCCTCCTCCTGCTCTTCTTTCCCTTCTGCCCCTCTTCCCAGCCTCCCTCCCTTCCCCAGTCCTGCCTGCCGGCCTCTTGGGGGCCCCGTATGTTTTCCTTAGCCTCTCCTCCACATTCCCACACAGCCCCAACTCCGACCTCCTCACCCACCCAGGTTGCGGGGGAGGCAGCTGTCTCAGAGTAGTGCTGGCTTCCTACCGGGTTAACACTTGAGACTTCGGAGCCCTTTCTGGCCTCTATGCCTCAGCTGGGAGCAAGGGGAGAGATAGGTCATGGCAAGGCGGGGAGCAGGGCGGAAGCAGGGTGGGAAGGAGAGAGGGAGGGAGAGAGTAAAGGAGAGGAGGAAGGGAGTGGTGAGCTAGGAGGGCAGAGGCCTGGAGCGATTGGGGTGTGGGGCCTGAAGGCTGACCCTCAGGCTACTCCCTGAACAGGTCAGAAATTGAGCCAGCTTTGGGGCTGGTTGCCAGCCCTCTGGGGAAGGACAGGAGCCACAACCCCCATCAGCTTGCAGCTACCAGCTAAGCCCTGCCCAGTGTGCCAGGAGGGTAGGCAGGGCACAGCCCTCACAGAAAGCCTAGGCAATCCTCATCCCTTCCCCCTCACCTTTGTCTGGTGGCTAAGGGCTGGCACACTCATTCTACTGGAGGTGTGAGCTGTTCAATATGGTACTTCTCCCAAGGGTGTTTGCTTGTTAATAGAAGCCACTGGGGAGAAAGAAAGATATAACCCAGTCTGCCAGTCTTATGATGTTTATTGAATGCTTTATGATATGATAGACCATATAATGGAAGAAAGGGAGGAGGCAACTGTTTCCTGCCTCTGGGACTCAGTTTGCACAGCTATAAAATGGGGAGAGGTGTTAATCTACATGAATTCTAAGGTGTCTTCCAGCTCTAACATCCTATATGTGGGGTAGGCCCCAAGAGAGGACTCATCTAACAGGTTCTTGAGACAATACCTTCAGCCTTGGTGCTGGTGCTAGAGTATTCCCCACCAACTTTATTCTTAACTACCCTGAAGGGGTTGGGGTGGGGAAGGGTGGGGGGGGGGGCAGGGGAGAGGACCCAAAGAGGCAACCAAATAATTTTTCCGCTTTTCTTTTCTCCTATTACCAAAACAAATAAACAAACGAATTAGAGATTCAGAATGACAAAACAGAGATTTGGAAAGGACCTCAGGAGTGCTCTGGTTGTTGGTTTATTTATTTGGTTTTTTGGAAGAAATGGGGTTAAGGGATTTGCCCAGGGTCACACAGCTAGTAAATTCCTGAGGTCACATTTGAACTCAGATCCTCCTGACTCCAGGTCTCTAGTTTCAGTCAACAACTGAAAAATAATTCTCACTCTAACATGACTTTGCTAAAAAACCTGCAATGAGGGTTAACTAGGTGACAAAGTAGATAGAGCACCTTCCCTGAAGTCAGAAAGACCTGAGTTCAATTTTGGCTTCAAAAACTATCTATGGGACTATGGGCGAGTCACTTAACCCTGATTGCCTCAAAAGGAAAAAAAAAAGCCTCCAATGAAAGGGAACCCACTATATTAAAAAAAAAAAAAAAGCCCATCCCCTTTGGAGAACTCAATTTGTTAGGAAGTTCTTTACATCATGTCTAAATTTGCCTCTTCACAAATTCTACCAAATCATTCCTATTTTTGCCTTCTGGGGCTGAACAGATCAAGTTAATCTTTCCTACATGATAGCCCTTCAAATGCTTGAAGACAGCTATAATTATCTTTTCCTTCATCTTTTCTTCATTATCCCCACTTTCTTCAATCCTCATAATGGCATGGACTTTGTGTGTGTGTGTGTGTGTGTGTGTGTGTGTGTGTTGTGGTCAACTAGGAATAAGTGACTTGCCGAGGATCATAGCTAGTAAGTATCTGAGACTGGATTTGAATTCAGTTTCTTCTAATTCCAGGGCCAGTTCTCTATCCACTGTGTCCTTTATAGCTGCCTCAAGGCTGGTGGGAAAGACCATTAGATTTAACTTATAGGAGACTATTGGAAGCTTTGGAGAGAGACGTTTCAGGTTGTCTTCTTCCGGACACTGTTTGGAGAACTGGCGACCTTGAGGTCACATGTGGCCCTCTAGGTCCACAAGTGTGACCTTTTGATTGAATTCAATTGTTCTTGAGGACCTAGAGGGCCCTATGTGGCCTCGAGGTCGCCAGTTTCTCCTGTTCTATCAGGACATCAATCATCAATGTCTTTCCTAAAATGTGGTGTTCGGAATTGAACACAACATTGGTCACTAACCATTGATGGGAGCCTTCCATGTCTCAATGTAGCCCAAGATATCATTACCTTCTGGGGGCTTCCATATAACATGATTATCATCACTTGAAGTCATGGTCTTCTTCGAGAACGAAGGACAAACACAATTGACTCGTAAACCTTGCAGCCAACTAAAACCCCCAGATCTTTTTTACACAAATTTCAATCTAAGCATGATTCTCCTCCTCCTCTTTCTAACCTGTTTATGATTTTACATTTGTCCCTATTAAATTTAATAAATTTAGGGAGAAAAATTAAGAGGTAATGAGGGTCTGAAGTGGGGCAAAGACTATGTGAGAGAAGAGAAAGGCACAACTTCAAGAAATTTTCGGGAGATAGAAATCACAAGTTTTACAAATGGACTGGATACATGGGGGTACAGAAAAGTAAGGAGTCAAGAATATGCCAGAGTTTCAAATATGAGTTTCTAGAAGGATGGTGTTACCCTCAACAAAAACAGGGATATTTGGAAGAGGGGTGGGTTGCTGGAGAAGGGGAAGAAAGGTAATGAACTCTGCTTAGGACACTTTGAGTTTTGAGTCTAAGGGACATCATTTGAAATGTCTAATTATCATTTGGTGATGCAGGATGGGAATTCAGAAGAGACATTGGATGGAAACATGTTCAGGAAAGTTTAAAATGATTTTTAAAAGCAAGATAACAACTCAACGTATAGGAGTTGGCTTTAGGATACCAGGCTGCCTCTTGGAGTTCAAGATCATCAGATCAGGGCTCTCAGAAGGGAGCTGAGCTCCAAGTCCTAATGTGAATTTTTATTTGGCAGTCATTTTCATACTGTGTTCAAGAGGCACTAACACCAAGTATATCAAATCAAATCAAATTAAATTAATTGATTTAGCACAACCTGCTGCGGCTGCATTTAAAGCCATAGTCAGGGCATGACCCATATGAAATACAAAAGAGATTTTCAAAATAATCAGATTAATCACACCCTGGATTAGAACACAGGCACACTCTGTCTGACTCTCCTCAAAGTGACAAGATTCTATGCAAAATACCTTTTTTTTAAAAAAAGAAATTTCCATAATTTCAGGAAAAGGGAGCCTTCACCCTATGTTCCTATCTCCATGTTTTTGCTTATGCTTTTTTCTTATTTGAAATGACCCACACACACCCCAACTCCTACTGATCCTTCAGGATCCCAGTTTAAAATAATTTTCTCTTGAAAACCCCAATGAATATGGTCCTCCACTTTCCCCGAGGATCTGTAGCCTCTGTGTGTCCCCTGATCTAGCACTTCACTCTTTGTTATTTGAATTTTTTTTAGATTCTTCCATGTGTATGAATTTGTCTCCCCAAGCAGAATATAAACATCTTGAGGGAAGAGACTGGATCTTATAACTAGGAGACAGAGGGTGTGGTGGAAAATATCACGGACTGCATCTGGCGGCAGATAACTTGTGTTTAAATTCTGGATCTGCTACAACTTAGCTGTGTAACCCTAGTCAAGTAAATCGATTAATAAGCATTTATTAAGTACCTACTATGTTCCAGGCACTGTGTTAAGCACTGGGTATACAAAAAAAACCTTCAAAGAGCTCACAATCTAATGGGGAAAGACCACATACAAACATATATAAACAAAATGTATACAGGATAAAGAAGAAGTGATTAACAGAAGGAAGGCACCAGGATTAAGAGGAGTTGGAGGTGAGATTTTCTTCCTGTAGAAGGTGAGATTTTAGTTGGAATCTAAAGGAAGCCGAAGTCATCATTAGTTGGAGTGGAGGAAGGAGAATGAGAGATGGAGAGTCTTATTGGTGGAACAGCTAGGAGACCAGTGTCACTGGGTCAAAGAGTGCAGTGGGGCATATGGTGTAAGAAAACTGAAAAGGTAGGAAGCAGCTGGATTATAAAGGGTTTTGGTGCCAAACAGAGCATTTTGTATTTGATCCTGAAGGCAATAGGGAGACACTGGAGCTTATTGATGGGGGTGGTGGTGGGGGATGGATGATTGGACCTGTGTTTTAGGAAAGTTATATTAGTGGTTGAATGAAGGATGAACAGAAGAGGGGCAGACAGGCAGACCTACCAGGAGGCTATTTATTGCAATAGTCCAGGTGTGAGGTGATGAGGACCGGCACTGGGGGTAATGGTGTCAGAGAGGAAAAGAGGGTGTAGTCAAGAGATGTCACAGAGGTGAAATTCACAAGTCTTGACAATAGCTTGGATATGGAGTGGTGATGGTAGTGGTGAGAGATAGTGAGGAATATGGGATGACTCCTACATTGTAAGCGTGAAGGACTGTGGGGCTCGTGTTGCCTTCTACAGTAATTGACAAGGTAGGAGGGAAGGAGGGAGAGTTTAGGGTGGGAAATAATGAGTTCTGTTTTGAACATACTGAGTTCGAGATGTCTACTGTACATCCAGTTCTAGATGTCTGTAAGGCGGTTGGAGATGCAAGATGGAAGATGAGCAGAAATATGAGGACAGTAAAGATGGATTTGAGAATCATTGGCATAGAGGTGGGATCTACATCCATGGGAGCTAATGAGATCACCAAGGGAAACAATAGAGAGGGAGAAAAGAAAAGGATCCAAGACAGAGCACTGATGGACATCCAGTAAAGGACAGAGGAGGAGCAGTCAGACAGTTAGAAGGAGACTCAGGAGAGAGATGGCTGTCCCAAAAACCTAGAGAAAAGAGAGTATCAAGGAGGAAAGAGTGGTCAACAATGTTGAAGTCTGCAGAGAGGCAGAGGAGAATGAGGACTGAGAAAAGACCACTGGATTTGGCAATTAAGGAATCACCGGTAACTTTGGAGGAAACAGTTTCAGTGGAATGATAATGTCAGGAGCCAGACTATAAAGGGTTAAGAAAAGAGCAAGAGGAGAGAAAGTAAAGTACCTTTCATAAGTGTTTAGCTACAAAAGACAGAGATGTAGGACAATAGTTAGTAGTGATGGAAGGGTCAAGCGAGAGTTTTTTCAGAATAGAGAAGACATGGGCATGTTTATAGGCAATAGGAAATGAGCCAGGAGAAATGGAAGGATTGAAAATAAGTTAAAGAGCAGGGGTGAAAGAGAAATTAATCTGTTGGAAGAGACAGGATGGAATGGAATCCTGACTCTGTCATTTAATATGACATCATATTCTTAGAATTGGATAAATAGGGCAGACATCAGTATAAGTATTAACATCTCTAATTCAAGGCTCAAAAACAAGTTAAGGGCAAGGTTACACTGAGTTAGAGACAGGGTCACCTGTATTCATTTCACTGTAAGTTCAATGTTCTTTCCACTATATTTATATATAAATATATATATTTCACTATATTTATATATAAATATATTATATATAATACATATATATAATACATAAATAATTTGTATTCATATGTTGCTTTAAGGTTTGCAAACCATTTAATATTTGATTCTTATAGCACCCATATGACTTATGAATTATGCTATTTTCATTTTACAGCTGAGGAAGCTGAGCCTGAGAAAAGTTAAGTGGCTTGTCTTGGATCATAGAGCTGATAGCATTTGAGGTAATAAACCCTGGTCTTTCTGACTCCAAGTTCAGTGCTCTCTCCAACGTCTCACAGTGCCTCTGATACACAGGGAGATGAGTTGTCTTTATGTAGTTCTTTAGGCAAACACAACAATAATAAAAATTTATAAAACACTTTCTTTGATGGCATCTTGTGAATCCATTCCTGTAGTAACATCCTCATTTTACAGATGAGAAAACAGTCTCAGAGAAGTTTAGTAATTTACCCACAATCAGGCAACCAGTGAGTGACAGAGCCTGAACTTGCCTTTCTCCTTTGTCCCCCATCCTGACCAAAACTCATCCCAAGCTATTACCAGGGCTTAGCACAGTGCCTGGAATACAATAGATGCTTAATAAATATTGATTGATTGATAAACCAGGGAACTTCCTCTTTTACCTTACTGTCCTTTCTCCCTGCTTGGCTATATACTTGGCTTAGATGAGATGGGGATCACCAACTGTCCCTTTCAGTGAAAGTCCATACCATCGGCCCTGCAGAACTCTGGAACCCTGACCCTACTATATATAACCTGAGAATTTCTGGGCCTTGCCATCTGCACCATTACTGCAGCCTTAGGACTGCCTTACAGCTAAACTTTCTTTTATGTGTTTTCTCTGCTAACTATAGTGTAAACTTTCTGAGAGCAAGAACTTTCTCGATTTTTATGTTTGTATCCCCAGAATTTAGTATTATTCCTGGCATATAATAAATACTTAATACATTGTTTTTCATTCGTTCATTCATCGAGATCATCTCACTATAAAAGACTTGTGTTATTTCCATTCCATTGTTATGTCTCCTAAGTTTAAGAAGATGAACAATCAGCTTTTTTACATTGAGGATGACAGGAAAGGTAGCAAGTGCTCAGTTCCTAAGAATTCTAAAGGGAAAATATTTCTTTTTTCTACACTGGTCTGTAATCTTGCTGAGCTGGCACTGCTCTCAGAGACCCAAGATACTGACCAGAGCCAGGAGGCCTAAACCTAGAGACATGCTAGTAAATATTTAACAACTGGTTTCCAAAAAAAATGTACCCATGAAATTTTAAAGTTTAATCTGCCTTTTAAAACATTTTTCTCCTTTACTTTCTTAAGATTAACAATCAATTCCAAATTGATAGTGTTGGTGATTTCCAAGATATAAATGCTCACACTGAAAATTTAGCAATTAGCTCTCAGCATT
>CM053773.1:228423-254192 GCA_028658325.1 Potorous gilbertii
GGGGAAAAGTGCTTCCTAAATGCACAAAGCTATGGGTTCCCAAGGACCAGTTCTGACTTTAAAGTAAAAAAAAAAAATTAATGACTCATTATGACTCCTCCCATAGTTTACTCCTCAAATGAAGATGAGGGTAAAAAAGTCCCTCAGATCTATTCAAGTACTCAGCATCACAACACATATACTGGGTAAGTCTGCATTTGCAGAAAATGCAAAAACATGGAAACACCTATTTTTTCCAGTTTTACCCATTGGGGCAAAGCAGAAAAGGACTGATTCCTCTAACAAAACAGTGCTCCGGTTAAGGAAGGAAAAACTGATGTCAGCAAAGAGAAAGTGACATGCCCCACACCATACAGTTAGCAAGTTAGCAGTGCTGGAATTTGAAGCCAGGTCCTATAAAGAAATGAATGAAAAGCATTCCTGTGCTTACTATGTACCAATGACTATGCTAAGCACGATGGAGATAGTGTTGGGCTTCAACAAGCTTACATTCAAATATGGGGAGACAGCACAAACAGGGAGTGATTCCTGGGAGTCGTGGGGGAGAATATCATTTTAGTCTGGAAAGTCACAGGGAGAGTGAGCCTCTAATTTCAAATCCAGCATCCTGTGACTCCTTCTATTTGCTTTAAAAGGAGAGAGAAGGAAAAAAAAGACAGTTTCTTACTTCATCTGCTGGCAGGCCCCCAACCCCCACCTGGTACCTCTGGCTCATCAGAGAACCCATGTCCAATACAACCTCATATTCCCACCAAAAATAAAATGCAATTAAAATGGCATTCCATTATCTGTTTACTGAAAGCCCCACTTGAACCGCTCTTATCCCACAGGCAGCTCCGTGAAGAACAGTCCCGCTAATGTGCCTATCAGCAATCAATTGTGTTCTAACCACAGGTACAATGGGGTTTCCCTGCTACTGCTTCTCTCTCTCTCTCTCTCTCTCCCTCCCTCTCTCCCTCCCTCCCTCTCTCTCTCTCTCTCTCTCTCTCTCTCTCTCTCTCTCTCTCTCTCTCTCTCTCTCTCTCTCTCTCTCTCTCTTCTCAAGAATAGCTCCTTCCCCTTCCCCCTTCCTCTCTTCCCCCTCCCTCTCTCTCATAAAGAATAGCTCCTTCCCATTCACTTACACTTAATGGGTAATAACAGAGGGCTTCTTACAGCAGCCTCCTGACCCCAAACTGGAGTGGAACAGAGGAACTGTCTGTCATCTGGGGGTGCGCTTGAGGGTCTGGATGGTACTTGCCCCTGTATAAGGGTCATTTCACTAATGGACATAGATAACTTCCTTCTGCTTACTACCTACCCCATTTCTCCTCCAGCCTGGCTCTGATCTGGGCTCTGCGGAAGGAGTTAGCCTAGTTTGTATTTCCTGATTTGGTATCTCTTTAGATCACTTAGAGTACTATGGTGATATCAGACCTAGGGAAATATTTAGTAAAAAGAAGGGCAGGGGCAATGGGATACTTCCTTAAGGCTTGGTGAGCTCAGGACTCTTTAACTGAGGGCGTGAACAAATGGAGTGGCTGCCAGTCATCATCAAGGCTGCTTGAACAGCATGCAGAGAAATAAGAAGGTGGAGCTATTGATTGGGGTGAAGATTCCCCCCACCCACTAGGCAGTCATTTCTCTAAAGCACTGCAGGAGATGACTTTTCTTTTTTGAACCTTTTCAAGGAGGGTGGAAGAGGAGGCTGCAGGGACTTGTCCCCCTCTTTGACCATCCATAGCCACTGTTCCCTTCAAAACTACCCTCAAAGTTCACTTCATCCAGGAATCCTTCCTCAGTTAGCCCACCCTGGGCTCTGACCATTCCTTATTCTGCATCCTCTGACCAGGCAGACATTGAGCCTAGACTCTATATACCACCCTGCTAGTTAATCTTCCTAGGTTGTTTCATCTGTGTTTGCTTACCTCCCCATACCCAATTATACTGTGAGTTTCCATCAGTGACTAGTTCTGGGACTTAAACATGGAATCCAAAAACTTGTGTTCTATGGTCTCAAGTAAGGGAAAATGGCCCAACTTGTTTTGTAAATCTTCTCCCTACCAGTGCTATCATGAAGAATACCGGACTGGGAGTAAGAAGACCCAGGTTCCAGGCAGCTAGGTGGCACAGTAAATAGGGCACTGGAACTAGAGGCAGGAAGGCCTGAGTTCAAATCCTGCCTCAAACTTCTGTGATATTGAGCAAATTACTTAACCTCCTTCAGCTTCAGTTTCCTCACCTGTAAAATGGGGATATTAATAGAATCTACCTCCCAGGGCAATGGTGAGCATAAAACAAGAGAATATTTTCAAAGTGCTTTGCAAACCTAAAAGTGCTAGATAAATGCTCATTTTCCAGTTGTGTCTGACTCTTTGTGACTCCCTTTGGGGTTTTCTTGGCAAAGATATTGGAGAGATTTACCATTTCCTTCTCCAGCTCATTTTATAGTTGAGGAAACTGAGGCAAACAGAGTTGTGACTTGTCCAGGGTCACACTGTTAGCAAGTGTCTGAGGTCACATTTGAACTTGGATCTTCCTGACTCCAGGTCCACCGTGCCATGGAGCTGCTCAGATATTAGTTAGTACTATTTTACTCTTTCTGGGCCTCTGTTTCTTCACTTGTCACATGAAGGGATTGGATTATGTGATACGATCATGGTTAGAAGGTGATAAATATGCTCTTGCTTATTCACTCACTGGAGACAACATGGTGCAGAGGAAAGTCAAAGGCCTTGGTTTGAATTCCAGCTCTGCTATTCACTGCCCATGTTACTAATCTTGGGAAAGTCATGTCACCCTACCAAAACTCAGGGGATCTGCTAGATGACCTTCTAATTCTCATAATCTATTAACAAAAACTAGTTGTCTCCTTCGAGGCAAGTAGGTGGTGAAATGCATAGAGCCCTGGGCTTGGAGTCAGGAAGACTCCAAAACCTTAGACACTTACTAGCTGTGTGACCCAGGGCACAGGGACTTAACCCTGCTTGACTCAGTTTCCTCATCTGTAAAACGGGCTGGGGAAGGAAATGGCTAACCATTGCAATATCTTTGTCAAGAAAACCCCAAATAGGGTCACAGAGAGTAGGACATAAGTGAAATAACAGCATCTGCAGTAGTCTCCTTTCACAGCAAGAGCTGAGAGGCATTTAATAAATGTTTATTGTTAGACTGAGTAGAAGGGACCTTCCAGGTTATCAAGTTCAACTACTTCATTTTACAGACTAAAAAGTTGGGGCCTGGGGAGCTGGTTATTTCCCCAAGGCCACCCAGGTGGTGAGCAGCATAACTGAGAATGGCACCTAGGATATCTGATCACAGTCTTAGGACTCTTTTGGATCATTTCTCTTTCCTCAGATAGGAAAAAGATGACTCATTGTGCCTTGCATCATAGTGATCAGATCTCTCTTTTCTAAACTTTGGAATGCCTGTCTCCATTTAGAGAAGAGTCACCTATCCATTGATGGAAGCAGAGGCCCCCCTTCTCTCTGTGCTCATCCAAACAAGCTCCAGATTGGACAGACTTAGAACTCCTGAAATTAGGTGTTTTGCCTTCTGTTGTTTCTTTTGCAATGTTCGCACCTACATAGGCTCAACAGGATTGTGTATTAGGAGCAAAGGGTGGGATGGAGATGGAAAGAGAAAAAGAAGAAAAAAAGGAAGTGGAGCTGTCATGGATTCCTCTCAACTCAACAAAAATGTATTAAAATCTACTCTGTCCAAGATACCGTACTAGGTGGGTGTTTCTTCAGACTTTTCTCCTATATAAAATGACAGGATTGTGCTCCATGTTTCCTTCTCCAGGATACAGCCCTGAACTTTCTCTCCCGTGTCGTAGAAACTTCCTCACCCTTACACCTTGGAAGTACCCTGTGAACCTCCAACTACTCCCTCTGATTGGCTGGTTCCTCTAGAATGTCCATTTCAAGGAGGATGCCCAGGCCAGCTGTGCCTCTATTACTCTCAGGGTTGTACTCCCAACTCTCTGGACTTTCTCTGTTATGTTCCCAATCTGAGTATCCTTATCTGTCCCCTCTACCCTTGCTTCTCAACTTCCTTTTCAAAGTGTTGTCTTCCTGTCATAGAATGTAAGTAAGAGGCAGGGACTGTCTTTCTTTATGCTTGTGTTTGTATTCCTCATGGCTTAGCATAGTGCCTAGTCCACCATAAGTGCTTCATAAATGCTTGTGGATTGACTAAATGTTTTCTGAAGTCTCTTCTATTTCTAAATCCTATGATCCTAATGAAATAGAGGCCCCAAGGAGATGAAGCAATTTGCTCAAAGCTTGATTGAGCACCTCTTATGTGATGAGCCCTGCGGAGAATAGAAGAAAAGGAGAATACGAAGTTCAGTGAAACAACTACAAAACCATTAAGCACTAACCTGGAAGTTAACCCACTGTAAATGTTATGGGAAGTCCAAGAAAGTAGAGATAATATTTTAAAAGAGGCAGGGTGGGTGGATAGTAATAGGAATGCCAAAAAGAAGAGAAAAGAAAAGAATGTTGATGAAACATTTTAAAATACATAGAAAAAAAGACTAGAAGGAAATTCATAAGGAGCGTCAGACAAACAGAGCGTTATTTTTGTCTTTGTGTTTTGTTTTTATGTTAGATTTAATATGTTATTCTTGTTCAGTTGTGTCCAACTCTACGGAGTTTTCTTGGCAAGATACTGGAGTGATTTTCCATTTTCTTCTTTAGTATGTCCTCATTTTATAGTTTAGAAACTGAGGCAAATAGTGAATTTCCTAGGGTCACAAAGCTAGAAAGTATCTGAGGCCAGATGTGAACTCAGATCTTCCTGGATCCAACCTTGGTGTTCTATTCACTACACTATCTAGCTACCCCTAGATTCAGTAGAACCTTTAAAAAACTATATGTAAAAGAACTCTACAGTTTCATAAGCAATCCTCTTTTCTTTTTCCTTATATACTGAAATAAAGTGTTTTTTGACCTATCCTGGCTATGAGATGCTAAACAGGTCATTTAACTTCTCATTGCTCTGGGTAACTCTCTAAAGCGATATATGCCCACCTACATTAGTGGAAGGAATTTCTTCTTACAGGATGTTTCCCACACCAGATAAATCAAAGATCTAGTTTCTCTGCCTTATCCCTTTCCCTACCCATGTTTGTTGACCTCTGTTTACTTCAAAAGAAAAAGAGTAGTCGAGGAGTCTATAAAGAAAATAGGAATTAAATAATTGCTGGTTGAATAACTAACTGAGGTCCCTTCCCTGGACTGATTTTATGTAGACACTGGTGAGTTACCAGTACACCCTGATAAACCATGCCAATGCCCACATTGGCCAAAAGCTGTTATGCCTTTGTGGAAAAGAGGGACCCTAGAGGGTCCTTTCTGTCTTACGATTTTTCTCCTTTTTCCATATATGAGGCTTTGGACCTCGGGGGTTGCTAGGCTGGCCTACTCTTCAGCCAGAGCTCTAGCAGGAGGAGTGAGCCTTTACAACCTTCCATTTTCATCTTCCCTGACCACCGCTACCACTATCACCATTATCGTCATTGTCATCAACAACCATTTATTGAACTGTGGTGTCCACAGCAGTGTGATAAAATCTTTGTCTTCTACTGCTGACCAAAAAGTTAACTATAATAGAAAGCGGTATTTGCTGAGTGTTCAAATAAATGATTGAGATAATAAGCACTATAGGCACTTGGGAGGGAAAGATTACTGTGGGCAGAGTGTGGAGTGTTGGGAGAGAGGAGCTGTACTCAAGGAAGTGAGATGGGAGCTGGGTATGGGTAGGGCTTCCATAACAAAGGCAGGAGAGAACATTACAGATAGTGTGGAGAGAAATATTTGAACAAAAGAAAGTTTAGGGATTTGGAGACTCCTGGGTGGTGGTAGTAGTGGTAGGGGGGGTCTCAGCACCCAAGGGGTGTTGGTCTCAGGAAAGGAGAAAGGCAGGCACCCAAGTTACTCTCAACTCTTCCATGATATGACTTGCCCTCCTAAGGTAATGTTCTGACTGAATCTTCCTCCTCCCTTCTATAAAAACTTACCTATTGGGCATCTCCTTATTTATCTCAGCTGCCAGGCTAGAAAAGATCAGAATTCCCTCACGCTAAAATGTTAATGGGTGGTGATGGTTTAATATGCTATACCTCCTATAGGGTACTTGACTGGATTGAGGGAATAGTGCTTTTAATTCAAAGGAATGGCTCATTAATGGTGAAATCTCAAACCACAGACTGATGGGAGAGAATTCATTTTGAGTGGTGGGGTGGAGTGATGGGGAGAGTGGTGTGGCATCATGTCTCTTCTCAGTGCCCCTGAGTTCCACATGGCATCACTGATTTGGGCCACTTGTTTAGTTAGGTCTCTATATATTTAGAGTTGGCCCTGAATGGACACCCTGGCAGATAGGTAGAAGCCCCTTAGAGAAAGTCATCAAACTGCTGAAGAAAATCTGTTACGAAGATTATTTCCCCACTTTTCCAATCAGAGCAGCCTATTCAAAAGGGGACATGTCTGAATAGGTGTGGGAGGGGAGCAGAGGAGAGGGAGAGGGAACCGTGAAATAGAAGGGGGATGTGGGGAAAGTGGGTCCCAACAGTAAGAGATGCATTTGCATTCTCTTCCTCCTGTAAATGTGGTCTGAGCTAGGCAGCCAACCTCCTGGCCTCAATTAGTGGCTGCCTGGGGGAGAGGGAGATAAGCCGGCACTGAAGGACCGAATTCTAACAACATCTCTGCAGATTTATTATTTTTTCCTCACACACACGATTGACACGACAAACCAGCCCCACGGGGAATGGGGTTCACGTGGGCCAGTTGCTGTTCCTGCTTGAGAAAGGAGAGGAGAATGAAGGAGGCTTGGACCCTAGGAAGACTGCTACTTCCCTGCCTGCATTGCTGGTGCAGGGGGAGGATGGGTGGGTGGGTGGGGCAGATAAAGGTTCTATGAAGAGATTCTGGCCATTTCTTATTTTCCTCCAAATCACTCTCAATGGCTTGTCCAAGGAAATTATCTCTGGGGGAAGTGTGAGGGACTGTACATATCTCTTTTTCTCTTACCCTTCCTGCAGGGTCCACACCGTTATATCCAAGTGTTTAATGAAACACTTGGATGGGCTGTCTGCTCTCTCTCTCTCTCTCTCTCTCTCTCTCTCTCTCTCTCTCTCTCTCTCTCACACACACACACACACACACACACACACGCTGTCTCATCAGTTTAAGTATATTTGGGAAAAAGGAGATTCTGGCCAATTCCTGAGAGGCAGCATGTAGTTCTATGAAAACCACACTAGACTAGGATTTAGAATACTTGGGCTCTTTAGTCCTGGCCCAAAAAATTCAATTGCTGTACGATTTGGGGCCAGTACTTGCAGGTTTGTACCAGTCATATCTGTGGTCATTTCAGGAAGAAATGGAAGCAGTATGGTCCAGTTGGGGAGCCCAGACCCTGGACCCTGATGAACTGAGTGTCCACATTCCCCTTCCAATGCCTCAGGTAAAGTGAGGTAGTTCCTGTAGATGGCTTCTGCCCTAAATCTATGATCCTATAATTTGAGCTGTGATCTTGGATAAGTCACTGCTCCTCCTTGGGTCTCAGGCCTTCTTCATCGGTGGCAGGAGGGAGCTGGACCAGACGACCTCTCAGGTTTCTTCCAGCTCTGACATTCTATGATTCTTCTATAGTAGTGAAACTCTTCCTTTAAAAGGGTTTCTAATCCTCGGGGGATGGCCCATTTATTTCAAGGGTATAACGACGTCCCAGTATTAAAGAAGGATTTGAAAGGTCCCTTAGAGACGGCAGTAATGAGCTTTGACCTGTAAGTGATTGATGAAATCAATGTTTTCTCTGCAGTCCAGGTCAAAGGCTGTTATAACGAAATCCAATGGATGATACTAATCATTTTTTTTTTCGTGGGCCTGGAAGTTGTTTCTTTGTTTTTTAAATGATTCAAAAACATGCTCTGGCTTTTTACTGTATTCAGCATGAAGTCCAAACTATTTGTTCTAGCATTTAAAGCGCTTTGTGATACCATTCCACCCTCACTCTCTAACCTTAGAACCACAACTTCTCAAGACAAAATGAGATAATGTTTATAAAGTTTGAAAACTTCAGAAAACCATATATAAAATACACATGTATATTTCATACATACATGAAATAAAAGGTCCATGTACAGCACAGTGTCTGTGACAGAGAACATGTTTAATAAATGTTTTAACTCTCTATGTATCTGTCTGTGCAATTATATACATATATTTGTGTATATATATATATGTGTATTACATTATGTATGTATGTGTATCATATATATACATACACACAGAGCCGTGTGTGTGTGTGTAGTACAAACTTGTAATGTTATCTAGGTAACAAACCCCTCTACAGATAGGGATCAGCAAATCTCTATAACTAACAGTTTTAGGGGGTTGCTTGTGTCATTGAGGCATGTCTGTTATAGGGGCAAGCAGCCTGGGTGTGACAGAGGAAGGAATGAAACCCAGATCATCTTTCCCTTGTTCCCACATCACCCCATAATCATTTTTACTCCCTCAGAATTTATCTCCCTGACTGCAATGTTTTCCCTCCTCCTTCCTATTTTTAATACTACCTATCCTTCAAAGACCAAAGAAGGTCAGATCTTGTCTATGAAGACTTCCTGGACTAGGATACCTGGGGAGGTAGAGCCCTCCAAATTAGACATCTATCAGCAGAGGCTGGATGACATTTTTTTCCCCAGGATGTAATAGAAGGAATTCCTGTTCAATACCATATTGGACTAGAAAACCTCTGAGGTCCATCTGTGACTCTGAGATTCAATTCACCACCCTGTGGATCATCCCAGCTCAGGGTGATTTCTCCCTTCTCTGAATGCCTGTTGCATGTAACTGTGTAACTAAATCACTCATTCAATTCATACATTGCTTCACATCACTACTTAAATGTTTCTTGTGTTCAGTCTTTCTTGGTACCTGATTTGTAAACTTTCGGAGGTCAGAGGCCACCTCCTACATTTCTTTTTTAGTCTCCTCAGTATACTGCTTATATATGTAGTAGGCGTTAAATGTTTGTTGAATTAATAGATGAATGGATGAATAGAAGGATGGATGGATGGATGGACGGAAGGATGGATGGATGGATAGGTGGATGGAAGGATAGGTGGATGGAAGGATGGATGGATGGATAGGTGGATGGAAGGATGGATGGATGAGTGGTCCAGAGCTTTAGAGATCCCATTGTAGTATTTGCCTCACATGGCATACTGACTGAACCCCTATAGAATATATGACCCTGGGAAGGGCTGGGCATGCATTCATGGCAGACCATTTCTTCTACATTGCCTCTCTTCCCTCTACCTTCTGTTGCAAAATGCTTTCCCATCAATGATTGCTTCTTACCTCAGACAGGAAACCAAAAGTACAGAGCAAGGAAGGAGCAATTTATTGAAATTAGAATACCTTGTCAGACCCCAGCTCCTCAATGCACAAGCTTTCCAAATGTGGAGCCTATCTGGGACAGATGGTGTTGAAATAATAGTCATTATAATAATCCCTTACAGGTGTATAGCACCTTTTGGTTGTTAAGATACTCTGCCATCTATTATCTCACTCGATCTTCACAAACCACTTTACAAGATAGGTGGGGCAGGGATTCTTATCCCCTTTGACAGGTAAGGCACTGAAGAAGTTAAGGGTTGTGCAATGTCACATAACTAGTAAGTGTAAGACTTGGGATTTGATTCCAGGTCTTCTGTGCTTTCCACTACATATGAACCTCAGCATAATGAATCCAAGATGAACAAAAGGAATGAGTTCATGATCTTGGGAACTAGAACTCGTTAATGACAAATAGGAAGAGAACTCTTCATGGAGTTTAGAGAGACTAGAGCTGTAGAGTAAGAATTTGTGAGGTGCAGAGGAGAGGTTAAATAGCATATTCTGGCTATCTTATTGATTCTATCCCCACAGTGTCTCTCGCGTGTCTCCTACACACAGCCACCTCCCTTCTATAGGCCCTTATCACCTCTCTCCTGGATTGTGACAGCAGCCTCCTAATTGGACTCCCTTATCTCAAGCCTCTCTCCTCTCCCATCTATGCTCCACACAGATGGCAAAATGATATTCCTAAGGGATAGGTCCAATCACGTCTTCTCTTTCAGAACTTTTAGTGACTTCTACTTGCCTCTTGTTGTTCCATCAGATTTGACTCTTATAACCGTTTTCTTGACAAAAATATTGGAGCGGTTTGCCATTTTCTTCTACAGCTCATTTTATAGATGAGGAAACTGAGGCAAGCAGGGGTAGTGACTTGTCTAGGGTCCTACTGCTAATAAATGCCTGAGGCTGGATTTGAACTCACGAAGATGAGTCATCCCGATTCCTGGTCTGGTGCCCTGTGCACTATGGCGCCACCTAGCGGCCCACCTTTTAGAATCCCTAGCTTCCTTCAAGGTTCAGTTCAAGTGCCACTACTCAAGAAGTTAATTACCCGAAACCTTTCTTGCTTCCCCTAGCTACTACTGCCTCCCCACTCAAATGACCTTATCTTATTGGGACTATACACCTGCATCTACTTTCCATATATGTATATATGTACATGTAGTTTCACTAGATAGAACGTAATTTTTCTTTTGTCTTTTGTCTAGAACAGTGTATAGTAAGAGTTTTAACAAATGTTGTTTAATTGATTAGTTCCTATGGTAGAAATGGGGACATCAGGCTTACGCAGTCTAATGGAGCATGATTCAGGGGAAAGAGTAAAATTAGATTTGGAGCCACAGGACCTCAGCTCGTTTCTTGCCTCTTTTATGTATTATTTGTGTGACCTCTGATAAGTCACTTAAATTCTCTGGGCTTCAGTTTCTTTATCTGAAAAAAGAAGGGGGAAGGGATGCCCTACAGTATGACCTCTCATGACTCTTCTAGCTCTGCAGCTCTAATTCTATGGAGTGATTTCTTAAGTTCATTCAACTCCTTTTGTTTCCTATGACTCTATACTAGCAAACCATCTTTTAATCTTAAACTGCTCTTCCAGATAGACTTCCCTATCAAAAGAACATGTGTTGACCAATGGGCATTGGCATTGCAGTCTCTTTGGCAGTTTTATGTATTTTTTAAAAATAATATTTTATTTTTTCCCCAATTACAAGTAAAAACAATTTTGAGCATTCTCTCTTTTTTTTAAATTTTGAGTTCCAAATTCCCCTCCTTCCTACCTCTCCTCCCTCCCTCCTTCCTGAGATGGTAAGCAATTGGATATAGGTTATACATGTGGAATCATGCAAAACATATTTCCATATTAGTTGAGCATTTTAAGCATAAATCAATTAACAGGCAAATCTTTATCAGTTAGTCCTTTGTGGACCTGGCTCATATGAATCTCTCTCTCAGATACTGATCATGCCTAATAAACCAACTCCCTAAGCACACACTAAGCTGAGAATCTTACCCTGGGACCTCTGGTGATCCCAGCAATGGTAAGACACCCTTAGGCCCTAAGTCTGCTGCTCTCTCTCTCTCTCTCTCTCTCTCTCTCCCTTCCAACCCCCCTTCCCCCACAACTACAACAGTCCTATGGGAGAGGGTTTTATAGAAATAGAGAACAGATCAGGGAATCACTTAAGGGTAGTGGGGAGTGAGGAAAGAGATCTTTCTTAGTGCCCTTGAAATCATGGCACTTGGTCAGGAACTCCAAAATCCTAAATGTAAGGCATATGTCCACTCCATCCAAGGTTTCCAGCTTAATGAATTCTTCCATATCTGAAATTCCTTGCTACCATACCAGGTAACCTGGTCAGAACCATGGAACAAAAGCAAGAACCCTGCCCTTCCTGGGCTCTGTCTGAGGCTTGCTGCTTCAGGCACCAACTTTATTTCATCTTTTCATAAGTAAGTGTTAACCGAGAAGCATTACAGGAAGGGTATTAAAAAGGAGAAAAGTTGGCTGAGGAATGCATTTTTTTCCTAGGGGAAAAAAAAAGATCCTTTTGTTACAAACTCTTTGGGAATCTGACTCAAACTGAGGACATGCAGAGAATTAGGCTCTTCCAAATTAGTTGTGAGGTACTCAGGGCTCTTTATTATTCATTCTATTTAAATCAAAATATTAGCTAATGCCTCTCACCCTTGTCAAAACGGGCCTGACAACTTCTCTGATGCATTGTCCTACTTGAAAGCAGAGAATAAGTTCTTTGAAGGGGATGCCTTTATCAAACCCATTCCAGTCTCTCTACCACATGGCAACATACAAATCTTGACCTGCTTTGTGCCTGATAGACTTTAGAGGCACCAGGATAAAGCTGTCGATCCAATCAGTGCAGCTCATCGTTTCAGTCTCTGGGCAGAGGGAAATCATCTGGGGGCCTAGACTAGAAAGCTTGCCATCACCCCTCCTGAAAACTTCTGGGATTGGCTTGGTGGTTAATTGACAAGGATAGCAGGGGAGAATTGACCTGTCTCCAGCTGACTTCTCCCTCATGACCAGAATGGGCAGGTGGGGGAGACGATTTGTCATCAGGAGTGAGTCAGATACTGAAGCAAAGAAGGCTTAAAAGTACTTTGCATGTTCCCACTGGGCGGTCACTGTCACCTTTGTTTCCAGAAGAAATACCTTAATCCAAACAAGTCCCATTTCTATATATGCAAAACCAAGTTTGGCAGTAGATACTCATTCATCAATTTATTTATTCATGTACTCAGTAAGCCTTTGTTGAGATTTTACTATATGCCAAATATTGTTCAAGGGGTAGAAATGCAAAGGAAAAAAATGAAACCGTTCTTGTCCTGGCAGAGTTTACATTCTATTGGGGGAAGCAACATGTATGTGTATATATACATATGTACACATATACATAGATACATAGATATACACATATGGCTACATTTTCATACACATATACATATCTGTGTATTGACATACACATACATGTGTTAATACAAAATATATATTAAGTAAATAAAAGTCATTTGTAAGACACTAGAAACTGGAGGGCTGAGGAAAGACCCAATGTAGGAGGTAGCATTGTAGCTGAGTTTTGAAAAAAGGGCTTCCAAAAGATGGCAGTTAGGAAAGAGAACAAAAGCCCAGAAACAGAAGAAAGACTAGGCCACTTTGACTGAAACATAGAATGGGCAAAGAGGAGTCATATGTAATAATCCTGGAAAGGTAGGCAAGAGCCAGATGGTGAAGGGCTTCCAGCGAGCCTTTTATGTTAGGAAGTGGGATGGTGATAAACCAGCCTCTTGGAAAATAGAACCACTGTCATTTCTCTTCAGTAACCTACGTTAGGTCTTGCTTAGAGGCAGAGGCAGAGGGATGCACCAGATCAAATGTCAGGGGCTAATGGATTAAAAGTTCAATATCATTTGATCCAGTTCCTCCATTTTACTAATGAGAAAGCTAAAGCATAGAGAACAGAGATGATTTGTCCAAGGTCACAGAGATAGTAAGCAACATAGCTGGAATTCAAACCCAGGGCTCATCTGACTACAAATCTATACTCATTAAACTTGTTTGCTTTTCAGTTGCCTGTAATTCTCTGTAACCCCATTTGGGTTTATCTTGGCAGAGATACTGGAGTGATTTGCCACTTCCTTCTCCAGCTCATTTTATATGTGGGGAAACTGAGGAAGATAGGGTTGAGACTTGCCCAGGGTCACACAGCTAGTAAGTGTCTGAGGCCAGATTTGAACCCACAAAGATGAGTCCTCCTGACTCTAGACCCGGCACTCTATCCAGTGCACCTAGCCACCTGTGATGGAGATAAGACAGGCACTGTATATAATCCATATTTGACAGATAAGGAAATGAAGACCTGCAGAGATTCGCTTGAGATTACTCAGCAATGGTATGAGGGAGGCAGGACCGGATCTCTCAACTTCTAGTCCAGTCTCTTTGTTCTACAACCTAAGCCTCAGTGCACAGCAATGTATGTTGGATTGTATGTCAAAGCACCTGGGTTTAAACTCCAGCTTTGCCACCTACCATCTGGATAATCTTGGCAAAATTGTTTCATCTTTTTTGGCCTTGGAGTTCTTATCTGTGACATGAGAGAGTCAGACTTGGAATAGGAGACCAGACTTGCAGTCAAGAAACTGAATTCAAACCTCATCTCAAACACTTAGTAGCTAAGTGACTCTAAACCAGTCACTTATCCTCTCTGTTTCTCATCTGTAAAAACGGGGAATTGGATTTGATGGCCTCTAAGGTCTCTTAAATCTGTGATCCTAAAACAGATCTCTGCCTTCTGTAGACTTCTAAGCATACTGTTATAGAGCTACTAGAATGGTGTTACATAATGAGTACGGGGTTTGAAACTAGAAGACCTGAACTCTAGACTGAGCTCTGGCACTACTAGCCGCATAAGCATGAGCAAGGCAAGCGACCTGAGTGAGAGATGAAGCCATCTCTCTGAACTTATTTTCCCATCTGTAAAATGGAGACAATAACATTTATCCACTGACTACCATATAGAGTTGTCATAAGGAAAGTGTTTTAGGACTATATAAATGTATGCTGTTCACTTCCCAACTTGGTATCATGTAAACGCCACTAGATTTAGCTGGGTTCTAGTCTCATCTCCTAATTTGTTTGTTTGTTTAGTCAATCAGTTGTGTCTAGTTCTTCACGACCTCATTTAGAGTTTTCCTGGCCAAGATACTGGAGAGCCTTGCCTTCTCCTACTCCAGCACAGGTTACAAACAAGGAAATTGAGATAAACAGGATAAGGTGACATGCTCAGAGTGTGGAGCTAGAAAGTATTGAAGGCTGGATTTGAATTTTCCCACCCCTGATCTTTGTTAGCTCTGGAACTACTAATCCCACAGGATCATCCCGAGTAAAGGGCTTCCATAGATTGTATTAATACTATCTTGAAACCGGACATAGTTTACATGTTGCACCATTGGTCACATAGTCCTTAGGTCCAGCAGGTGCAGTAACCTAAGTGCTAAAGAGAAAGGGAAAAAAAATTCTCCCTCTTTCATCTTCCAGTTGTCTTTATGTTTCCCATCCTATGTCAACATTTTTCCTAATGATATGACCTGAATAGCTCTGGGTCTAACCCATCATTTCCACTGGGGATTTTTGAACTTCTTAATATCCAAACCACCTCACCAGCATCAGCTAACAAGTCAGTAGCTTATGTCCCAAAACTTCTATTGAATAATAAGGAAACTTCACCAATTTGATGTTTTATCAGGTTGCAGGTTGGGAAATAGATGTTATTTCAATCAAGATAACGATTCTATTTCTCTGCTGGAAATGTTTTTTTTTCCTGTGGCAGAGAGGGACATCACCAAATTTCATTTAGGGAGCTGGGACAGGTCATGTGGCAATTGAATGAATTTCCTCATAATCTCAGAATGGGAGCATGAGCATCAATGGGAGATTCAAGGAAACAAGAGGAAACAGGCACATAAAACTGTGAAAAGAAAAATATTATTCTATTGGAACATTTGTAGACACTAGACAAAGCCGATGAGACTGAAACCCAGGAGATAAGCATTCATTATGTGCCTGGAGGCAGCAACTCTGCTAACTGAACAGCCAGTATAACACTACATCATTTGGAACAATAAGAATATCAGAGAATAATAGAATCATAGAATTTTAGATTCAGAATGGATCCAAGAGATCAACTGCTCACCATCTACTATGGCTCTGTGTGAATATGTGCAGGGATAGGGAGCTCATTACCTCACAAGGTAGCCTATTTCATTATTTGGAGTAGCTCTGCTAGAAAGTTATGAGGAAGATTCTGTGTGTGTGTGTGTGTGTGTGTGTGTGTGTGTGTGTGTGTGTGTGTGTGTGTGTGTGTGTATACACACACACAGAGTTCCTACTTAATAGTAAAATCAAATATATACACAATGTTCCTACCTAATAGTAAAATCAAATGATTAAAAGTCAGAAGGCTTTGATAATATGCCAGATATAATACATATTCTTTGTCTTTGGTATATACGGGAAGTTAAAATATTTTTAAAGTAAAAACTCTGATAGATTCTACTAAATTGGAAAGGCTTCAGATATAGGCCTGGAAATGAACTTTGGTCTAAGAACCAGCTTAGATAAATGTGGAGGGGCTCAAAATCAAGAGTAGACAGGACATGATGCTTTTTTTGGTCATTGCCATGCATGAAACTGTGAATTAAGAGGAAGGAAGGAAATAAGCATTTATTAAGCACCCACCATGTGCTTTACAAATATTATCTTATATGACCCTTATGGCGATGCTGGGAGATAAGTGATATTGTTATCATCCCCATTTTACAGCTGAAGAAATTAAGGCAGGCAAGATTAAGTGACTTGCTAAGGAGCACATAGCTAGTTTAGTGTCTGAGGCCTGATTTGAACTCAAGTCTTCTTGACTCCAGGCCCAGACCTCTGTACACTGTGCCATCAACTGTATCAGAAGGTAGAGGGATCCATTTCTATGTTAGTGGATAGGGCTCCAATGAAATGAGTAGTATTTAAGGGTTGTCATTTGTGTATATGTCTTATCACCCCTTGTTGTTTAGCAGTTTTTCAATTGTGTTCAACTTTTCATGACACCTTTCAGAGTTTTCTGGGCAAAGTTACTTAAAATGATTTGCTCTTCCTTCTCCATTTTACACATGAGGAAACTACTAACAGGGTTAAATGACTTGCCTAGGTTCACACAGCTAGTAAATGTCTGAGGCCATATTTGAATTCAGATCTTCCTGACTCTAGGTGTCCCACTAACCTATAAATTCCATGAGGACAGGTACCATATCTAATCTAAAATGTATCTTTCCCCTAGTGCCTAGCACAGAATTCTTACAAAACAGGTACTTGGTACTCTTATAAAGAAGATTCAGTTTTTACATAGGAGCTACTCAATAAATCTTGGGTTGAAATGTTGAATTGAATTGAGTTAAACCACATCCAAATAGGAACAGATAATACATTTAGCAAAATCTCCCTGATTCAGAGTAACTGGAGAGCAAGGCTGATCCAATTCAGTAGAAAGCCTGAATTATAGACTGAGTTTGAAAGGAGCAAGCTTCATTCTGTTCAAGCGCTGCAATACAGTAATTTAGACTAAACTGTTGCCTAATAGGCTCTTCGTAGGGGACCTGCTCTAATGATTTGATGAGTGACTCATTATTAGCATAGCAGTTGTTCTGTTATAAATGACCCATCTAAGGTGCTTGAAGATATGTAGGAAGTTTGATAAGCATTTTAAATATTCCTCTAGGATCTTATTTGCACTATGAATTTGTACTCTCTTTGAAAAAATTGTTTCCCTAAGCAAAGGTTAAGTTTCAACCTAATCTCAACAGACAAATGATCACAAATTCTGAATTAATGGAGCCTGAATGGTGGACGACTTACTAGAATACATCATATTCAGTCAAAGTTTGAAACATAAGGAACACCATCATTTTCAATCACAGCCGAGTTTGAAATTCATGACTGCTTATTTTTAGCTACTCTATATCTCAGGAATTCTAACTTGAAAATCACTGTCAGTCCAGGTGAAAATGACATTTGACTCTGCCCCCTATGCCTGGAATATTTGGAGGGCTCCAATGATGAAGGATAAGGTCTAGGAACATCATGATTCTGCATCGGTGCATCCCAGCAGTCCCTCTTGCCCCTAATGTTTACCTTTGGCTTATTTCCTCTGTAGACAAAAGCTTCCCTTCTTTCCAGTTTTCCAAAGGACCCTTTTCCTTAGTCAGTCACACATTAGAAACTTAATTACAAACAATGAAAGTGAGCTTCGGATTATTCACAAACCAAATAAAAGAAATGCTCAAGTAGACAGAATCCAGTGTAAAGAATTGGATCATAGTCATTGATCTCTAGGGAGGGAAAAGAAGAGCGATTTTTAATCTTTTGTGTCCTAAATCCCTTTGGTGAAGTCTATGAACTTCTCAGAATAAAGGTTTTTGAATGCATAAAATAACATTCATAGGCTATGAAAGAAACCAATTAAATTAAAATATAGCTATTTAAATATTTTTTAAAAGTTCACAGACTTCAGGTTGAGGTTTTCGAGTGAGATGTATTTGCACCATATGTTACTTTTTGGAAACCTAGTCATCTATAAATGATATTCCGAGGTAGTTACGATCTATCCCTGCATTCCAGTCTGATCCCTTACACAAAGATTTAGCCTTAGTCAGGCCTGTCTGCAGGCATCTCCTACATAGGTTATGCCTCCATCCACTTCCATACTCATGCTATATCTCTAGCTGAAATCTTGTCCCGCCTCCAACCTTACCCTTTTCATTCTGCAAGCCCATGCTTAAGGAACCCTTCCTCCTGCAGCCTTCATAGTCTATTCCAGTCCACATTGATCTCTCCACTCTCTGAACTTCTGTAGCCTAGACTGTCTGCATCAGGAAATCTGGAACTTGATTATGGACTGTCCCTTGTGTTCTCTAATTGCTTCATGTGAGTATACCTTATCTCTTCTATTAGATTATAATTGCCTCAAGCCACTAAGTGTCCCATACTACTTTTGTCTTCACCACAACCCCCATTACACTGTCAGGCATTCAGCAGGTACTTAATAAATTCATTCTGATTGAGTCATTGAGTAGTTTGTATAATGTAGTATCTCTTAGTTAAACAGAATGTTAATTTATTACAATCCTGCATACTCCACTCACCTTGAAAGAATGAGAGGGTTAGGGCCATTTTGGCATCTCACTCAAACCCAGACTGGTTGTTTAAAATGAGAATTATGAGATCCTATCCAGGATTCCAAATCCAGCTAAGTGTTAAAAGAGAAAGTTTGTTCCAATTATGTAGAAGAGTATTTCAATGACTAGGGGCTTCTAGCATTCCACCACAAGTCTGAGACCTGATCCCTTTTTGGTAGTGTTTGTTGTAATGTGTCTTGTTACAATGAAAAAAATAAGCCAGACCTATCTGCATCCTTCCTTTACCCTTGCCCCACCCTCAAGCAAAAGATCTTCTCTATTGAGAAGAGACCAAGTGTTCCAAAATGTCCCAATTAAGCAAGATGGGAAGCCATCTCACTTTTATAAACCAAATGAGGCAGATTCTACACCATCTTGGTAAGAACCCGTCTTCAGAGCCATCTGTCTAACTCTTCAAAATTCAAACCATTAAGAAGTGCCCCAAGTGCATTAACTTGTGTTTCCAGGAAGCAAAGGTTACCTCTGAAAATAGGATGTTAAAACTGGCTCCATCAGAGACCTGTCCATCACCAGGAAGAGGAGAAAGAAAATTCCATTTCCCAGGGGCATTGTTAAATCACACAGACCCTCCCCAAGGAATCGAAATTCATACTCACAAGCAACCTGTTCTTAGTCTCAAATTTCAGATCCACAGTTTCTTAGCAAACCTGATCATTTCCTGTAAATAGAAGAAAGGGAAGGGAAATCATATCAGCATCTGCTGTAGGTATCTTTCTGTGGCTACATGGATGACCTCTGCCCTTCTGCTCCTTCTTCTCTGTATTTTGTCTTCCCAGAAACATTCTTATGAACCTCCCAAGGTTTGTTTCTTACCAATCAAGTGGACAGACCCTTGCTTCATACACAATCACACACACCTATGCATCTCTACATGTATACGGGACATACACACATACACATACACACACACACACACACACACACACACACACACACACACACACACACACCCTTGACACTGTGCCTTTCTCAGATTGACCAGCACATCCAATTCCCCAGAGGCTCTCACGAATCTTCCTACTCCAGGATGAAGCTTACACTTCTGTACCATGGAGTTGCCTAGCAACCCCGTGCAAGACACTCTGAAGGCCTTCCTAAATTGGACCTTAACAGCACAGGGCATCTCCTTGTACAGCTGCCTGAATCTTAACAATCTGCCTCTGAATAATAACACCAAGGTAATTGCAATTCACGGACCCCAAACTACATTTAAATAATGTTCAAGTGCTGACACAAACCAACAAAGGCCAGAGATTTTCTACTGGAGGCTGACATTTGGCTGGTAGCACCTGCTTTGTGCAGAGGTTGGGGGGAGCATGAGGGCAGGGTGGGGGGACAGGGACAGTGACACTGATGGCTTGAGTTAATGACAATACCAACTTGAACTCTGAATGTCTTTGCTTTCTTTCATTACCATATCACTACCTCAATGCACTATTGTGATATTGGAATGGGGGTTGTCCTTTAGTCTCTTCTGTGTGCATAGGGTTATGTTGTTTGTCCTTAACATTTTATGTCCTATGTGTGACTAGATTTCTTGGGTTTTTAAATGATAGGAATAAGTAAGTGGTAGGTGTGCGTGTGGGTGTGCGTATGTAGGTTGGGGAGAACTCACTAAACTAAGCTGACCAGCACAAAGGTATTGACTTGATTTGGCTAAGAACAAAGACATTTCCAAGATTCCAAGCCAACATAGATTTAAAAAAAAAGGGGGAGTGAGAGTAGGGAATTGGGGATAGGGACAGAATGTGTACTCCATGAGATCAGAATGTTTCTTTTTTACCTTTGAATGCCTGGTGCCTGGAATAATCATTGGCATACTTAGCAAACTTGAATTTCCTGAATCGAACAGAAATGAGGAATGAAACACTAAGGGGATGAGCTGGGGAGCTTCAGACCAAGGGGATAGAACCACATTCTATTTGTGGCTAAGGCCGATGGGAAGAATGAATTTTTCTCAAGTCACTAGAATCTTGGAAGTATGTAGAACATGAGAGAGAGCAAGCTGCCATTCTTGCAGCAAGAGCTGTTAGTGTCAGGCAGACCAAGCTTGATCATTCTGAAAGCCTGAAGCACTTTTTTTTTTTAAGCTCAACATCCCCTCATGTACTAAAGGCATAATGCATAAGTTCCTATACAAGTTCCAGTACAAGACTTCGGCAGACCTTCATTCTGGAAGTCAAGGCTGACTGCCTCATCAACAGGGTAGGTTAGAGAGCCTTATTCCAACTTGGAAAAAACAATTCCTCCACACAAATCTTCTGCATTTCTGTATATTACTAACAAAGCCCAACAGCAAGAGAGAGAAGGAGAAATCCCATTTAAAGTTACAGTAGACTTATATAATATCTGGGAGTCTACCTGCCAAAACAAACCCAGGGACTATATGAACACAATTACAAACACTTTTTGCACAAATAAAGTCGGATCTAAGTAAGTGAAAAAATATCAGTTGCTTGTGGGTAGGCTGAGTCAATATAATATAAAATGACAATTCTACCTAAATTAATTTACTTATTCAGTGCCATACCAGGCAAACTATCAGATAATTATTTTCTAGAGCTGGAAAAAATACTATCAAAATTCATCTGGAAGTACAAAAGGTCCAGAATATCAAGGGAGCAAATGAAAAGAAATGCTAGAGAAGGTGGCTTAGTCCTACCAGATCTCAAGTTGTATTATAAAGCAGCAATTATCAAAACCACTTGGTACTGGCTAAGAAACAGGAGGGGTAGACCAGTGGAATATGTTAGATACTCAAGACACAGTAGTCAATGAATATGGCAATCTACTGTTTGATAAATCCAAGGACCCCAAGTTCTGGGATAAGAACTCACTGTTCGACAAAAGTTGCTGGGAAAACTGGATAACAGTGTGGCAGAAACTGGGCACAGACCAATACCTGACACTGTACACAAGAATAAAGTCCAAATGGGTACATGATCTAGGTATAAAGATTGATAGTATAAAAAAATAAATGGAGCAAGGAATAGTGTATTTATCAGATTTATGGAGAATGGACAAATTTTTGACTAAACAAGAGATAGAAAATACTATGAAGTGCAAAATAGATAATTTTAATTACATTAAATTGAAAAGTTTTTGTGCAAACAAACCCAATGCAACCAAGATTAGGAGGGAAGCAGAAAACTGGAAAAGAATTTTTGTAACTAGTGTCTATGATAAAGGTTTCATTTCTAAAACATATAGGGAACTGAGTCAAATGTACAAGAATACAAGTCATTCCCCAGTTGATAAATGATCAACAAATATATGAACAGGCAGGTTTCAGATGAAGAAATTAAAGCTATCTATAGTCACATGAAAAAATGTTCTAAATTACTATTGATTAGAGAGATGCAAATCAAAACAAGTCTGAGATACCACATTACACCTATCAGATTGGCTAACATGACAAAACAGGAAGATGATAAATGTTGGATAAGATATGGGAGAATTGGAACACCAATTCATTGTTGGTGGAGCTGTGAGCTGATCCAACCATTCTGGAGAGCAATTTGGAACTATGCCCAAAGGGCTACAAAAATGTGCATACCTTTTCACCCAGCTATATTGCTTCTATGACTATATCCCCAAGAAATCATAAAAATGAGAAAGGGACCCACATGTACAAAAATATTTATAGCAGCACTCTTTGTGGTGGCCAAAAACTGGAAATCAAGGAGATGTCCATCAATTGGGGAATGGCTGAATAAATTGTGGTATATGAATATGATGGAATACTACTGTGCTATAAGAAATGATGAACAGGAAGACTTCAGAGAGGCCTGGAAAGGCTTATATGATCTGATGTGAAAGGAGTAGAATCAGGAGAACTTTGTACACAGCAACAACCATAGTATGTGAGGAATTTTTCTGATAGACTTAGTACTTCATTGCAATGCAAGGACTTAAAAAATTCCCAATGGACTCGAGGCAAAATGCCTTCTACATCTAGAGCAAGAATTAGGGAATTCAATCGCAGAATGTAGCAGATCGTTTTCTTTTGTATTACATTTTGGTTTGTTATATGATTTCTCCCATTCATTTTAATTCTTCTATGCAACATGACTAAGGTGAAAATGTATTTAATAGGAATGGATGTGTAGAACCTATATAAAATTGTATGTTGTCTCAGGGAGGGAGTGGGGAGGGAATGGGGAAAGAAGGGGAGGGAGGAGAAAAAAATTCTAAGATATGTGGAAGTGAATGTAGAACACTGAAAACAAATAAAATAATTTAATTTTAAAAAATAAATAAATAAACAATTCCTGGGCAAAGTGGCTAACTCAAGCTCCCTTCTTGTAAATACAATATTTTTAATGTCCCATGTAGATGTGGCTGAATGGGTCTAAAATAAGGAATATAAATTAGAAATGAAATTCATAGTGTGAGGAACTGGAGTCAGAAGACTTTGGTTGAAACCCTGCCTCTGTCATTTATTCTCTGTGGGACCTGGTATAAGTCACTTAACAGTTCTAGACCTCAGTTTCCTCATCTGTAAACATGAGGGGGTTGGGCAAGTTGATTTCTAGAGGCCTTTCCAGTTCCAATCCATGATCACATGAGTAAACTCTTCTACTTCACCATTATGGTCTTACACTCTGCCTATCTAACCCTACTTCTTGTTGCTGTCTAACGTGATTACCATTCTCCTTACTCATGTGCATGTAGTACTTCAAGTTCTGAAAAAGGCTTCCTCACCAAATCCCTGTAAGGTAAGCAATGCAAACATCACAATTCCCATTTTACAGATGCAGAAATGAAGTCACTGAGTGGAAGAATTTCCCATGCTATTAATATAGTCCCTTCACTGCCACTGCACTAAGTTTTCGGTGTCTTATCCATACACTGTACTAGCCAGTAAACTGCAAGTTAACTGGAAAGCTTCTAGCCATCAAAATTTACCTTCCTTTGGAGAGGAGAAGAAGAGGGAAAGGGAGAAGATGAGCTGAGTTACCCAACTGACTGGGTCCCCATTCAGGGACCTCCATCTACTCACAGGTTGTGTTTGTCCAGTTTTCAAGGAGGACCATGATATGACTTGCAGTTGACCTTGATTTGAGTGAGGGAGGGCTGTGCAACATCTCCAGCCTCACTTTCTCCTACAGAGTCATCTGGGCCATCAGGATGAGTGGAGATGGCCCAGGATGCAGTGAGAGATCCTAGTCCTTTTAGGCTAAGGTCTTTTCAGATCAGTGAATAGGCCTCCTCAAGAAGTGAGTCAAGGGATGGCCCCTTTAATTAGAAAGAATAAAGAAAAAAATCAGGTTTATTAGCTAGATTTTTCTTCCTTTCCTTTTCTTTCTTCTTTTCTTCCTTTTTCCTTCCTTTTTTCCCCCCTTCCTTTCTCCTTTCTCTTTCTCTTCTTCCTTTTTCTTTCTCAATACCTTAAACCCACTTCACTCTAAAGTTCAAAGATTGTACCATAATAGGTCCATGCCCAAGCTCCACCTAGTGGCTGTATTTTGGGCCCTCCTGGCTTAGAATGAATATCAAAGGTAACTGTTTCTCTTTGGAACAGCTACCCTGAGGGTCTTCCCCTCTCAGCTAGATTTTTTTTCTTTTTTCTTTCCAAGTAAAGGGGCTGTCCCTTGACTCAATGGCCTTTTTTTGAATGGATATTACCTCACTCAAAGTGAGAACCTGAAAAGGATTTAGCCAAAAAGGGCCAGGGTCTCCCATTGCATCCTGGGCCATCTCTAATCCTCCAAATCAATATCTGGCCACTGGACCCAGATGGCTCTGGAGGAGAAAGGAAGGTTGGTGACCTTGCGCAGCCCTCCCTCACTCAAATCAAAGTCAACTGCAAATCATGTCATCATTTTCCTGAAGTCATGGTCCTCCTTGAAAACAAAGGACAAATACATACGCCATACTCGTTCCTGCCTTTAGTCCTCGGCTCATGGTTTTATCCCTTCCGGAATCTCCTTTCCTATTTCCCTCCATCTATTCAAATTGTACCTACCATCCTTCAAGGTCCAGTTGGTGTCCCTTTCTCCATAAAGCACTCCCTGTCCGTTCTAATCATGATGACCTTTCCAGTCTCTGAGCTGGAACATACTGTTTGTGCCATAATTGGGCACTTGATTAAATATTGTCTCTTTGCACAATTGTGGATATAGTCAGCCAACAAGCATTTATTAGCTACCTAATTGTGTCCACAATAGTCCCTCTCTACAAGTTCACGGTCTAAGGTACTTGTGAGCAGGAAACACCTTTTCTCTCCCTGAATATCCCGTAGTGCCTGTCACAGGGTTGGCCCCATTCTGTATTTATCTTTTGTGTATCTAGCTATTTACATCTTGTTTCCCCCTTGAGGGCACAGACCAATTTTGCCTTTCTTTGTATCCTCAGTTCCTAGTACAGGGTCTGCACATAGTAAGCACTTAGGAAATGCTTGTCAACTGACCGAAATAAAGACTTGTTGAGTGACTGGCAATTATATGCTTCATCTTTCCTTCAGCATTTTCTGGTGTATTTTAATAGCCACTCTTCCTCCTAATAAACTAATCTCTCCTGAGGGCCAGGGAACGCTTTGCAGAGCTAAACAATGAAGGCCAGTCAGCCAGCTAGCATTTATTAAGGCCCTACTATGTGTAAGGCACTGTGCTATTAGGTTGGGGATACAAAGAAAGGCGAAAACTAGTTGCTGCTTTCAAGGAGCTCATGGTCTAACAGAGGAGATAACATTCAAACTGCTACTTATAAATAAGATATATACACGATAAATTGGGGGTAGTCTCAGAGCCAAGGCACAAAAATTAAGAGGACTGGGAAAGGCTTAACACTTTAGTTGAGAGTTGAAGCAGCCAAGAGACAGAGGTGAGGAGTAGGGAAGATCGTTCTGGGTGAAAGTTGAATGCTTCCTGCAGAACCACAAATACAGGGGGTCCTAATTAGCAAAATCACATTAAATCATTCTTATCTATGCCCTTCCTTTTCCACTGGACTGTATGTCAAGTCTCAGGGAAAAGGAAAAAGCACGTAGTTGGAAGTCAAATTAAGATCACTTTTTCCCCTTTGTCCTGCCACAAATCTGGCATTCTTGGTCCAGAGGACTAATGGCCAAATGTGAAGAGCACATCACCTCTAGATAAATAAGTGACAAGG
>CM053773.1:254692-273661 GCA_028658325.1 Potorous gilbertii
GCAAGGCTCCTCAGCTGAAAAATGATTTCAGGCGCCTTCCAAGACTCAGACCTCCGTGCTCTTAAAGCTGACTGCCTGGCTAGCCCTGTGCTACATTGCATCATTCAAGAACACTCACAGCTGATGACTTGTTTTCCCCTCCAATCTCAAGGAGCAGTTGGAAATGGGCCAAAGACTATCATCAAACCTCTTTTCCTTATAACCATGGTTTGGAGACCAGCTGGAGCCAGAAAGGACCATCTATCAAAGGCACAGTCTCGAAGATGGAGCAGACTATGGGTCTCTTCTTGAAAGGAGACAGACCCCTGCCCAGCTGGTATTGAGATCCCAGGGGAGGGCAGAACTATATGGGGCAAGGAATGCTGAGCATAGAATGGCTCACCTTCAGAAGAAAGACTTTGAGGTCCTTGGTAAAATTGTAAAAAGGGTGGAATATTTCTCAGAATCCTTTCCTTTCTCTTATGGTAATGTAAGAGACAACCCCCTCCCAAATTCAGACATCTAGGATCCTCTTCCTGGGCATCAGACTGCCCAGAGAGTACTTTCTCCCTCTTTTTGCCCTTCATTCTTCATTTTTCCTTCCAATTGTTGCTCATATACTTTATTTAGCCTGTATCCCTGATTAGAATAAGATACTCACGGCTGTTAATAGATGAATGGGTTATCTCTTCCCAGGTAGCATGCATCTCCATGTGTTAACTGGAGGTTTGTGGTCCCTAAATGAGGAGAGGATGGTTAAACACTAGGGTTTCAGGGGAGTAGCAGAATGGTGGAGATATCTGGGGGCATGGGAGCCTTCCCAGGCTCACAAATCACACCAAATAGGTAGCCTTTTACATGATCTATGTGCAGCTCTGGCTCTGGCCTGGATCCTCAGAGGTAGGGAAGTTAGTGCCTCCAAAGATTTAGTCCACAATGTCTTTCTTCCTACCTCTGACTTGTCTACCTACCAACGTTTAGAAGCAGGCAGAAAAACAGTGACCATCTGACTGAGGATAAAAATGTACATCTGGGCAGCATGGCATGGCATGGCATGGATGCTTAAAGTAACTGCTTTCTTCTCAGCCAAAAATTTGTTTTTGCAACTAGGAAGAAAGAAACCCATGGTGATAGGCCCTGTACCACATCAATTGAAGGCATGGCATCTGCCCTCAAGAAGCAGGCTTTCTAGTCATCTCTAAAGGTCCAGTGTGAAAGGCAAAAAACCAGTATGAGACAGAGGCCCCCTCTTGTGACCTCCATCTTCACTGGATCTCACCTAAGTACATTTCATACCTTTCCACCCATTACCCAAAGTTGTTCTAAATCCATGATCTCAAACTCTGAAATCTTTCTTTTGGACCAAAATCTTTTATCGTTCTCCTCTCCCTCCAATTCACATCTACTAAATCTGTATTTGGGGGCAATAGGAAAAGAGTTAGCAGATAAAAAGTACATGACAAAGAAGGGAATGATTGATGGGCATGCCCATAGAAATGAAATTGAGGGCACTGGTGGATGGGGTTAGTGCTGGGAAAGAAGAGGGTCACATTTTCCCCAAAGACAAAAAAGTGAAAATGTAGACATGTTTTGTGGAGGAGTAGAAATGAGGGAACTCAGGATGGATGGCCAGCATTTTCTTAGTAAAGAAGGAAGCAAAGTTATCTGCTATGAAGTTGTACAAAGTAGGGAATAGCATGGAAGGGAACATGAGGAGAGAAAAGATTGAGAACACTCACTGTAAAGTGTGAGAGAGAGAGCCAGGGGAATGTAAAAGAATAGTCATCCATCACTGGGGGGCTACTTGAGACTGGATAATATGAATTTATTGTGAATCCAGTAGGCATGGTTTCATGATTTCTACCAGCTATTGAATGGGAGAAAAGAAGGCAAATTGTACTGGTGATTCAAGGTTGTTGAGACACGAACAACAGAAGGCTAGGAGAACAAGAGATTCAGGACTGTCATTTAATTTTTGTATTGCAGTTTAGGATGGCCAGTTTGGGACTGGAAAGGACCTTAAAGTTCTATGGTTTCTTTTTTTATAGATGAGTAAACTGAGGAGCACAGTTGGGGAGGTAACTTGCCCAAGGTCATCTAGAGAACTAGTATCAGAAATTGGATGTGATCTCAATTTCCTTTGTCTTCATCCTGTAAGAGAACTTCTTCAACTCTTGGTTCCCATCCTATCCCCCAGCACATCCCAAATGTATATAGCACATAGGAGGATTTGATGTTTTTTCAGTCATTATCCAACTTTTCATGACCCCATTTGGGGCTTTCTTGGCAAAGGTACTGGAGTGATTTGTCATTTCCTTCTCCAACTCATTTTACAGATGAGGAAACTGAGGCAAATAAGGTTAAGTGTCTTGCCTAGGGTCACACAGCTAGTAAATGTCTGAGTCCAGTTTTGAACTCACAGAGATGAGTCTTCCTGATTCCAAGTCTTGTGCTCCAACTACTGTGCCACCTAGCTGCCCCCTCCTTTGCAGGATGCTTTTCATATAAAAGATATTCAGTAAATATTTACTGGCTTCTGGACAGATATTGATTAATGAAACTTAGGGTGGAGGAGTTCCATGAGAACAGGAAAAGGAAAGGAGAGGGGCTAACTTTCCTTTACAGTTTTGACATAATAATACCTAGGATGAGTATGGTGCTTTAAGATTTACAAAACACTTTATAAATACTATTTCATTTCATCTTTGAAACAATCCTGTGAGGTTATTATCCCCATTTTAGAGATAAAGAAACTGAGTTTGAAGGAGGTTAAGTGACTTGCTCAGAATCACCCAAATACTAATATCTGAGGCTGAATTAGAACTCAGATTCTAACTAACCTAACTAAATTATTTACCTCAGTTTCCTCATTCTTTTCTGGATTTTTATATCCTCTGCTTCTCTTCTAGTCTTGTTCTCCTCAGTGTCTGGTCCCACCATACCATCAGAATAAGGAAATATCCTTCTATTTTTTAATTTTCAAACAAAATCATGGAATGAAAAACGTATAGAAAGAGTTAAGATCCATAGCACTGAGCTAAACTCTAGGGAAAAACAGACCACCCCACTGCTGTTACTGCCACTGCTGCTTTCCCCTCCCCCCTTCCCCCTTCCCTTCCTTTCCTTTCCTTCGCTGCCCCAGCTCCAACAGTCCTCAAAGGCTGGGTAGCAAGACAGCTGGCCATAAATATGAGTCAGCTCACACCACCTCTCCAAACCCAACCCGCCCACAGGCTGCAGATAAATCCCCTCCCCGAACATGCACAGATCTAACTCAGGAAAACAGAGTCCAGCCGGAAACACAGAAGACCAGATTAACCCCAAGCCTGAGCAAACAGGTGTGTCTTTGCCAGCTTTCACCCTAGGATGGCAAAGGGGAGGTGGAGGAGGGAGGAAGGAAATTCCAGGCGTGGGGAAGGACTTGAGCCCTCGCCCTAGACCAGCTTGTAAGAATCTTATATAACTATACATATAAAGATGGAAAGGATACACACATACAGGCATACAAACACAGACTGTATGTATGTACATAGATGTGTGTGTATGTGTGTAAAAATTGTATATTTTATACACACACACACACACACAGAATTATGCATACGTAGATACACTATACATGTTTTTGGTGGCCCTTCTCTTCCATGAACCCTTCCCTGGCCACTCCAGCCCATAATGATGTTGTGTTTCTCTGAACTCAGAGCATGTCCTATTCATTAGTCTTAAATTATTTTTTAACCTGGGCATTGATGTGTAGGGACATAACCATGTTAGAGCTCCAAATAGACTCTAATTTCACCTCATCTAACTTCTTTATTTTATACATAAGGAAATTCAGCCTCAGAGAGGGAAAGTCATTTGCCCAAGGTCACAAAGAAAATTGAGGCTAGCACTGGCACCCCAGACTCTTGACTTGGATTCCTGGGATCTCTCTGCTACGGGGAGTTGGGACTCAGACAAAGAGTTAGGTTTAAGGGCTTTGCAAGGGGGAGGGGAGAAGTGTGGGAGGGAGGGAATCATGCTTGTGGGTGAGAGGTAACCAGATCATTGGTCTTTCAGGCTTTACAAGTGACAGGATGCTGGGGTCTCTGGCTTTGATATGCAAACCTAAAATAGTCCTTAGAACCCAGAAAAGGATATCTTGGATCTACACAACTAAAAAAGAAACAAAACACAACAAAACCAAAACAGTGTCTGAGGAAAGGGAGACAGAAAAGTTGCTTGTAGCTTGAAAGATAATCTCTGTTGGTGTTGTAGACCTGAGGGCTCTATCTTCAGCACCTGAGGAGTGGATTCAAACAGGCAATGAGAGTCCTTTTTAATAAAGTATTCCCAAGACTCTGAGGTCTGCCATCCCAAGGGTACAAGAGCATCACCCTGGACTTCCCATTCTAGGACACTGACCTTGGGGAAGTAGGTGAGATGGTGAGAGGAAAGGCTCCTTGGGCTGGAACACCCCCTTCCACCTTCACCAGGAAAAAGGGAGGGATGGAGGGGCCCCTCCTCCCTACCACACACCTCCCTTGGGCTGGTCTTTGGCCACTTCTTTCCCTCTCCCTTGATTCAGGTTAACCTGATTTCACCTCTGTAAAAAGACCGGAGGGGTGTGGTAAAGATACACAGGGCAAATTGCCAAGGGGCTCTATACTTTGCTAGAGTTGGCATGCCAATTGGGACAGCAAGGGAAAGATATAGGTACAGGAAGAGGTGGGGGGGGAATTCCGGGAGAGGGTAGGGTAAGTAAAGAAAGGAAAAGCTGATAGGTCATTAAGGCAAGATTCAAACTTTACCTGACTCCAGCTATACCAGTTAACTGCCCGACACAGCCCGCAATGTGAATGTAAATCACACATTTTCCGCAGGGGGATTGCATTTTAGGCCTTATCTCCAATGGAAGTATGAAAGGCTTTGTCCCCTGATAAAGGGATGGCAGGTGTAGGTGAGCAGCTGAGGAGGTCTGAGGCAGGGGAAATCTTGTGGGTGACCCTGAAACCATACATATCTCCACCACATTCTTCACTGAATGAGATAATAAGAATTGCAGCAAAAATAATTCATATTTATACAGTGCTATAAGATTTGTAAAATACTTACCATATATCATCCTATTTATTCAGCAAAACAACCTTATCAGGTAAGTGCTAGCATTTATTTCCACTTACAAATGAGGAAACTGATGTTTACTGAGGCTGATGACAGCAAATGTCTAAGGTGGGCTTCAACCACTGGTCTTTCTGACTCCAAGGCCAACACTCTCTCCACAATGCACATTATCATTTGGAAAGAAAATACATAAGAAGCAGTTGCTATTTAGACTCAACTACTCTGGCACTTTTGGCAACAGAAAAGTAGGGCTGCTCACCTCTTGTTTATCATTGAGATCTGTGGGACACAAGGAAACACTGAGTCCTGTCATAGGTGTTAGGAAGCCAGGGACTCTAGCTGCCAAGATAACCTCTGGATTATTTGTGGGGGACATCATCTCCATGAACGCACTTCAGTTTGCTCATCTTATCCTGAGAATCTAGTTTAGCCTGGACACTTAAGCACTCGTAAAAGATGGCAAAGCCAATTGCAAAACCCAATTAGGCACCTACAGAGAACATTCCACTCACCTCAGGGATTTGAAGGACCTTCCCAGGAATCTGTTTTACTGAGGGTTTTCAGACAAAATACTCACAGAGCTCTGCAGGAGGTCAGCTGCCTTTAATTACTGTACTAAGTAAAATTTCTTATTAAGTGTTGTGATGGCTTTTAATCCTCCTTATTGACTCTCTACTCCTCCTCCTGTTGCCCCCACAAATCTGTTTCCTTTTCAGTATAAACACACCAGTCTCATCAGTACAGTCAGGGCTATAGTCCTGAGCTGTACAGTCCTACAAGGTGTCAGGTTAAATGTAACAGAGTAATGGGTCTTGGACTGTTTTTCCCATCCCTGTAAGATGGCTAGAGGGAGAGAGAGCCACGGCCAAGGAAATCACTGAAGAGCCACCATGGTAGAATGGATAAGTCTGAAATCAGAAAGACCTGAGTTCATTTCCCATCTCCGACACTTAATAATTGAAGGATCAATTAATCACTTAGTTCAGTTTCCTCATCTTTGAAATAGTGATTGAAGTATCTGAGGCCCCAATGTATAATGGTATGTAAAGCATTTTGCAAACTTAAGAGTACTAAACTATGTGATCTTGGGCAAGTCCTTCATCCTCCCTGGATCTCACTTTCCTATTTTGGTAAAAGGTGGGGTTAGACTAGAGAGATTCTTTTTGTAAAAAAATTTATTTTTTTTGGTATGTAAAAAAATTATTTAAAAATAAGTAATTAATTTATTTTTAGTTTTCAACATTCACTTCCATAAGATTTGAGTTTCAAATTTTCTCCCCCTCCCTCTCTTTCTCCCTCCTCAAGTTGATGTGCAATCTGATATAGGCTCTACTTATGCATTCATATTAAACATATTTTCACATTAGTCATGATGGACAGAATTAGAATCAATGGGAGGAACCACAAGAAAGAAGAAAGAAAACAAAACAATAAAAGAAAAGGAGAGCAAATAATCTGCTTCATTTGTTCTGCATTCAAACTCCCAAGTTCTTTCTCTGGGTGTGGGTGGCATTTTCCATTGTGAGTCTTTTGGAGTTGTCTTAGATCCCTGCATTGCTGAGAACAGTTAAGACTAGAAAGACTGCCTTCCAACTCCTAGTCTGTGATCTTGTGCACTTCCTTCCATTCCCCAGGGATTCACTCCAGGGGCAGTGTAGTGTGTTCAATCATTCAGCCATCCAATCTAAGTATCTACCATGTGCTAGGCATGATGAGGGATAGAAAACAAATCCCTGACCTCAGGGTGTTTGGAGTCTAGCTAGGACACATGTGGACATTCTGCTAAGCTATATGCTGGCAAAAAAGGCAGCAAATATGTTTTCTACAACAGCCAGAAAAGAGGGAGATGGATTACTGCTGACCTTGGTGGTCAAAGAAAGTTCACAGAATAACAAACAGAGCTAGAAGGGACCTAAAAGATGATTTGTTTATTTTGGAGTTGAGATAATGAAAGCCTAGAGAGGCACTAACTTGCCAAGATCATACAGCTAGTGAGTGCCAGAGCTAACATGAGGCCCCACATCACCTCATTCCCAGGCTAATGGTCAGTGATTCAACGCCACTACATAAGTCCTCAAAGGACAGGCAGAACAAAGACTGAAAAGTAAAAGGAGGGCATTCCGGAAGATCAAAACAATGTCTTAAGGATAACATATTTCTTAGAGCTAGAAAGCCATCTCCAGTTGTCCTGATGAATATCGTGCCATTGGACCCAGATAACTCTGGAGGAGAAAGTGAGGTTGGTGACCTTGCATAGCCCTCCCCCTCTCAAATCAAAGTCAACTGCAAGTCATGTCATCATCTCCTTGATGTCATGGTCCTCTTTGAGAATGAAGGACAAACAAAACCTCTCCTCCCCTCCTCTCTGCCGTCCCTTTACCTTAGGGTGCTCTGCTTTAAAGGAAGGTACATTTTGATGGCTGAAAGCTGCCTCACTAATTTGGAATTTATTGCCTAGATTTCTTTCCCAAAGACCAATCCTTCAATCCAATTCACTTGAACTCATAGATTGGACAATAGGACCCTGCCCAAGCACCACTTAATGTCTACTTTTGGGGTCCTCCTAGCTCAGAGTGAATGTCAGTAGTAACTGTTTCTCTTTTGGCCAGCAACCCTGAAGATCTTGCCTTCTCAGTTTGATTTTGTTATTTTTAAAGGGGTGATTATCCCTTGACTCAGTTCTTAAAGAGGCCTATTTATTGAATGGGAGTTACCTCACTCAAAGTGAGAACCTGAAAAGGCCTTAGCCTAAAAGGGCCAAGGTCTCCCATTTCATCCTGGGCCATCTGCAGTCATCCTCATGAATATCTGGCCACTGGACCCAGATAGCTCTGGAGGAGAAAGTGAGGTTGGTGACCTTGCACAGCCCTCCCCCTCTCAAATCAAAGTCAACTGTAAGTCATATCATCCTTTCCCTGACACCATGGTCCTTTTCTGAATGAAGGACAAATACAACAGCAACAAAGAACAAGAGCTAGAAAGGATTGTAGAAGGTATCACCTGTTTTACAAATGGGAAAACAAAAGCCCAAGATCACACCGGCTCTGTGAGCAAAGATATTGCCCGAAGTGGGAAGGAATAAGTCCATTGCTTTTAGGGGGTAGTGAATAGATCAGCAGAACATTTCTTTTCGGTAATAATGAGAAACAGAGGACTAGTCCATGGAGGGCTGTTAACGCCCGGCCAAGGACTCTGGACTTATTCCCGTAAGCAGTTATATTACATGGACACAGTATCTGGTGTCAACCTTGACTCTGCCTGGCAAGCCTGGGGTTTGGCCATGACTTTCCCCAAAGCTTTGTCATTAACTGGCACGTAAGTGATTAGCATTCCTTTCTCTGCCCTACCTGAGAAATATCCTGCAGGGCACTGAGGGCTTTGTGGTTCCAGTACAGGACTGCCTATCTGTCTTTCTTTCCTTCATACACTGTTCCATCATCACCAACAAATCCAGCCCACAACATGCCTGTGAACCGAGAAGGTAATCTCTGTTTGACAGGCTCTGGTTCAGATGAGTGTGTCATCAAGGAAAGAAAGCTAAAGCCCGTGGCAAACATAGTGATTTGACTGTCAGCTGGGGAAGACAAATCTACATGCCTGCAGCAGAAAAATCTAGGACTGAAAATTGTGGTTGGGCCAGATCTCTGTGGTTTTGTGAATTAGAGATTTGCAGAATGTCAGGGTGGGAAGGGAGTTCAGAGCTCCTGCAACCCAATTGTTTTATTTTTCAGGGGAGTAAACTGAGACCCAGAGAGGGAAAGTAACTTGCCCAAGAAGAGAGGAAAAATATAACTGCTCCTGAGCTGCAGGTTATAACTAACATTGCCAAACTTTGAATTAAAGTAAATTTTTTTTTGTTAAATTCTTGACTCCTCAAGCAAAATTACTAAGTACCTCCCACCCCATACGCTGTCTCCTGGATGCCAAGTCCCATCCTACAATGTTAGCCAGCACTAGCACCAAATTTTGGACCTTTCTGTTTATTGAATCATTCCTTTACTCACTCAATGTTAATAGTGTTTATTACATAGAATTCACAGAAACATATAACACCAGATCCCTGCCTTCATAGAACTCAAAGCTTACTTTCCAAATAAAAACCTGCCCTCATCTGAAGGTCTGAGATAACTCTGGTTAACCAGATCCAATTCCTCCAAATGCCCATTCTGAGGTATTTGCAATTTAATAATCATAATGAAAATCCTAAAGGAGTGAGGAACTATTAGTAGAATTTTAAGAGTCAGACATAGCACTTCAGGAGACTCGTTGGGGGCAGGAGAACATTAGCAGCTCATGTAGAATCAGAGCATGTAGAACCATCCAGCTATGCCATTTACCTATGAGGTAGCCCTAATGGTACGGACCAGATGAAACCTTTGAGAGCACTCAATCCTAAAATGTTAATAGGTACCTTAAGAAGAAGAAAGTTGTACCCATTTTTGCCTGACTGTACAGTTTTCTCACTCCCGGTATTTTCCACATTTCCACCTGCCAGTTAAAAAGGTTTTCTGTGTAACAGAAGCAAGGAGGGTCTCTTTTCATGGTCGTTGTTATTCAGAAGGAGGAGCAGTGGACTCAATCAGAAGAACAGAGACTGAGTCCTGGTCCTACCACCTGCTGCGTCATACCAGGCAAGCAGCAACTTTGCAAACCTCTGTTTCCTCATCTGCAAGATGAGCATAGCAATACTTATACTACTTGGCAGAATTTTTGTGAGGCAAGTATTGCATTATGTAAAGTTGAGCTGTGATTTTTCTGATAGTCTCCAAGAAGCTAAGGAAGATGGAAAAAGAATGGGAGATGCATAAGATGAGAGAATAAATTGAATGTGATTGTTATAGTTACCTGACATTATCAGTGAAGAACTCTACTGACTGCCCAAGACATGTATCCAGGACATGACAGAGAACCTCCAAGGTATGTCAAACCTCATGACTACTACTTATTCCTGGTGATCCATAGGGAAACAAGTGATAGTGACAGAAGTGACCTAGGAAGTATTGTGAAGGATCAGGAAGTCTTGGGCAAGAGAATGAAGGCTTTTGGGGGCAAGGGTGGTGTCTTCATCACTGACCTCAATCAAAGTCAAAGACTTCAGGAGAGAAAGGCAGATTTGGGGAGTGAAGTGTTAGTTAAGAAGATGGTGTTTAAAAAATGCGATTTGGATTTCTATTGTACATATTAAAAAATAGAATGGTGGGGTCTTAGCAAGGGTACTCAATAAGGGGGAAATGATAGAAATGAATTCTTCCAATCAAAAGGTTGAAACAAAAAGGAAGAGGATGGTAGAAAAGAACCCATGTATAGTTTACTAAACTAGAAACTACAGAGTAGGTAGGGGTTTTTCACCTTTTTTGATGTTGTGGATGTACTGGCTATCTGATGAGCCTACGAGCCCCTGCTCAGTAGAACTTTTTAGATGCATAAAGAAAAATTTGTAGGGTTGCAAAGAAACCAGTTTAATTGAAATATAGGTACCAACATATTTTTAAAAAAACATGGACTTCAGGTCATGAACTCTTTCCATAGAGAGTGGTTACCCTGTAGAAAGAAATAGGAATAGAGTCTTCTAGTAATTCACATGGGATAAGGGAGCTGACAATAAAACCAATCCATCAGCTCAGGCAGGGTTGTGCTGGTACAAGCTCAGATTGTTTCACCACAGACAATTGTTAAATTTTCCATGTGAACATTTACACCTGCAAAGTAGGCAAACTTATAAATCAAGACTTGATGTATTGTTTTATTGTTTGTCTAGACTTAAGAAAGTGATACAATTGTCCAGTTGTTTTTCAGGGGTGTCTGACTCTTCATGAATCCATGTCAGATTTGCTTGGCAAAGATACTGCAATAGTTTGCCATTTTTTTACAGATGAGAAAACTGAGGCAAACAGGGTGAAGTTATTTGCCCAGGGTCACACAATTAGTAAGTGTCTGAGGACAAATTTGAACTCAAGATGATGTCTTCCCGACTCCAAGCCCAGAGAGAAAAAGTTAATAACAACAGAGATTAAACTTAAATGTGTAGTCTGTGTATATGTGTATATATGTATATATGTATGTATGTGTATATATATCTATATATAGAGAGAGAGATATATATACATATACATGTATATTTTTCTTTTTTTTTTTCAGAGAGCAGGGTGTTAAGCATTTTCCAACACCCTCATTCTCAGGTGTCTATACCTAAATGTTCAGAGGGCCAAAATTAAACAAGATGAACTAGAGATCTTAATGCAAGGAGACAAACACCAAGTTAACACTGGGACTTAGTGGGATGGACACATGATTGGAGTATGGTTTTTGAAGCTTATATTTTATTCTAAAGGAATAGAACAGGAAAAAAGGATCATGATAGGTAAAAGAGGGGCCACAGTAGTATCATACTGTACTATAGAAGAATACATATAGACTAATGTAGATGATATCCTCATGTGAAGAAATTCAGGAATAAAAGTGGAGAAATTTTCTGCCTCAGAAATAACAAAAATAATTTATATTATAAAAAATTATACTACAAACCACCTGGAGAGAAGGAATAAATAGATGATCTTGGGAAACACATCACAAGGCTGGCATGAGGGTATGATGTGATCATCATGAGGACTTCAGCTTTTCAGAAACCTTCCAGAGCTCTCTTTTTGCCAAAAGCAGAGCAAGGAGTACTTTTTTTCTTAAACTTGTTTATTTCATCCCTTCACCCTTCCAATGTGGATGATCAACAATTCTGTAATTGGTTCTCACCAACAAAGAGGGTCTGGTTGTTGAAGCAGAAATGATGGGAACTTTGACAACAAGTGACCATTATATTTTATAGTTTGTTATAGAGAAGAGGAAAATTGGGCATAGTCTGGATAAATAGTGATGTGTACCCTGGAGTAGGGACAGCTAAAAGGAGGTGATAGGCATTTCCAAATATGTGAAGGGTTGTCATGATATATTAAACTTGTTCTTTGCCACAGAAGGTTAAACTTAGAGCAGTGAGTTGAAGTTTCAGAGAGGTAGATATAATCTTGAAGGGAAAAAACAAACTGTCTAACAATTGAGCTACCCAAGGGTGGAAGAAGGGACCACTTTAGGAGGTAGTGGGTTTTCCCTTGCTATAAGTCTTGACCCAAAAGCTCCATGACCATTTGTTAAATTTATTGTGAGCAGATTCTTGTTCAGATACAGGTTGAACTAGATGACCTCAGAGGTTAATTCCAACTTTGAGATTTTTTGATTCTCTTACAGTCAAAATATGGATTCTCCCAAAATGGTGTTAGCACATCAGAATTCTTCGATTTCATTACTGGTCACAACTTGTGTCTAATTTGTAGTCAGAGAGATATTTGAGGCTCAGAGAGATTGACTTAATGGCCCCTTGTCACTTAGCTAAGCATCAGAGGCAGACTTCGAACCTAAATCTTTCTGAATCCAAGCCCAGCACTACTACTTGTTACCTGATGGAAATGATAAAGTTTGAGAAATTATGGTGATTGGATGATGCAGTTGAAGAGAAAAAGAAATTGCTTCCCTCCCAGCTGGATGGTCTTGGACAAATCACTCAACCTTTTGGGCCACATAGTCCATGTTGGGAAACAGGGACAATGATAACAGAGTAGGTCTCTCTTATTCCTCTAATCACAGACTATTAGAACAGAAACAAAACCAAAAGATCATTCACAGTTCCTTCCACATCATGGGAGTTAGGGGAATGCACCCTTGTGATCTGAAAAATGTGGTTAAAATCCGTAGGGGTACAGCCTTCATTTTTCTTTAGGAAATCTTTTTTCATATGATGCCAGGGTCTACCGGAATGCCCTTTTTTATAATAATCCTGTGTTTCTGAGTTTCTAAACTTTTTCTGTGTCATCTGCTGGCTTCTGAGAAACTCCCTCAAAATTTCCATTTAATTTCTTATGCTGACCTGCAATATAACAAAACTAAGGCCTAGCGTAGATCTCTACTCTGATTGTCAAGGAATGCATCTACCATTTCAGCCTAGCCTCTTGAGTCTGTTCTCATTTCTTTCTGGAACTCTACCAAATGAGTGACAGGTAGACAAACCTTTGTACACTCCTTTTGTGACTTTCTTTTCCTGTTTCGTGAATGAAATGCCCTTGGTCCTTAAGGAATGTGAGTGGATGAAAGAGCTGCCAATATTCTCTCTTCTAATGACTTCTCCCTTTGGAAATACTCTAAGAAGTCTAACTCTTGCACACACCTCAGAATGCCTTGCTTAACATGGCCTGACTTAACATACAGTGACAAGTTTCAACTGGGGAGACTCCCTATTTCAAGATGTCTCAAGGAGTAAAATCATCCCATATGTAGAACAGGCTTGTGTTAGACAATTTATGTAGGCACTCAGAGGAAAATATGAAATTCAGACCCTTATTTCTTGAGTCCTATTCTATACCTAATTCTTGGAGTCACCCTGACACCCAATCCAGTGTCCATTTCAAATGAAAATGAACATTTACTTGGTATCTGCTGTGTGTCAGGCATTGTGCTAGAGACAAAAAAGAATCAGTCCCTGAAGGATCTTAAATTCTATTGGGGGAAACAAAATGTACACATATAAATAAATTTGTTGTTGTTGAGTTATTTCAGTTATATCCAACCCTTCATGACCTCATTTGGGGTTTTCTTGACAAAGATAATGAAGTGGTTGTCTTATCCTTCTCCAGCTCATTTGACAGATAAGGAAACAGAGGCAAACCAGATTAAATGACTTGCCCAGGATCACATAGCTAGTAAGTATCTGAGGCTGTTTTTGAATTTGGGTCTCTCTGAAATAATCAATATCAAATGTTTTGGAGGAGGAGGGATGCCAGGAAAGGTCTCACAGAGGAGGGAGCCTTTGAGATGAGTTTTGAAGGGAACTAAGGATTCTAAAGGGGAGAGATGACAAGGAAAGACACTGTAGGCATATCCAGTAGGTTATGTGTTTTTTTTCCATCCATCTTCTACCTTAATTTTTCACATTCTTAATTTATTGTCTTTTATACCCATCTGGTCATTTTAGTGTGATGTAGTAGAAACCACAGAGCTGCATGGAGAGCCATAAAAGCCTGGTCCACAACCCAGTACTGATACTCAATATTTGTATATCCTTGGAAAAGTTTCTTTGCTTCCCTTGGTCTCAGTTTCTTCACTTATAAATTTGGAGTTTAAAAATTATATCACATGGTGGCCCCATGATTGCTAGTCTCTTTCCCCCATGGTGATGAAATTTAGGTCATTTCCAGTGAGTTCCTTTTTCTTCCTACTACATCTTATTGAACATGGACATTATGGTCCATGCTCTATTCCTTTATTCTTGTCTCTGATGAAGAACTGATCTATCTCACTAAGGTCAAGCACTTCGCTTGTACCCTGGATCTTGTTCTACAAACAATGATTGCCTTCTCCCAACCTCCACCTACTAGAAACCATCGTTTTCTTTGAGGCTTATATCAAGTGATACATCCTGATTCCCCCTAGTTGCTAGTGTTACTACTCTCATATTTCTTTCTATCTTTCTATCTGTTTCTCTCTCTCTTTCTTTTTATACACAAACATACACACACTATACATATATATATATATATATATATATATATATATATATATAATTTACTAATCTGTGTCACATTGTTCTCTCCCTCCAATACAGTGTAAGTTCCTAAAATCTTCGAATTAAATATCTATGATAAGGTTCTGAGATCAAAGATACATAAATAACTCAAATCTAAGACAGAACAATTCCTCCATGGATAAGTGTTCAAAGAACAAATAGTTGTCAGAAGAAAAACTTCAAAATATTAATGACCATATAGAAAATTACTCAAGCCCATGAATAATAATAGAAATCTAAATTAAAACATCTATGAAGTTTCACCTCATGCCTAGCAAATTGCCAAAGATGAGAAAAAAATGGAAATAGTATTGGAAAGGTTGCAGAAAGATAGTCACACCAATACATTATTGGTAGAGCTGTGAATTGGTCTGATCATTCTGGAACCAATTTGGAATTATGCTGAGAAAGTGACTAAAATGTCATATCTTTGATCCAATATTCCACTCTTACCTGCCTAAGGAGGTCAAGAACAGAGGAAAGTTCCCACATATACCTAAGTAGCACTTTTTGCAGTAGCAATAGAATTTAAATAAAGTAGATGCTCATCAGTTGGGAAATGGTTAATCAAACTGTGGTGTATGAATGGAATGGAATTATATTGGTGTGACATAAATGATGAGTTCAGAGAAGTCTTTCTTTGTATTTCCAGCATTTAGCACAGTGCCTGGTACATAGTAAGTTCTTAATAAATGACTAGTCACTAGATGACCAACAGAATAATCAGACAAAGAAAAATAATATACAAAATGATCATGACAATGTAAGCAGGAAAGATAACAATGAATGAAATGGAACACTATGCTATTACAATGACCAAATTTGGTCCCAGAAGAGCTGAGAGAATACAGCTACCTTCCTTCTTTGTAGAGGTGGGGGACTATGGGCATAGAGTATTACATAGTCTATTAGACAGGACTGGTGTGTTGACTGGTTTCTTGAACAGTTTCTTTTTATTTTTCTTTTTTATTCTTTGTTACAAGGGATGGCTTGTTGAGTAAGGAGATGGAGTGAAATGTATTAAGGAATGAAGGTATAAAAAAAAGCAATAAAAATTTAGAATTTTTAAAAAAAGAATGACAGTTCTTTGAGGTTAGGGACTACTTAATTTTTGTCTTTGTACTTTGCATTTCCTACCTAGTACAATGTAAACACTTAATAAATGGAATGAATAATAAATAAATAAATAATGAAACGAAAAAATGACAAACCATGTAGCAGTTCTTTAGTCATGAGTCACTTTTCTATCCACAGATCTCTTTTGCTTCCCTGAACTATCCTTTTAGTTTTTTTGATTAGATAAAATCTAATATTTGCTAAGATATAATAATTATTATTTATTAACATCTAATTAAATAATTACTACCTAATAAAAATTGATATCTAATAAGAGTTATAAAAACACTATAGAAGTGGCAGTCTCTTGTCAGTAACCCCCAGTTGAGGGTATTTCTCTTCCTGCCCCAGGTAGAATTCAGTATTTGCAGATTTTCCTATCTATTGAATCTCTACAAGGTAGGGTATGTTCCCTGAGGACAGTCATAATTTCACACATCTCTGTAGCCACCACAGCAGTTAGCTCAGTGCCTCAGACATAATGGTGACTCAATATATGTTTGCTTCTTGATTATTTAAATGAAAGGATGGTAAAAATGTCCTGAGTATGAAAGTGGGTCATTGATACAGCCATTAGTAAGTCATAAGCCCTGAAATAATATTGTTCCATTAGTAACAGTAGACTGTGGTAAAATACCCACTCTCTCAGGGCTGTTCAGTTTTGTGGTCAGAGGCATATACTTTGCCAGGATGTGTAGTACAGCCATATTTTGTTTGAATGGGTCCCCTGAAGTATATATAGGAAACATACAGATATATATCAATACACTGGGGAGAAGAAATTTCCAGGTAAGGATCGTTATCACTAAATGTCCTAGTATTGCTATGATCCCAGTTAAGGATGGAGCCTTCTTGGAGTGAGAAGTATAGAACATAACTGACCAGTACAACAGGACCATAGAAATACATAGCTAGAGCAAGATGGGGCCTCAGAGTTCAGGCACCTAATTTTGCAGATGAAGAAACCAAGGTCCAGTCTCTAATAATGAGATTTTCCAGTTGTGTCTGACTTTTTGTGACCCCTTTTGGGGTTTTCTTGGCAAAGATACTGGAGTGGTTTGTAGTTTTTTTCTCTAGCTCATTTTATAGATGAGGAAACTGAGGCTAACAGGGTTAAGTGACTTGTCTAGGGTGATTAGTAAGGGTCTGAGGTCAGATCTGAGGTCAGAAAGAGGAGTCTTCTTGACTCCAGGCCTGGTGCTCTATCTATTTCACTACCTAGCTGCCTTGTAATAAAGGGATAAGATGAACTTAACTACCTCATTCAAACATGACACCTTCATTCACACTCTCACTCGAAAGGAGAATTATCCAGGACTCATGTGACCACTTGAGTTAACCAGCCTCAGACACATCAAGTGAATAATATATTCCACACAGCATCTATTAAAAGGAGAATCTAGACCCAAAGACCAGCTGCTTTCTCATTGTTTCATGTTTTCACCAGTGAAGTTAGAACAGGGGTGGTGCAGCCTTAAGACCACATATGGTCTTCTAGGTCTTTATGTGTGACCTTTTGACGGAATCCAAATAAATTTGGATTCCATCAGAAGGTCACGCTGAAGGACCTAGAAGACCACATGTTGCCCTACCCTATGTTGGAATCACCAGAGTCATCAGGATAGATTCTTTTGGTAGGACAACAAAAACTCAAGTTTCTATAAGATCTATAAAGTGTCTTCCTCACATAAATGAGGAAACTGAAGTTTAGAGAAGTTCTCAGATTTCCCAGCATCACCCAGTTAGTAAACGTAAAAGCCAGAGTTCAAACTTGAATGTCCTGCTTCCAAGTCCAGTTTTTACTACAACATACATGAAAAGTTTAAGAAGTCATCAGGCCCCATTTTTCATAAATACCATAACTAGCTCTGTGTGTGTGTGTGTGTGTGTGTGTGTGTGTGCGCTCGCAGAAGCAGGGGAGGGGGGAAAGTGCCCTTTAAGACAAATAGTTTAAAGGATATGGTAGATAGAGACCTTTGGATATAGTGAGTTCATTCTATCTATTATTATTTATTCCAATAAACATGCATATTATATATGTGTGTATATATATATATATATATATATACACATGTGTGTACACAAACACACACACACACACACACACACACCTCTTTTGTTCAGAGACCTGGATATCAGAGCTATAAAGATGAAAAACAATATGGTTCCTATCCTCAAGTTTAAAAGCTAATAAGGAGATACAATGTATAAACAAATAAATATCTTTTTATAAACATTCCAAAGTCAAGTAGGTGGCTTTCAAAAGAGAAATAATAATGGTTAAAAACTCTCCATATATGTGTGTGTGTGTGTGTGTGTGTGTGTGTGTGCGCGCGCGTGTTTGTGTATGTGTGTATGGGTAAAAAGATATAGCAGGAGGAAGAGGAGAGAGAGAGAGAGAAGAGAAGAGAAGAGAAGAGAAGGTAGGAATGGAAAGCAAAGATCCAGGGTTGCAGTGAAGATTTGGAAGAGTGACTGAGCACAAAAGATCTTTGATTCCTACAAATCTTTATTAAATCCTGATCTTTTCCCACCCCTACCACTGCTTTGGTCAAATCCAAACCACTGCTTCTACCCACATGGTTTGATCCTGACCTAGTCATCTACTGATAAAGCTCAGACACTACAGGATTTCACTCTTCCGTGTAGCATAATTTCACTTTGTGAAATTCTGCCCCTTCTTACCCCTATGTTGCGAATATTTGTGTCTTTCTTCATGTATCTTCCTCCTTCTTTTCTCTATCCATCATTTCCTTCTCCCTGCTCCACAGAGTTCTGTCTGCTCTTAGAATGGCTACACTCTTTTTTCACACTCTTTGTTCCATTTTTCCCACAGAAAAGCGCAACTGTTACATAAATCCACAGATACACCATCTGTCACCTGAACACTTAGCATTACTATTCAGCTCTCTGCACCTCAATTACTGTATATGGTTTCCTTCTTCTTCTTTCTCTCTTTCTGCTGATCTTTGACTTTCTTTTTCAGTAGAGTGTAAGCTTCTTAAAGGCAAGGACTGTTTTAAGTTTTATCTTTGTATACCCAGTGACCAGCATAAACTGCAGTTTGCAATGTTTTGTACATAGCAGGCATTTAGTGATTCCTTTTTGAATTTCCTTCCTTCCTTCCTTCCTTCCTTCCTTCCTTCCTTCCTTCCTTCCTTCCTTCCTTC
>CM053773.1:273761-285199 GCA_028658325.1 Potorous gilbertii
GGTTTCCTTCTTCTTCTTTCTCTCTTTCTGCTGATCTTTGACTTTCTTTTTCAGTAGAATGTAAACTTCTTAAAGGCAAGGACTGTTTTAAGTTTTATCTTTGTATACCCAGTGACCAGCATAAACTGCAGTTTGCAATGTTTTGTACATAGCAGGCATTTAGTGATTCCTTTTTGAATTTCCTTCCTTCCTTCCTTCCTTCCTTCCTTCCTTCCTTCCTTCCTTCCTTCCTTCCTTCCTTCCTTCCTTCTACCTTCCATCTCATGCTGTGGATGTCTACTGCCTGATTCCCTAACCTCCTCTGGGAAAAAGAAGTGCCTTCTACTTAATAATTAACACAATCACACCTGGATCTTATGCCAGTAATTCTGAAGACCTGTAGTGTCATTCAAACCCCATTCCCTATCCTCTGTTACCTAATGATTCCTTATTACCATTTCCTTCAACCTTCCCATCCCAAAGTTCCAACCAAATGCTATCTATCCCTTCCACTGTGTCCCCTAGAAAACCTGTTTATATGCAACAAACTTGCCTTCATCTTAAATGTTTTCCTTTCCTACTCCTATCTTTTGGCAAATATTGTGACCTGGCTCCCCACTCTGATGACACAACTTCCCTGGCCTTCCTTCCTAGTACTGGCTGTGCTTTCACTCATTCCCCTGAGTTCACTGGTCCAGGCAGGGAAGTTAGAATACTCTTTGCTCCCTATTGGCACATTCAGATTCTTTCCTTTCCATCACTTAGTACCTCTCTGCCTTGGAGGTTTATGCAATCCATATCTACTATTGAATCAAAATTCAGGTAGCTGTTGTCTACAGACACTCCTCCTTTCGTATTCAATGAGTTTAGTACCTGTCTCACAATCTTTCTCTCCTCCCCAACTCATGCTTTCATACTAGGGGACTTCAGTATCCATAGTGTCCTCCTTCAAACATGCTAATCATTCAGCCCCTCAGTCTACTCACTTCCTATATCCTACTCCTCCATGCCATCTCAGTCATAGACAAAAATAGTCATGGCCTTTCTCTTGCCAATATCCATGTTCAAGAACTCTGAAATCCCTTTATATGATGATAATCTATTGACTTTCCACATCTTCCTTTGCTGTTCCATATCAGATCCTACTCTTCATCCGCATACAGACCTCCAGTCCCTCTACCCCTCAGTTCTCTCCCAGGCACTAGTCATCCTCTCCTCTTTTTCTCATCTTGACCCCTTAGTGGATCAGTTGAACTCTATTGTCCTCTTCTCTTGGATTCCTGAGCCCTTTATCATATCACTGATCAAACTCTGCCGAGTGTCAGATTTTGCTCCCACTATCCAATGTCTTTGCTCCCATTACGTACACCGCTGAATAAGGTGAAGAAAATCATGCAATCTTTCTGGCTGAATCCACTATACATTTATGATATGCAACCTCAGTTAGGCTCTTAAACAATCCTTCTTTATCTCCCTCATCAGCTCACTATTGTACCCTTCACAGTGGTTTTTCCAAATCTTTTCCTCCCTCCTCAAATCTCCCATAGTCTCCTTTCCCTTTACCCTCTCAGTTGAGAATCTTGCCTCATATTTTACAGAAAAGAAATTGAAGTCATTCACCAAGGGGTCCCTCTTCTCTTCCTTTTCATCTCATATCACTCAGATGCTTTTTCCTACTCCATCACACCTGTCTCACATGAAGAGGTGACCTTACGCCTTGCCAAAGCAAACCTCTTCATTCCATCCTGTCTCCTCTAAATGGTTGCCCCCTCTGTCATCTCCACTCTCTTGCTTATCTTCAATGTCCTTTACTCTACTGGTTCCTTCCTTACTAACTATAAATATTTTTACATCTCCCTCATCCTCAAAGCACCTCACTTGGTTCTCTCCCTGCTAACTATCAGCCTATATTTCTTCTGCCCTTTGTAATTAACTTCCCAGAGAAAGCTGTCTACTATAGGTGCTTTCACTTCCTTTCACACCCTATACTCCAGCTTCTGACCTTATTGTTCCGTCAAAATGGCTCTCTCCAAAGTTACCAGTGATGGCTTAGTTTCCAAATCCAATGTTCTTTCTCAGTCTTCGTTCCTCTTGACCTCTCTGTAGCTTTTGGCATTGTTGATCACCCTCTCCTCCTCAATATTCTCCTCTCTATAGTTTTTGGGCCAACATGCTCTCCTTGCTGTCTTGTCTATCTGACCACTCTTTCTCCATCTCCTCTGCTAGATCCTCATCCAAGTCATGCCAATTAACTATAGGTACCCCAAAGGGGTCTATCCTAAGCCCTCTTCTCTTCTTCCTTTATACTACTTTACTTGACAGTCTCATCAGTTTTCATGGTTTTAATTATCATTTCTCTGCTGAAGATTCCCACAGCTATATCTAGTCCTAACCTCTCAGCTGACATCTAGCCTCACATCTCCAACAATCTTGCAGACATCTTGAACCAGATGTCTAGTAGACATCTGAACTCAACCTGTCCAAAACTGAACTCATTATCTTTCTCCCTAAAGTCTCCCTACTTCCAAACTTCCATATTAAGAAAACTACCATTATTATGATGGATGCGATGGATGAAATCAGAAATAAGTGAGGAAACGGGCTTCCAAGTATATTGATTTATTAAGCAATGCATGCCAGTTGCATAACAGAATTGAGCCAGACCTCCTCAGACTGGCACTGGACACCAAACATAGAGGGAGACAGATTTTTATGCATTACAAAAAAACAATTAACAGGATTTAAACCAGATTACAGGTTCAGATAACCTTATTTCTAATTGGAGGAAGGATTAGGGACTTTCTAAGTTGGGAGGGGGAGAGCAAACAGGAATAGTTGCCTTGAAATCAGAAAAAGAGATATCCCATTTCCCTCAAGTGTCTATATTCAGTCAAAGGAACATAAAACAATAACTAATTTACTGATATGGGCAGTTTTCAGATAGGACATGTGGGTTGCTTAAAATTTATAACTGTGAGAAAACTCCTCACATCAGTCTTAAGAGAGGTGGTCCAATTTCCCAGACATGCAAGGCTGGGTTCAAACAATTCATTAAAGTTTTCCGACATTTTCCATAATTGAATAAAGTTTTCTCACAAGACAGAAGTTAGACTAGACTCATAATTGAAGAGTATAGTAACTGAGTTAGATCCTGAATTAAGTCAAAAGATGGAGTCAGTGTGGTTCACCCAATTCCCAAAATTCCCTCACCTTCAGGTTCACAACTTAGATGCCATCCTTTTTTTCTCACCATCTCACGCCCTTCCATATGCAATCTATTTTCAAGGTCTGTTGATTTCACAAATACGCCTCCTTATCTCCTCTGATATTGTCACCTCCTTGGAGCAAGCCTTCATCACCTTATGCTCTGGATTATTTTAATACCCAGTTGGTTAGTCAGTCTGCCACAAGTGTCTCCCCAATCCAGTCCATCCTCTATACAAGATTAGAAGACCTTGTCTCTGATCTCAAAGAGCTATAATTAAGTTGGGGGAAAGAACGGTATATAAATGAATAAATAACAAGTCAAGGCAGTCTTGTGCCAAATGAATGGCATGAACAATAACTACTATCATGGATGAGAGGAAAGAAGGATCACTTTAAGCTAGGGTAGTCACAGAGATCCTGGAGATGGTGGATTGTGAGCTGGACTAACCACTAGTGTCAAACTCATATAGAAACAATCTTTGTGATGCCATGTTGACCTAGATAATCACAAATTAACATTATCTATGTTGTATTAGTTTTGTTTATTTGGTTAAATATTTCCCAATTAAATTTTAATCTGGTTTTGACCTTATTTAGCAGTCCTTCTGTTTGACACCTCTGGGTTACACCAGTGGTTCTAAAAGTGTGATTTGAGAATCCTTGGGAGAAAGATCCTTTCAAGGGGTCCTATTTTCATTATAATACTACTAACCAAACTATTTTCATAACAACAGTAAGACTTTTAAATTTCTAATAGGATAAATGATAAATAGGATAAACAATGATAAATAAATAACATCAACAAAAGCTCTTTCGAGTGGGGGAGAGCAGTCTTCAGTTATTTTTAAGGGTCTAAAGGGGAGACCAAAAAGTTTGAGACCTCGTGGGTTAGACCTGAATGGCTGGAGAGGATTGGACAGGACGTTAGAGGTGGAGGGGCAAAAGCTGGGGGCTCAGGAATGAGAGTGATTTGGGAGGAGGTGAAAGAGAAAAGGAATAATGAGGAAACCAGACTAGCCTGTCTAGAGGCTTTATGCAAGTGTATAGTTGGAGATGAGGTTAACTGATAAGGCCAGATGATGGAGGTCCTCAAGCACCAAGCTACAGAGCTGATGACATAGGATGTCATTTTCCTTTAACGCCATCCTGGGCCAAAAAGCCACTGCATCTCTCCCCTTCTCAGTTCCAGGCTCCCACTGCTCTCAATCTGTTCTAATTTCTGATCGATACTCTGTTTAGAGGCAGGGAAAAATCAGTTACAACCTCACTGCTCTTTTTGTTGCCTGCTCAGGGCTGAAATGGAAACTGGGATTCCCAATATTTTGATCAGACTACTGACTTTGGTATAGGCCATGGACAGATGAGAAAACAGTGTCTCACTCAGCAACAGCATAAGCTTCAGCCCACACCTTTGAGGACAGAAAAGGCATCCTCACAACCAGAAGTCTTCCAGGACAACTGGCATTGGCAGGCATTGCATTGGCAGTGGGTAGATGGGATTGGGGGTGGGGGAGTGGCAATGAGTCTAAGACCTAAATGAATCATCATTAATCTTAATATACCAGCATGCTTTAGAGTATCAGTCAGCATTTTTAAAGCACTACTCTGTGCCAGCTACTGTGCTTAACACTGTGGATGCAAAGAAAGGCAGAGGACTGTCCCTGCCCTCAAGGAGCTCATAATCTAATGGGGGAAACAACAAGCAAACAACTAGGTACAGAAAAGTTGTATGCAGAATAAACAGGAAATCACCAATAGAGGGAAGGCAAAAAAAAAAAATTAAGAGGTTGGGAAAGACTTCCTCTAGGAGATGAGATTTTAGGGGAAATTTGAAAGAAACCAGGAGAGATGAGGAGGGAGAGCATTTTAGGCATGAAGGGCAGCTGGCAAAAATGACCAGAGAATCTGGATGTCTCAATGGGGAGCAAGGAGTATTCAAACTACCCCTCCCTACCAGTGAGTGGAGGGGAAGGAATGAAACTTTAGTCAGTACTGGAAAGGGAGGCTGTTATCCAGCGGGGAACCAGAACTTAAAGATTACCCAAAGGTAGAAAGAACAGGAAAGGAAAAGATTTAAGATGAAGGCAAATTTGTAACCTATGCAACAGACATTCCAAAGGGCACAGTGGAAGGGGTAGGTCACATCTGCTTGAGATTTGGAGGGAAGAAGATTGAGGGAGATGGAAATAAAAATTAAATAAAAACTAATAACATTTTAATTAATTAATTTAATTAGCTAATTAAATGAATAAAAATTAAAACTTAGGTGGTAGAGTATGAGAATAGGGTTTGAATGGTGACCTATGGAGTCACTTAGATGTGCAAGGAAAGACCAGGGATGAGTATGCTAATCACTAAGTGATAGGCACCAGAGGAGGCTGGAGATCAGGCAGGAGCCACAGGCAGCATGAGATGGATGGAGCCTCTCCATTGAATTGAAGGCTGGAAACCACAGGAGACAGTGTAGGAGATGAAAGTACCACTCCCCTCCAGCTTGCCTCTTCCTCCTCCTTCAGCAGAGGAATCAGATGGAAGGTTGAGCACTAGGTTGTCTCTTCTCCAGAGACGAGTTCAGAAGGGCACAGTAGGAGGTGGAAGTCTTCTTGGTCAGAGGGAAATGGACGTTGTATTGACACAGGTGGAGCCTTGTGCACAAGTTGCTTGTGGTTAGTTCTTGTCCCTGGATCTTGTGCACTGACATACCTGCCCAGTTTCTACTTCACCTTCACCCCCAGGCTACATTGATAGATTTTATAAAGCATCCTTCTCCTGCCATTGGAGTACCCTTCATCCCATTAATTACCTGCCTACTGAACATATTTATATTACCTGATAAAGTGGCAAAGACAACTCCTGGTACAAGTTGAAGGTTTCTCTTCAGGCCTCCTGATCTCCCCATTCTACATATTTGTTACCCCTTCATGTTGCCTCCTTCCAATCCCAGTGCACTTACATACTTCCCTACTATTAACCAATCAAGCTTTGCTCTCAGATCCTTCATTTGCCCTTGTGTGCAAATGATTGAGAAAAGCTTAAAATGTAATCCTTTTCAGGGGTAAATGTGATTCGAGTCTTCAGCTAAAGAGATTAAACTCTAATGATGAGATTTGGGGCATAGACAATGAAGGGGTCACTCTGGAAGTAATACCATGTAGACAGCTGCTTAGTCTTCCTAAATTTAAACCCTTACTTTAAGAATTTTTATCACCTCCTCCAACCACCTCATCTAGAGCCTCAGAGGAAATCAGGAGGAAATTAAAGGAGTGGTCAGTTTTTAGGGGAAATTCTCCTTTCCTGCTTCCTTTTGGACTCAGGATATGCCCTTGATATTGAAAGCAAAACCACAAAAGGGAAATATACAGTAAGACTTCAGGTAAACCAAAGCTTTTGTTTTTATCTGGATGTGAAGGAATGAATCACCAACATTAGTATAAATATAAGCCAACAATAAACTTTTGAATTGTTTGGAAATGGATAGAGGAGGGGAATAAGTGATTCTTAAAGGAGAGGGGAACCTTCTCTGCTTGAGATCTTTCTGGTGCTTCTGCAGTTAATGTAAAGCAGACTTTTCTGATTTTTTTTCCCCCATCATGGGAACCCAAGATTAAGTTGAGAGATCCCCAAATATACCTATTGAGCACATTTATATTCTACTGGGTCCTGTGGAACTAAGAGTACACTGTAGCTGTCACTAAAGGTTCCTTTCCCTTTTCCTTCCCACTTCCCAAGCTGCTTGACTGCTTACTGGGCTTGGCTCTATTCCTTCCAATGAGATGGCGCACCTACCAGGCCCTACCAGCTGCCTCACCACTGCCTTCTAAGCTCCTCCTTCTGTATGCCCCTCACTACTGTTATCTAACGTAATGACGTAACCAGAGAATTCTTGGTCTTGCCATGTGCCCTACAACTATACTCTAAGCATTGCTGGATCTTTCTACCTGCCCTGAAACTGAATTTTCTTTTACATGTTTTAGCTTCCAAATCGACTGCGAATTCCTTGAGAGCAGGGACTGTCTCACTTTTTCTATTTGTATCCCCTGGGGTTAGCACAGTGCTTGGCATAAATAATAAATGCTTTTTCATTCATTTACTTTGCACCCTACCCATCCTCCAGAAAACTGGGGAATAAAATGTTGCTTCTTCTTAGATGGCCTTGGTTTTGATCCAGTATTGAACTACATTGTATTTATTTTCTTTGTATCAGTTTGGTATACATATGTGTGTGTATTTGTTGTTCAGTCATTTCTGACTCTTTGTGACCCCATTTGGGGTTTTCTTGGCAAAGATACTGAAGTGGTTTGTCATTTCCTTCTCCAATTCATTTTATAGGGTTAAATAACTTGCCTAGGGTCACGCAGCTAGTATCTGAGGCTGGATTTGAAAGTTGGTCTTCCTAATTTCAGGCTGAGACACCTAGATACCTCTGTGTGTGTATGTCTATATATGTATCTATGTATATATGTGTGTATATATACACATATATGTATGTGTATACATACTATATATAGTGTGTATATGTATATGTGTGTATATATACTTATATGTACGTGTATATACTCTATATGTACATATATAGAGTGTGTGTATATGTATATAGTGTGTGTGTGTATGTGTGTATACATACAAACACATAAACATTTCTTCTCCCCAGTTTGAATATAAGCTCACACTTTATATCCCTAGATTGGCAAGATTGTGCCAGGCACACAGTGGGTACTAATAAATGCTTGCTAAATGTTTGCTTTAATCTGCCATTCTCAGTCTGGGGCCTGGTACTGTTGTGAGTGCTCTGAAAAACACTCACAAAGTTTCCAGAAGTCATGGGGTTGTGAAGATTTCTCTTTGCTTCTGTCTATATCTTATCTATTGCTCAAGGCTCAGCCCAAAAAACCATTCCTTGATGTTTCCAGACAATAATGGTGTCTCATTTCTTGTATGAACTCACATGTAATGCTGGTATTCCAGTGCTTTCTGATATCTCTTGTGTTATTGTCTTGAACTATATTTTAACTTAGAGTGTTAAATTTGGAAGAGACCCAAGAGATCATTTAATCCAATCCCTTTCTTCTACAGATGAGGAGCCTCTAGGTCAAGACAGGGAAAATGATGTGCCCAAGGCCATAGAGTTAGCAAGAAACAGACTCGATTCAAACTCAGACCTACTGGTCCAGTATTCTATTCACTAAACAATACTTCTAGTTAGTATAGAGGGTTGTGCTAGGCATGCTCACAAAACCTTTTTTTAATTAATTTATTTTAAACTTAAATATACAATGAAAAGAATAAGAAACACTTTATAAGTTATAAATATTAAAACTTAAATACAAAATAAGGGGGAAAAAAGCATTGTCATGGCAAAACATTTTGGCCAGATGCAGTGGTGCTTGTTTCCCTCAAGAGAAATGGGAAGATCAACAATAATGTGCCACAGGTGAGCTGGCATGTATCACCATCCTGTCTAGGTGTATCTATGCCTATGACTAGAACCTGAGTTTCCTGACTCTCCAACAAGTGCTCTTTCCCTTTCCACACAAGGTCTATGCCTTTGTCTTCCCAACTACAGTGTTCGTACTCTTACAACCTTAAGCCAGTGCTGCCTTGGTGGCAGCCCATCACCTAGTGCATGTACTGTGCAATGAAGAAATATTGTTGAATGAACATGTGATTTTTCTGGGCCTCAAGTCTCTCCATTGGCTCCATTTACATTCCAGGAGTCATATCATCCTTTGCTTAGTTTTCTTCCTTGCAAAAGAATCACATGCATCTGAACAAAATTAATGCAACTAAGATAAGAAGAAAAGCTGTTGATATGGAAAAAAATTACTTGGCATCAAGTATTTTTGACAAGCATATGAGATGTAAGAGATACAGAGAACTTATAGAAGTAGGTAAGACTAAGAGCTATTCTCCAATAATAAATAATAGACCAGAGGATATGAGCAAACAGTTCTCAAAAGAATTGCAAACTATTAACAACCTTATGAAAATTGTTCCAAATCACTAGTTTTAAAATTGTCTCTTGGAATCCCTGGTTTTCCATGAGACTTTCCCTGATTCAACCAGTTGCTAGTGTTATCCTCAGATAAAATTACTTTGTATTGATTTTGATTTTTTTTACATTTATTTACCTTTGTATATATTGTACTCCCCTACTAGAATATAAGCTTTTGGAAGGCAGGAATTATTTCTTTTTTGTCTTTGCTTTCCCAGGGCCTAGTATAATTCTTTGTATAGAATAAATAGGTCCTTAGTAAATACTTGTCAAACTGAATTGAATTCAATTTCAACTTTGAAGGCCTTCAATAAGCAAATGACCTCCCCTCTCTGCAACACATTTTTCCTCCTGCATTCAGGAGGCACAGTGGACAGAATGCTGGGCCTGACGTCAGGAATACCTGAGTTCAAATCCAGCTTTAGACACTTACTAGCTATGTGACACATTTAACCACTCCAGTATCTTTGCCAAGGAAACCCCAACAAAGAGTTGGACATGACTAACCAAAATAAAATTATATTGAAGTTCCCTTCCAGTCCTAGGATGTTCTAAGAACAAGTAGTATTTGGATAGAATAGGAGAGGGGAGGGCATTTCAGTTCTTCAAAGAAAGGCATCAAGACATCAAAAAAAGTGGAAATATTACATTTGGACTCTTAATATCACAATTCTGCATTGTTCTCATCTGCCCATTCCACCAGATGGGGTAGACACCCCCTAACTCACCAATGGGTTTGGGAACCCTTGGTTACCCTCAACCTGGTTTGACCCATCTGTTGAAATGGTTTACTGTGGCCGCTGCACATGCTGCAGCTTCTTGGAGCCACGGGTGAGAGCCAGCATGGCTTCAGAAAGGGTCGAGGAACAGTTGATATGGTGTTTGCTGCCAAGCAACTCCAGGAGAAATGCCAGGAGCAGAACAGAGGTCTATACACAATGTTTGTAGATCTGACCAAGGCCTTTGGCACTGTTAGTCATGAGGGCTTATGGAAAATTATGCCAAAATTTGGTTGCCCAGAGAAGTTCATCAATATTGTACGTCAATTTCATGATGGCATGTTTGCCCAGGTTTTAGATATTAGACAATGTTCTTGTGCCTTCCCAGTCACGAATGGAGTGAAACAGGGGTGTGTGCTTGCTCCCATGACTTTTAGCAGGATATTTTCAGCCATGTAGACTATCTGTTACTCTACCTACCTGCCCATTGTATATTGACTTAGAAAACCACAAATTAACATTATCTATATTGTACTGCATTTTTGGTTTATTTTGTTAAAGGTTTCCCAACTACATTTCATCTGGCTCCAGACCTACTCAGGAATTTTGAGGCACTTGGACAAAGTTTGACACCTCTGCTCCACAACAGGCCATATATTTAATCACATTGTAAACACAGAAAGATAGACTATGAGATCTCATTGTATTTAGTTTATTGACAATTAAAAAGCATTAACACCCCTTAAGGGTTTCTTTTCTTTAAATACATAATTTATTTATTTTTCAGTTTTCAACATTCACTTGCACAAGAATTTGAATTCACATTTTCTCCCCATCTCTCCCTATCCCCCATGCCAGGACAGCATACACCCCATCCACCCCTTCCTCCAGTCTGTCCTCCCTTCTATGACCCACACTTTTTCCATCCTCCTTCCCCTCTATTTTCCTGTAGGGCAAAATAGACTTCTACACTCCATTGCCTGTATATCTTAATTTCCAGTTGCATGCTAAAACAATTTTTAACATTAATTATTAAAGATTTGAATTCCATATTCTTTCCCTCCCTCCCCACCCATCCTCATTGAGAAAAGAAGCAATTCAATATAAGTCATACATGTGTAGTAATGCAAAGTACTTCCATAATAGTTATGTTGTAAAAGACTAACCACATTTCCCTCTGTCCTATCCTGCCCTCAATTTATTCCATTCTCTCCCTTGACCTGTCCTCTCATAATAGTGTTTGCTTCTGATTATCCCTTTCCCAAGTTTGCTGTCCCTTCTATTATCTGCCCTCTCCTATCCCCTTCTCCCTTGCCTTCCTGCAGGGTAAAATAGATTTCCATATCTAATTGAGTGTATGTTATTCCTCCTTAAGCAAAATCCCATCAGAGTAAGGCTCACTTATTTCCTTTCATCTTCCCCCTCTTCTCATCCAATGTAAAAACTCTTTCTTTCTTCTTGTATGTGAGGTGATTTGCTACATTCTGCTTCTCCCTTTGTCTTACTCTTAGTACATTCCATTCAACAGTAAATTTTATTTT
>CM053773.1:285699-302819 GCA_028658325.1 Potorous gilbertii
GTTATGTGACACTTTAGAATTTGCAAAGCAGCCTCACATAACTCACATCGAATTTGCAAAGCAGCCTCATATAACTCACATCGACCCTATGATATAGGTACTAGTATGATTCCCATTTTACGGATAAGGAAACTGATCCTGACAGAGGTTAAGTGGCTTGCCTATGGCCACACAACTAAGTGTCAGAGGCAGGTTTTGAATCCAGCCCTATACTGTGCTTGGTAAAAGCTTTAAGAACTCCTGAGGATATCCAGAGATATGCTCAAGCTAGCTAGTACCAGCTGGTGAGAGTTAATTAAATTTTCAGTGTGAGCATTTACACTTCAGGAATGGACAAATGCCACCAATCAGGGCTTGATTTATTGATCTGTTGATTTTCTAGATTTAAGAAAGTAATTTCATAATACTCATGACAGACAGGCAGATATAATTATTCCATATAGCAAAAGAGATATTTGAGACCCAGAGAATAGAATTGATTTGCCCAAAGAGAAAATGTAATATGTTGATTAAACTTCACAGGGTCCCTTGCTTCAGAGAATTGGTTGGGAAACATTTACCACATGCCCTTGAAGATATCATTTAAGAATCTAGGACTACCAGGGGCAGCTAGGTAGTAGAGAGGATAGCCTACTGGTCTTGGATTTAGGAGGACCCAAGTTCAAATCCAGATGTTGACACTTGACACTTAACTAGCTTTCTGATCCTGGATAAGTCACTTAACCCAATTATCTCTCACCAGGGGAAGAAAAGGCATCTAGGTTTATCTCCCAACCACAGTGAAGCACCACCGTAAAACTTTTAGTGGAGCAATACATGAACAATAATGTCAGCAATTAATCTTTAAATATCATTTTAGCGTTTACAAAGTGTTCCTGCCAATGACCCTAGCAGCATTCAAACCTAGGTCTCTGTTGACTCTAAGAATGGTATGATATCTACCAGGGCAACTAGTTGGTGTAATGGATAGAGTGCCTGGGCTGAAGTCAGGAAGATTCATCTTCTCGAGTTCAAATCTGGCCTCAGACACTTGCTAACTCTGCGACCCTGGGTTAGTCACTTCACCCTGTTTGCCTTTGTTTCCTCATCTGTGAAATGAGCTGGAGAGGAAAGTGGCAAATCACTCCAGTATCTCAGTCCACAAATGGGGTCACAGAGAATTGGAAACGACTGAAAAAACAACTGAACAACACAATATCTACTATAGCAGCTGAATCAGTTATACATACATAATTTTAGGAAAATATTCCTCCCAGCTGCCTTATACCTATTTATGAATGTGCCATTTTTTATACACTGTAGTATGGTGAAAAGTGTCAGAAGGTATGAGTTCTAGTATGAGGTTCATCCATATCTTACTGTTTACCCTTAGTTATCATATCTTTTCTCTAGGCCTCAGTTTCTCCATTTGAAAAACTAGGGATAGAAATGACTTTCAGATCCCAAACTGACGACCAAGTAAGTATGTTAATAAGCCAGACAAGAGTAAGTTAAATAGGTGATCCGGATTTAGTTAAATATCACTCTGATCACCCCCAATCTTTGGGTTATATTGATCTGTGGAGGTTGTGGAGTATGGGCCTTCCTCATAGTCATAATCCTGATGGATGCACATAGGGTTTAGCTTATCCTTATATGTGCCCAACTCTGATCTTTAAATGTTTGTTGAACTGAAGAATTGAACTGAATTCAATTCTGACTCTCTGAACCACAACAAATTCAAATTGCACAAATTAATCATAATTTATTAAGTATCTGCTATGTGAAAAGCACTGTGCTAGACCCTGAGGTGATAAAGAAGCAAAAAATATCATCCTTGCACCGCAGGAACTTACTATCTACATAATTTTTGTTTTATATCACTTTTATTTCTTAATACTTTCCTTATGAAAAAGGATTTGGGGAAAAAAACAGTTCTGCAATATCAACTAACATACTGCTGCCTGACAGTGTATTTGATATTCCATAGCCATAGTTCTCACCTCTCCAACAAAAGGAGGAAAGTGAATTTTCTCAACTCTTTGTTGGAGGGACAGCAGTGCTGTATTAGAGAGCCAGCCTCTAAGCTAGAAGACCGGGGTTAATATACTTCCTCTGATACTTACTGGCTTAGTAACTCTGGGCAAGTCACTTAACTTCTCAACAGAGGACTGTGGAATTCTCCAGAATGACAAGTTGCAGAGAGCGTGCCAACCTGCACTGTTAGGGGAAACTTTCCCCTCTGGGAGTTTCCTATATCTGTGAAATAAAAGATCTTGTCCCTAATTGGGGGTCCAAACTTAGACATTTGAATTACACAGTATCTTGCTTTGTTTTATTGTTATTTCCACTTATATTGATGTAATTGTTGTGTCATTGTTTTCCTGGATCTGCTTTCTTCACTCTGTATCAATAGTTCATAGACTTTTCTGAATTCTTCATATCCATCATTTCTTATGACTTGGCAATATCCCACTATATTCATGAATCACAGTTTCCTGAGATGTTTTCTCATCAATGGCCATTTACTTTGTTTCCAGTTCTATCTATACTTCCACAAACAGTGTTGCTTTGAATATATCGGTATATATGGGGCTTTTATTTCCATCTTTGATATCCTTGGGGAGGGGGGGCGGTTGTATATCCTAGCTGTAGGATCTCTAAGTCAAATTGTATGGATGATTTTCTTTTAGCATAATTCCAAATAGCTTTGCAAAATGGTTGAGACAATTCTTAACTCTTTCAAAAGTGTATTTATGTGGTTATTTGTGTTTCCAGAGCCTTTCCAACATTGACTATTTATATTTTTAATCACCTTAAACAACATACTGTGTAAATATTGAAATTTCAGAATTGTTGTGATTTTTCTCTTTTTATTAGTAATTTTGAATACTTTTCATAGTTATTGAGAGTTTGAAAAGCTTTGAAGAACTGTTTACTTATCTATTTCAACCACTTGTCTACCACTAGGGATAGCTCTTGGTCATATCCAACCATCTATCCATCTGTTCATCCGTCCATCCATATATGTATATACATATATATATATATATATATATATATATATATATATATATGTATATATGTGCTTGTGTGTGTGTGTATTATTCATTCCTTATCTGAGATATTTTATACAAAGATTTTTTCCCAATCAACAGCCTTCTTTGCTGTCTCAGTTGCATTGATTTTTTTAATGTATGAAGAAGCTTTTCAGTTTCATGTAACTGAAATTATTTTATTTCTTGTAATCTCCTCTATCCCTTGTAAGGATTAATAGTTCACAATCTCAGAGTGGGGATAAGACATATCTATGAATAAATATGATTAAAGCTATAATATAATAAGTGTAAATAATAGGTTCAAAGTACCTGAAGAAATTTGTGGAGTCATTCCTGAATTACTAGTGTTATTTTGTTAGCATATAACCTTCCTGCTTCTCAATAGAGTTCTGCCCTCCAGAATCAAGAGCAACAACTCAAATCCTTCTTGCTCAGAACAGCCCTTTAAATTTTTGAATTTAAATTTAAATTCTTGAAGATAGATATGTCACCCCTGTGTTTTACCTAACTCATTTTCTTCTCCTCAGTCTCTCCACATACCTTCATCTAAGCATGTCCTCTCACTCTCCGGGTTACCTCATTTTGGAGGCACTCTAACTTCTCAATGTTCTTCCTAAAACATGACACCTAGAAGTGAGGAGATTATTTGAGATATGCTTTGATGAGAATATGGAACAGTAGAATTATTAGTGCTTTTAAAAAATTTTGTTTATTTTTAGTTTTCAACATTCATTTCCACAAGATTTTGAGTTCCATTTTTTCTCCCCATCACTCCTATCTCCCCATTCCAAGATGGCATGCATGTTGATTACCCCTCTCCCCAGTCTGCCCTCCTTTTTTATCACCTTCCCCATCCTCTTCTCTCTTACTTTCCTGTAGGGCAAGATAGATTTCTATACTCCATTGCCTATATATCTTGTTTCTCAGTTGCATGTAAAAACATTTTTTAACATTTACTTTTAAAACTTTGAATTCCAAATTGTCTCTCTTCTTCCCTCCCCAACCAACCTCATTGAGAAGGCAAGCAATTCAACATGAGTTGTACATGTGTAGTTATGCAAAACACTTCCATAATAGTCATGTTGTGAAAGACTAACTATATTTCCCTCCACTTTATCCTGCCCCTATTCATTCTATTTTCCCCTTTGACCCTCTCCCTTTTCAAAAATATTTGATTCTGAATACCCCCTTCCCCAATCTGCCCTCCATTCTGTCAACCCCCCACCCAAACCCCCTTACTTTCCTGTAGGGTAAGATACCCAATTGAGTGTATATGTTATTCCCTCCTTAAGTCAAATACAATTAGAGTAAGGTTCACTCATTCCCTCTCACCTCTCCCTCTTCCCCTCCATTGTGAAATTTTTTCTTGCCTCTTTTATGTGAGATAATTTATCCCAGTCTATCTCTCCCTTTCTCCTTCTCCCAATAGATTCCTCTCTCATCCCTTAATTTTATTTTTAGATATCATCCTTTAATATTCAACTCACTCTGTGCCATCCATCCATCCATCCTTTTCCTCCTAATACTGAGAAAGGTCTCATGAGTTACAAATATTGCCTTTCCATGTAGGAATGTAAACAGTTCAACTTTAATAAGTCTGTTATGATTTCTCTTTTCTGTTTATCTTTTTATGTTTCTCTTGATTCTTGTGTTTGAAAGTCAAATTTTCTATTCAGCTCTGGTCTTTTCATCAAGAATGCTTGGAAGTCCTCTATTTAATTGAAATTCCATTGCTGGATAGATGATCCTTGGTTTTAATCCTGCCTCCTCTGATCTCCAGAATATCATATTCCAAGCCCTTCGATCCCTTAATGTAGAAGCTGTTAGATCTTGTGTTATCCTGATTGTATTTCCACAATACTTGAATTGGAACTCTGGAATTTGCCTACAATATTCCTAGGAGTTTTTCTTTGGGGATCTCTTTCAAGAAGTGATTGGTGGAGTCTTTCAATTTCTATTTTACCCTCTGGTTGTAGAATATCAGGGAAGTTTTCCTAGACAATTTCTTGAAATATGATGCCTAGGCTCTTTTTTTTAATATTGGCTTCCAGGTAGTCCAATAATTTTTATATTATCTCTCCTGGATCTATTTTCCAGGTCAGTGGTTTTTCCAATTAAACATTTCACATTGTCTTTTATTTTTTCATTCTTTTGGTTCTGCTTTAGAATCCCTTGATTTCTCATATATCATCAGCTTCCATTTGCTCCATTCCAATTTGGAAGGAATTATTTTCTTCAGTGGGCTTTTAGACTTCCTTTTCCATTTGGCCAATTCTGCTTTTTAAGGTACTCTTCTCATTGGCTTTTTGAACCTCTTTTGCCTTTTGGTGTTATTTAAGGTATTATTTTCTTCAGTATTTTTGTGTGTCTCCTTTAGCAAGGTATTGACTCATTTTTCATGATTTTCTTGAATCACTCATTTCTTTTCCCAATTTTTCCTCTACTTCTCTCACTTGACTTTTAAAATCCTTTTAGAGCTCTTCCATAGCCTGAAACCAATTAATATTTTTCTTGGAGATTTTTAATATGGGAGCTTTGACTTTGTTGTCTTCTTCTAGTTCTAGTTTTGATCTTCTTTGCCACCAAAGTAAGAATTTATAGTTTGAGTTTTTTTTATGCTGTCTGCTCATCTTCTCAACCAAATACTTGCCTTTTTAACTCTTTGTCAAGCTAGGACTCTGCTCCCAGTGGGAATAGGTATACTATCCCAGGCTTCAGGAATTTTATATCAGCTGCTTCTCTGGAAACAGCTGCTGCTGCTGTCACTGCCACTGCAGTCACCATCCCCTCTGTCCTGAGGCTGGAACTGGACCCCAGCCAGACCTCGAGTTCCTCTTTCACCCAGGTCCCACAAAGTTTTTCCATAGATCTTCTATGCTGTCTTTGGTATTTGTGGATTGAGAAGTCTGGAAACTGCCACAGCTGTCAGTGATTCAGTTCCCTGAGGCCTGCTCCAGCTCCCTCTGTTCTAGTACAGTCCATTCCAGACTATTTTCTGCTCCCAGCCCAGTGCAATAAACCCTTCCTGTTGTCCTTCCAGGTTGTCTTGGGCTGGAGATTGGTTTCATTCTGTCATTTTGTGAATTCTGTAGCTCTAGAATTTGTTTAGAGTCATTATTTACAGGTATTTGGAGGGAATGCTCAGGAAAGTCTCTGATTTTACTCCACCATCTTGGCTCTGCCCCATTAGTGCTTTAATTCTAGAAACAATATTGTCCTTATCGTTGCCTAAAAATACATGAGTGTTGTGGGTGCTTATCACACTGTAGGTTCTTATCATTCTGTTTCTACCAATTGAGTTGTTTTTTAATCATGTCTGACCTTCTTTGGGGTTTTTTTGGCAAAGATACTGGAGTGGTTTGTATTTCCTTCTCAAACTCATTTTACAGTTAAGGAAACTGAGGCCAACAGGGTAAAGTGACTTGCCTAGGGTCACACAACAAGTATCTGAGGCCAGATTTGAAGACAGAAAAAATGAGTTTTTCTGACTCCAGGCCTAGCACTCTATCCAGTGTGCCACCTAGTTACTCTTGTATCAAACCCTGGAATAATATAGATTATTCTAAATGAGAGCCCCATCCACTTAAAATAATTCCCCTTAGCCATCCCACACAGGAAAAAGTCATGTGGAGAAAGCATGACTATTGTCTAGGCTATTCTATAGGGTTAGATGTACACACAGTCCATTGAGCTGGTCCATTAGTACATGAATCTCATAGACACTTCAAATGGGTGGCCCAGTCCTCTATAACTCCTGGGTCTTATTCCTATCAACTGTTGTGTGTCCCGCTGCTTTTTATATCCTGTCCTGTGTAGTTTTATTTAATTCAGGTCATTGTTCTAACATGTTGAGATTAAGTACCTAATGAGTTCAAGACACTTGAGGAATGAAAAAAATTAAATAAAACATGCTTCTTTTCTGCAGCCCACCCCCATTTTCCTGCCAGTTGCTACTCATTGCCTTAGTTCAAGCCTTCATAACCTCTCACTGAACTATTATGATGCTCCCCAACTGGTCTCCCACCTCTCCTTTCTCCAATCCTTCTTTCACACCCCTGTTCTCATAATTTTCCTAATGTATGTCCCTCTCATGATCAGAAAATTCCAAATGATCCCTGCCATTTTCCAAATGAAATGGAAACTACTTATTCTGGCCTTCAAAGCTCTGTATAATCAGTCTCTAATACACCTGCACAACTTTATCTCATACTATTTCTCTTCAGTTACCCCATACAATAATCAAATGGAATTATTCTTATATTGACAACTCCCATCCTCATACCTCTGTCCCAGTATCTCAAATGGAATAATGGTGACACCTCCATTCTCCACCCCCCACCCTCCCACCCCCCCATCTCCTCTTGATTTAATTTTGCCTTCTTCAGCTTGGGTCAAATTCCTCATGAAACTCTTCTCCCAATCAGCTGGAAGTGATCTCTATCTCTTAGAGTTTTTCATAGTATTTTTTGTAAGGCTCTGCTTTGCACTGATTCTCTAATTGTATTGTAGCTATCTCTGTGTGTATATATATGTACATGTGTTTGTGTATATGTACATGTATGTGTATGTGTACATGTACACATGTATTTGTATGTGTGTGTGTATGTCTTATCTCCCTTTCTGCTTCTGTTTGACAGCAGCTATTATATCCCATTTATCTAGCATGGGCTTTAAAGACATTTTTAAAAATTCAGAACTTGAAAAATACAAAAATAAAAGCAACATTTCCATATACAAAATGGAATGGAAAAAGATGATTGTATATGAGACTATGTATCTATGCTTTTCTTTTTAAATATATAATAAATCCATTGTTTAATTTTCAAAATTCTTCTGCTGATATATAATTTTTTCTGGCTTCATTGACCATCTTTCGTTTCTTTTTCCTCCCTCCTTCTTTCCTCCCTTCCCTCTATTTGTTTCCTCCTTGTCTCCCTCCTTCTTTCTCTTTCTCTCTTCCTTTTCTCCTTTATCTCTTTCTTTCTTTCTTTCTCTAAGTTTAAAAAGAGAAAAGAAAAAAACACCCTTGTAACAAATACACCTAATCATACAAAACAAATCCTCATATTGGCCATATCTGAAAATACATGTGTTATCCACATTTTGAGTCCGTCACTTGTGTGATGGGAATGAGAAGCAGGCTCCTTCTCCAGTCCTGTAGAATCACAACTGGTCACTGTGTTCATCAGAGCTCTCTGGTCCTTCAAGGTTGTCTTTCCTTTACAATTCTGTGGTTATTCTATAAATTGTTCTACTCATTTAACTTTGTAAGAATTCACGTTTTTCTAGGTTTCTCTGAGATTACCCCTTTCATTTCTTATGATGCAATGGTACTGCCTTAGTTTCACAAAGCATAATTTGTTCAGCCATTCTTCAATTAATGGGCATCCCCTTAATTTCCAGTTTTTTGCTATAACAAAAAAAGAACTGTTATAAATATTTCTGTACATGTAGCCCTTTCCCTCTTCCTTTCTTGCTCTCTTTTAGGGTAGTTGAATATAACATGCACTTAATAATTATTTGCTGAGCTAAGCTTTGAAGGAAATTGACATTTGAATAGTTTCCTAGCTGGTCTGCCCACCTCCATTTTCTTCCCCCTCCTTTTGGAAGGATACTGATGAACTGGAATTTGACCAGAGAATAGTGACCAAAATAGGACTTAAAACCATGCCATTGCAAGGAGAAGTTGAAGGAGCTTAGGATGTTTTACCCTAAAAAAAAAAAGAGAGAGAGACATCGCAGGAATGTTATAACCATATTCAAGTATCTGAAAGGTTAACATCTGAATAAAATGATCTTTCTCATCCCCAGAGGTCAAAACTACTAGCAAGGGACAGGAACTGCAGAGAAACCGATTTAGATTGACTGAAAAGTTGTAGCCAAACAATATGAGAAATCTGAGAATGGAATGGACTGCCCCTCTCTCCAGTCCCCACATATGTGAACGTGTGCGCACACACACACACACACACACACACACGTGCACACACACACAGCTAGCCATAAACTGTCATTGTTCTTTAATTTCTCCTTCTCTTCTCCGGTAGACTATGAGTCCCCTCAGGACTGTTTTTGCTTTTCTTTGTATCACTCTCATTTAGTACAATGCCTGGCACATGGTCAATGCTTATTAACTGACTACTTGAGGTCTTTAGAAAGAGGCTGGATGAGCAACAGTTAGGATATTAAGGAGAGACGGAGGGGATTCTTATTCAGGTCACCTTGGAGGTCCCTTCCAAATCTGAAATTCTATGATTCCATCATTTCTTCCCCATCATACCTCAGTGAGGTTACTATCTCTCTTTTCCCTTTCCAGCCAAGGTGATTGATGATTCCCCAGCCCTATGAGTGGCCTATGAGTGGGCCACTCTTGCTTCTTCTGGAAAAATCTACTGCTCAATCATGTGTGGACATGATCTGGGTAGCAGTAAGCCACTGTGAAGGAGAGACAGAGGTAGTATGTGTCAGGCAAGTCACACCACCACCACTACCTCCACTATTACCTGATGGAAGTGATGATGGAGATAACCCAGAACCCTCAATCATTGTGGAGAGGAGGCCCACTTTCCTTACCCCTCCAACACAAACTGGTGACCCACTACCACCAACAGACAACTAAGCTCAAGGGTGCAACCCAAGAAACAACCACTAGTGGAGATACAGCCTGGCAAATACTAGTATGGGTGCTATAGCTATGGCTCCCAAGACCCCAGGAGAGAAAGTTTTCACTATCAAAGCCCTTGACATTGGTAAATGATTCACCATTAGAAACTAATATACTTTCATCAGTGAAAATGACATTAAAGAAAGGTCCTTACCATTTGCTTTGCTATTTTACCCCATGGACCCCCAGACCTTTACTTCTGATTTACAGCTAAACCTATCTATTATGTGTAGTCTTTCCCACTAGAATATGAACTCTTTGAATTCAAGAACTGTCTTCTCTATTTGTATCCCCAGCACTTATCACAGGACTTCACATAGAGAATGTGCTCAATAAATTCTTTTTCATTCATTCATTTTCCATAGATAGTATCTTGCCTATTCCCAGGACATAGGGCTGAGAACATTACTGATATGTGGTCTCCCTTCAACTGGCCAATCCCTGTGTATGATCCAGTACCACTGATTGCTTTATTTCCCTCAAATTCAATATTAAGTATAATGGTGGCAGCAGGGTTTGTGTGGGTGTGGGTGTCAGTTCAATATGTAGATTCCATCAGCTTGTTCAGTGGTAACTTCACGTTGGAGACTTGGGGAAATGGTCTCCAGAAGAATGGTGATGATATGTAAGGGTAGTGCCTTGGAAAGACTGTAGTAAATGGATAGACATTCTGTAACCCATTCTGGTTGACTGGCCTCATGTGGGAAGAACAGGGGCACGCTGAATCCAGCTTAAAACAGCTCTTGAGAATCAATTGTGAACATTTATCCCTCAGAAATCTGCAAATGCTAAAAATTAAGGCTTGATTTATTATTTTGTTAGTTGTCTAGACCAGTGGTATCAAACACAGATAGAAACAAGAGCCACTAAACTATACATAAGGATTCCTAGAGGCTACATATTGACTTAGAAAATCATACATGTTTCTGTATTTCTTTATTAATACATCACCACATCAAAATCAGAGAGAAATTGCATTTTAATTTAGTTTGGGCCACACCTGGGGGTGTTGTGAGCCACATGCAGCCAGGTGACAGGTTTGACATCTTTGGTCTGGACCTAAGAAAATGATGAAGGAAAATGTTAATAAGCGTGTCATGTGTATATTTATTTTAGAGAGCCAGTTGTTAAACATTTACCAGCACACCTCTGGGAGAAGGCTTTTTCAGTTTGTTACATAATTGGAACAGTTGGCATCTTCAAAAAGACCTGAATTCACTTTGGCCATCTCTTTGCCCTTTGGCAATTGCAGGAGTGTGTTGACTTCTTTGCTCACAGTGCCCAGGCAGATAGTAGGGGGGAAGGCCTTGAGTCTTCGACCCTCTAAATGCATATGGAAACAAATCTCTGTCCTTGGTCATTTCATCCGTTTCATTCTGTTATAGGTATAGGGAGGAGAGTCTCTGACTTAGTGAAGAGAATGAGTCCCAGGAATCTGGGAGACAGAATCATGGCTGAGTTTTGTAGTCAGCCTAACATCAATGCCCTGAGGAGCAAGGAACAATATTGGGTAGTGACATTTAGGACTCTGGTTCTAAGTCACTCTGCATCTGCTCATAGACTTTGTGTGACTGACTCAGTCAAATTTGGAGACCATTCTAACCAGATAGAGGTGGTATGGAAAGACTACAACATGAGGTTATTAGGGGAAAGGTTTGTATATTTGTTCGTGCTATATCTGAAGGAAAAATCCCTTTGTAAAAGTCAGTGAATGAAGGGCAGCTAGGTGCACAGTGGGTAGAGCATTGGACCTGGAGTTAGGAGGACCTGAATTCAAATGTGGCCTCAAACATTTACTGTGTGACTCTGGGCAAGCCACCTAACCCCAATTGCCTCTCCAAAAAGAAAAAGAAATCAAATAATGTGGAGTAGTTAAATAGAACTGTGATGCTATTTACTGGTGGCTAGCAAATGAAGAGAATGCTGACCAAATGCGCTCAAGTCAATGGCAGTTAGATGAAATACCCCTCAAACTCCTCAGGATACCCTGGAACCCTCAGAGTCCATGTAGAAAATCTGACCCTGGAAAAGAGGGACAGAATCATGTTATATAAGGAAAGTAGAATTTCTGCATTGTCTACACCACGCTCTCTCTGATCCACTTTGTCAAAGGGAGTTTCATTTCCAGAGAATTTTTGGAGGTATCAGTGAGGAGCATCTGGGTAACTCTCAGTGTCACATACATGTCTGAGCAAAAAAAAAAAAAAAAAAGAAACTCTAGGGCAAAGCTTCTATATTACTGCTAACCCTGAAGCTTTTATCCTGGCTCGTCACAATCACCATCTATGGCATCATACCATCTCAGAGTGATCTGGACTACTGTCATTTTAATGTTAACCCTGTCAGCAGATATGCTGAAAGAAAAATCTAGTCCCTGCCAGGGAAATTTTCCTACATCCCTAAGGTTGGCTTAAAGGATTTAGAGCAAGAAGAGACCTTAAAGATATATCTTACAGATGAGGAAACTGAGGTCCAGAGAAGGGATGTGACACCCAAAATAACATAAGAAGCATGTAGCAGAAGAAGGTTGCAAACCAAAGTCCACTTGAGTTCCAGGCGAGCACGATACCAGCCTGTTTGCCCTAACTGGCATGTGGGGAAACTGAGGTGAAGGCTTATTTCCCTGCGGTCTTGCCGCCAGTGTTTACTGACAAAAGAATAGGATGGTAAGTAGCCAAATACTCAAACCCTTTAACTCTGTCACAAGGACTTGAACTAAGTGATTGACATTTGTAAAAGTGATCTGTCATATTAACATGAGGCAGCTAAGCGAAGTCTCTTTAGAGAGTGTCAAAATAAATATAATATTAACCTCAGTACCAGGGCTGGAAAACACATTCAGACAGGAAATAGGCTTCTTTTACGGTGAAAAGCTATTGTTTCTGTAAAGCTTTGTTTCCTTCCATGCCTGATATTAAGACCTTTCAGTCATTTAGTCAGTCAATAAATATTTATGAAGCACCTGCTAACTATGGACAGGCACTAAGTTCCAGGGGTACAAAGAAAGGAAGAAGACAGGCCTTACCCTTAGTGTTGTTTAGTTGTTTTTCGGTTATGCCTGACTCTTTGTGACCCCCTTTGGGGTTTTTTTGGCAAAGTTACTGGGGTGATTTGCCATTTCCCTCTCCAGTTCATTTTACAGATGAAGAAACTGAGGTAAACAGGCTTAAGTGACTTGCCCAGGGTCACACAGCTAGTAAGTGTCCGAGACCATATAAATGTTAGCTACTATATCCCCCATAACCTTAGCTGAAGAAGCTAGATTTTAGCTTGACATGATAAACAACTTTCTAACAATTATAGATACCAACAGTGAGACAGGGTACTTTAACAGATAGTGATTTCCTCATCACTTTGTGTATACAAGCAGAGGCTAAATGAACATCAGGAATGATGTATTGAGGTGCTGATTACAAATGCTGGTTTTTAAGGACCCAGACTGCATATTTCGTGTTTATTTGATTTTGTGATTCCACACACTGAACTCTGACTTCCTAACTGTGCACAAATAAAACACTTCATATCTTGACTCTGGGCTTTTTCTCTGATGGGCTCCCATGCCTGAAGTGCTCCCTCATCCCTGCTTGGACCACTAGCCTCCCTGGCTTCCTTTACCTTCCACAGGAAGCCTTCCCTCACTAACCCCTCTTATTCTAGTGCCTTCCCTCTGTAAATTATTTCCTATTTATCCTGTATCTACCTGATTTGTACATGGTTGTTTATTCACTGTCTTTCCCATTAGTCTGTAAGCTTTCTGAGGATAAGAATTGTCTTTTGCTCCTTTTTTGGATCCCCAGCACTTAGCACAGTGCCTGGAACATAGTAGGCACTTAATAAATGATTGATTGACTTATAGATGGATTTCTCAAATAAATAGCTCCAGTCTCTTAAAGAGCTCTCACAGGTATCTGACACATAGAAACACCCCCATCCCTACCCCCAACAATTGTGTGATTTCAGAATGGGCAGAGTTAGGTGAGCAGCCTGTTGTCTGATAACCCTCCTAAGCTCTTCTTTTTGCTGTTGCAGTGGTTCTTACTGTGTTTTGGAGTCTGTCTTTATTTCTGACTTTATATTTGGATCCAAGTTAGCCTCATTTAGCCAGCCTAAATGGTCTGGTGCTCAGGAGCACACACCTCACCCTGAGCAAGGTTTCCTTACATTTCCATTGCCAGCCCTCTCAACAAATTTTGGGAACAAACTGCTTGCCCAATCTGGATAGCCTTCTCTCAGAATAAAAAAACTCACTATCTCTCTTTGGCCTTGGACTCCTACTTCCTGGATATATATACACACATTGAGTTCCAAAAGTCTTATTTGATTTATGATGTGCATGTACAGATGTATACATATAATTACATATGTGTAGGTAGACACATATGATTATATAGGCATATAGATATGCAGTATGATTGTATGTATATGTATATACATACTATATATGTACACATATATAATTGTCTATGTATTTTAAATTATATTGTATAAACATATACCTAAACACACATACATACATACATATGTGTATATGTATGTATACTATATATGTACATGTATATTTAGTCTCAAAAGTCTTAGTGAAGTTTGAAACTGTTGGTTTTAAGCTGTTAAAGTTTAAAACTACACTATATAGTGTATATACATATATATACACTATATAGTGTATATAAGAACATAGCTAGGGGGATATTTTTTCTTTTGCCTTATGGGTAACAGCTGCTGTTTTTGCCAGGCTGTCATCTTTTGCTTGTTGCTTTTTCAACTTTATTTTTAAACAGTATAACATCAAGTACGACAACACCGAGCCTAAGACAGATGGAAAGCAAAATCAAATAACAGATTTCCACTGCCACCCTAATAAAAGTGACTGGGTGGGAAGGAGGGGGGTGGTGTTAGGAGAGCAGTGCCATGTACAAAACAGGGAAGGTACAACCAGACTGCCAGAATTCTGAAAGCAAACAAATATCAATAAATCACAAGCTAAAGAGGAGGGGAAACTGGAGAATCTGTTGAAAGTGACAAATGTATCCAACATCCGATGCCACCTGAATTCCAAACTCAGCCTGGGTAGGAGAGAACAACCCTCAAGACTTCTAAGGGTTTTCATACACAGCAGAAGAAAGCAGCTCCCCCTTCCAAAGGGACAAAGGAGTGATGAGAAGCAGCCTCTGGATTTGATGATGAATGTCACTAAGAATCTTCAGCACACAGTGATATAGGACACTTGAGATTGCTTCAATACTCCAATGCATTCATGACCTTGTGCATGAGAGTCCTTTCTCCAGAGCAGGTTACAAGTCCTATCTATGCAGGAGTTGCCCAACATACAGAGGACTTTTTATTCTCTTGGCATATGGGGGGATACTGGTAGATATGACCTTTTGTTTCAGAAAAAAGCCTGGAGCTGATAAAGGACAATTTCCTGAAGCCAGTCAAGCCTTCTCCTCCTATTCAGTTCTAGACCTGGATCATTCTCCATATGCAGTGTTTGTCTAAGATTATCTGACAGACAACTACTGTCCATCAACTGTGCTATGCCAAAGGGCATTTTTTATCCACTTTGGTTTTCCTACATTTAAGTTAAACCAAACTCTTTTGAATGATTAGGGATCTCATTTAGGAGAGTCTGCAAGGCTCTGAGCTTGGCATAATCAATACAATAACATGCATATATATTACATACATTCTACATATATGTGATAAATTAGGGATAATCAGCAGATAAGAGACATATGAATATATATAGATATACATGTGTATATATTTATATATGTGCATATTATATATATGTATGTATATCTATAGGATTATGTTTTCGCTATATATATGTGGGTATATATGTATATGTGTGTGTATACATACACACACATATGCATATATAACCACATACATTGTATACACTGTCTGAACACATTACCCAAAGGTTGAGCAAGATTAAAACATAGAAAACCCTTGGAAGGGTGGAGGCAAGATGACACAGTAGAAGGACAGACCTGCTCTAACTCTCTCCCTATAACCCATAAAATACCTGTAAAAAATGACTCTAAACAAATTCCAGAGCAGCAGGTCCCTGGAGATACCTCAGAGAACAGAAGCACAAAACTTCTGAAGCCTAGGGTAGTATTCCCTCCACTTGTGAAAGTACTCAAAAGTCAAGTAACTAACTGGGAAAATGCCCAAAAAATGGGGAAAAAATAAGACTATAGAAGGTTATTTTCTTAGTGAAAAGGTATTTTCTTCCATCTTTTTGGATGAAGAAGAGCAGAGCATACCATCAGAGGAAGACATCGAAGTCAAGGTTTCTACATCCAAAACATCGAAAAAAAGTATGCAATTGTCTCAGGTCGTGGAAGAGCTCAAAAAGGATTTTGAAAATCAAATAAGAGAGATGGAGGAAATATTTGGAAGAGAAATGATAATGATGTAAGAAAATCATGAAAAATGAGTCAACAGCTTGTTAAAGGAGACCCAAAGAAATACTGAAGAAAATAACACTTTGAATAATAGACTGACCTAAATGGCAAAAGAGGTCCAAAAAACCAATGAGGAGAAGAATGCTTTAAAAAGAAGAATTGGTCAAATGGAAAAGGAGGTTCAAAAGCTCACTGATCAGAAAATAGTTCTTTAAAAATTAAAACAGAGCAGATCGGAAGCTAATGACTTTATAAGAAACCAAGAAATTATAAAACAAAACCAAAAGAATTAAAAAATAGAAAACAATGTGAAATATCTCATTGGAAAAACAACTGACCTGGAAAATAGATCCAGGAGAGATAGTTTAAAAATTATTGATCTACCTGAAAACCATGATCAAAAAAAGAACCTAGACATCACCTTCCAAGGAATTATCAAGGAAAATTGCCATGATATTCTAGAACCAGAGGGCAAAATAGAAATAGAAAGAATTCACTGATCACCTCCTGAAAGAGATCCCCAAAGGAAAACTCCTAGGAATATTGTAGTCAAGTTCCAGAGTTCCCAGGTCAAGGAGAAAATATTACAAGCAGCCAGAAAGAAACAATTCAAGCACTGTGGAAATACAATCAGGATAACACAGGATTTAGTAATTTCTATACTAATGGATCAAAGGGTTTGGAATATGACATTCCAGAGGTCAAAGGAGATAGGATTAAAGGCAAGAATCACCTACCCAGTAAAACTGAGTATAATACTTCGGGAGGAAAAATGGAATTTCAATGAAATAGAGGATTTCCAAACATTCTTGTTGAAAAGATCAGAGTTGAATAGAAAATTTGACTTTCAAATACAGGAATCAAGAGAAACATGAAAAGGTAAACAGGAAAGAGAATCCTTAAGGAACTCTTAAAGTTGAACTGTTTATATTCCTACATGAAGAGATGTTATTTGTAGCTCATAAGACCTTTTTCAGTATTAGGGTAGTTAGAGGGAATATATGT
>CM053773.1:303319-326827 GCA_028658325.1 Potorous gilbertii
AATTTTAAACTTTGGTTTTAAAAAACTGAAGTAATTGTATGAAGAATCAGCTTTCAGATAGGATTTGAGCAGTTTTGATTAGAAAAGGAACAGTGGTATGAATTGCCATGTAAATGATATTGGACGATGCCTCATTTTTATGTGAACAGTTTCATAGTTTAAAGGGGGGAAAGAAAGAACTTTTATTTATTAAAACTGGAATACTGAGGATATAAAGAAACCGTTCAGGGACATAAAATGATATGGAAGACCATTTTTAAAATGTAAAAGCTTCAGGACATTAGGGTTCCTCTGCTCATTTGCTTATAATTGGTTTATGATTATAGAGGGTAAAAACCAAAGGGGAGGGGAAAGAAAATGAGAAATCATGTAATTATTTGGAGAGTGAAGAATGATTTTGAAAAAGAGTTGTTGATTTCTTAGAGGAAATTTGGTGAGTTATTACCTTTTTAATTGAAGGGTGAATCATTGAGCCAAGAGGGTATGATTAAAGCCATGAAAGGTGAGAGATGAGGGAGGAGATTGAGGCTGAAGATGGATGACAGAATAGGAAAGCAGGGAGCCCAGAGAAGTTTGTTGGAGCTGTTTGAAGAGACCAACAGCAAGAGTGGCCAGCTGGCAAGACTTTGGTTGCTAGTTCCTGATTGGCTGAATAAAGGTGACCATTCTAGCTATAACCCTTCAGGGCCATCTAAAACTTCCAGAAATCCTTGTGGCTCCTTTTTACCTTGTTCAGGTTTGAGAGGGAAAAGTGGAAAAGGGGAAGTAGATACTGCTGCTGCTTTGTTGTATAAAAAGAGGAGGTTAGACTGATTTTGCCTTGATTTTTTTCTTATGAGACAACAAGTTAAAGGACAAAATGGCTGGTCTGTTCTGTGTAGTCCAGCGATTGCTTGTCTTTCAAAATCTAACTTAATGAGAACATTAAGAGGTGGCATTTTCTGGATGTCCTGAAAAGCTTACAAATACTATATGTTAAAGAAATGAGGATCTCTCCAGATGAAGAGGTGTGAAGACTCAAAGACAAACAGATGGTAGAGAAGCAGTTTCATATGTACAGATGATCCTGAATAGAACATTGGCATCAAAACCAGGTTCCTTTAAGTTTGGCCTAACTCTTCTTCACAGATATTGAAAGCATTGGTGAGAACGTGTGATCTGCATTTTTTTGTCTGGATTGTGATATATTGTTGTTATTTATGCATTTGGTTTAATATATATAGGGTACTTGGGATATCATAATTATATCTTCTGCCTTATTATTAAGTTAATGGTTATATTCAAGATCTAAAAGTGTCATTGTAAGTGATTTGTATAAATAGAAACATTAGTGGGGGCTCAAAAGTGGTGAATGGGGAATGGAGGACTGTTTCCCTCCCAACAAGGTTACTCCTAAAACTTTGAAAGTTTGAATGGATTGTGGTCAATCTCTGGGAATCAAACGTGAGAGCATGTTAGAGTAAGTGAGCAAACACAAATAGTGAGCAGGTATCTTTATAAGCCCCATCTGAGGGCTGATATCATGAGGGTTCATCTGAAGGACCTATTCAGATACACTAGAGCAGGGGTGGGGAACCTGTGACCTTGAGGCCACATGTGTCCTTCTAGGTCCTTGGGTGTGGCCTTTTGACTGAGACCAAGTTTTACTAAATAAATCCTTTTATTAAGGGAATTTGTTCTGTGAAGTTTGGATTCAGTTGAGGGACCACACTTGAGTACCTAGAGGGCTACATGTGGTCACAAGGATGCAAGCTTCCCATTCCTGCTCTAGAGTAAGAGTGGCCATCCCGTGCACTAGATTTACACCATTTATCTTATTCTCTTCTATATCATGATTTAGTATTTAGTAGGTGCTATATAAATATTTCCCTTTGCCTCTTCCTGCGGCTCTTATCAGACTGCAAGACCTTTTGAAAGTTGGGTCTCTGTCAAACTGATCTTTGCAGATCCAGTTACTGGCCTAGCGCCAGTTTTACTCCCTCTCTTGCCTCCACTTAGCAGTATGACCAGTAAGCTGATTCACCCTTCCATGTTAGAGATTCCTTATCCATTATCTCTCTCATGGGGCTGTTGTTGGGATCAAATGAGATACAAAAGCCCTTTGTAAAATGAGAAATATTATAGAACATTGAGTCTATGGTCAAAGGACCCGAGTCCAAACCCTACCTCTGGTGCCTATTTCATCTGTGACCTTGGACAAGGACGCTAAGCCTGAGTTTCATCATTTGTAACGAGAAGGGGTTGGATTCAATTGACCCTGACATCCCTTCTCTTGACTCTTGAGGCTGTAAGCCTTACAGCAGGAGGCTATCAGCATGTATCACAGAAACTCAGAATCAGAAGGGATCTCAGAGGCCAGCTCGTCCAGCCTATATCTGACTGGGATAGTCACCCAACAGGCATTGCCTGAGACAACCTGAGACCTGGGAGAGACCTTAATTTAGAAAGGCCATCCCACTGCATCCTGGGCCATTGCCAGTCTTCTTGACTTTTCTCTTGCCACTGAATTTTGATGATTTTGGAAGAAAAGAGTGAGACTGTCGACTTTGTGCATCTCTGCCTCACTTAAATCCAATTCTCAAACAAGTCAAGACAAAATATCACGATCTCATTGGTCCTCTTTGAGAACAAAGGATGAATAACAAAAGATTGTCTCTTCAATATGCCTGACAAGTGGTCAGCTAACATCTCCTTGAAGCTCTCCAGTGAAATTGGACTCACTAATTCCCTAGACAGTTTGTTCCAGTTTCATATACTTTTAATTATAAGGAATTTTTTTCCCTCTTACATCAAGCCTGAAATTATTTCTTTGCAACACCCAATTGCTTTTAGTTCTTCTTTATGTGGACAAACAGAATAAATCTAACCCCTCTTCCTCATGTAAACCCTTCAAATATTTGAAGACAGCTGTCATGTCTTCTTTAAGTCTTCACCAAGCTAGCCATTCTCATATGGCATGATTTCAAGGCTCTTCTCCATCTAGCTTATCGGTATTATTCCTAAAATACGTAGTGCCTATAACTGAACAAAGGACTCCAAGTCTGGCTTGAAGAGGGTATTATCTCCCTAGTCCTGGGCACAGTTTCTCTTAAAACATCTTAAGGTAATTGGGGTTTTTTGACTTCCGTATCATATAATATGTTGACTCATATTGAACTTGCTGTCTGCTAAAATATTTATGTTTTTTCAAAGTTATTCTTCCCTAACCATGCTTTCCCCTCTTTGTCCCTTAAAAGATGATTTCTTTTATCCAAGATGTAAGACTTTACTTTTATCTCTATTAAATATTCATCTTATTAGATTCTATCCATCTTTCTAATTTGTCAAAATCTGCAAACTATACCTTCTAGCTTTGTATCTTCTGCAAATTTGATAAACATTCCATTTATACTTTTATCCAAATTACACATAAAAATGTTTTAACAGCACTGGGCCAGAGACCAGGGTTGCCAGTGTGGAATGTTCTTGGGATACTCCATTGGAATCCTTCTTTGAAGCTGACATGGAACCAATAACGATAAATCTTTGGGTCTGACCATTTAACTAGTTCCAAATCTATCTAATTATAGTGTAATCTGGACCAGTGATCACTAAACTTTTTTGATTGTACACACCTATCAGTAAAATTTTTTGAACATTTACTTCCAATGTGCATAATTATTTATAAATTATATACATGTCCTACTACCCTAATAATTATATGCATCATAAAACTTACACAAAAATATAAATTAAAAAAAGATGAGGTGAGGATATCATATTTGACCCTAGAAGGTAATAGGAAGGCACTGGAGTTTATTAAGTAGGAAACTGACATGGTCAGACCTGTGTTTTATAAAAAAAAAAATTACTTTGGCAGCTGTTAGGATGGAATGAAGGAGGAAAAAACTTGAGGTAGGAAGACCAATAAAGAAGTTGTTTCAGTAGTCCAGGTGAGAGGTGACGAGAGATGAAACTTGAATGGTGTCCATGGGAGTGAAGAGAAGTGGACAGATGTAAGAGATGGAGAGGTAGAATTGACAACTGACATGGCAACCGACTGAACATGTATGGTGAATAAGAAGGAGGCAAGATGGCACTGAGGTTTGAAAACTTGTATTATTGGAAGGATAGTGGCATCTTGATAATAAATGAGATGTCTGGAAGAAGACTGGTTTGGGGAGAGGAGGGGAAGATAAGGTGATGAGATCTGTGATCCAGATTATGCTCCATCTATGCCTATTCATCTTGTGTGACCAACCTGTCCAAATCCAAACAAAAAATGGGCGGTATGGTTCTTACTTACCAGTACTGACCCATCTTCCAAGTGCAGAGCTAACTCACAAAGCCCTTGAAGAAGTGCCGGTGGCAGCCACGAGGTGTCCTGGGAAACAAGGGACACAGTTAGCATTTTCCCAGTGGTTTGTGCACAGCTGGTGATTAGTTCAAGTCTTAATTGCCATGATGAGACAATCCCATTCTTAGAAGGGAGTGGTTAGTAGCTTACAAAGACAGCAGTAAGTTGTGGGTAAGGGAAAGTGTATGACTGTGTTGTGAATAGCAGCAAGGATGAGATACCTTATCATCTTCTTATTGATTGATCACACATCCCTGTGAGTCAAGCCATGGCACTCTAGAGTCCCCAACCCCATACTGAAGATGACTTATTAGAGTCAATATGGCTTAGTACACAGAGAGAAGGACTGGGAGTCAGGAAGATGTGTTCAAATTCTGATTCAGACCCTTACTAGCTGTGGGATCCTCAACAAGCCACTTGGCCTCATTCTTTCATCTGTAAAGTGTGACGATTGGATGGTGTCCAAGATCCCATAGAATTCTAAATCCATGATCCTATCATCTTTTCCATAAGAATAACCTTTATCAAATGTTTTGCTAAAATCTAGATTTTAGTTTAGCTTCTGTATTCCCCTTTTCTAGTATAGTAATGCCAAAAAGGGAAATAAGGGCAGTCCAGCTGCTAATTCTGCCTGAAGCCACCATATGCCTTCTGATCATCCTTCTTTTTCTAGTTGTTCACCAACCATCCTTTGAATGTTAGAGATTATTATAATGAATAAGTAATTTTACTGACATTCTGTTATAGGAGCTTTTAGTTAAGTAGCCTGTAATGTTTTGATGGTTCAATGATAATTCATGTTCATAATGCTGAGGAGGAGGATGTATTCTGGGATCTATTCCAGTCATCAAGGAAAGACTCAGTTTCATTCAGATTGGTTTGAATCTCATGTATTCAGATTTTTGGAAGATTAGTGATCTCTACATAGCTAATGTTGATACGCCAGAATATTAGATAAAGCATCTTCTCCCTCCCTAGACTCAGTCAAAATTCTTCAAGTTTTTTCCCATTTGGAGCCATACCCCACAAAGATGACAAAAGGATTTTTCTAAAGCCCAGGTCTGGTCATACTACTCCCCTACTCAATAAACTCCAGTGGCTCCCCATTACTTCCAAGGTCAAATATAAGTTCCCTTGTTATTTAAAGTCCTTCAAAACTTCTGTCTCCCATCTCCATGACTTCATACTGACTGTCTCCCATGCTTATAATATATTTCTTCATTACCTCTGCCTCTTAGAATTCCTTTACAGAGCAGCCAATGGGATTAGAATGTAGTATCGTGTAATGCAAACTTAACTAGACATCAAAAACCCTGGGTTCTATTCCTGACACTACTCCTGACTTGCTGTGTGATCTTCAGCAAGTATGGTAACTTCTCTGTTTCTCTAATATCTTCCTCTGTAAAATGGTGCAAAAGGGAATTAACTTGTTTATGGCTTGCTATTTTTCATTTAAGAATTGGCATGTCCTTTAAGAGCTTCTAGACTGCCTGTAGCTTATGTGACAGGTCTTTTATAGTACCCAGCTGGCAGTACAATTTTGTGATCACCACACTTGGTCATTGGAGTTGGGGAGGGGTGTGTTCAGCTTCCCTTCCTTCCCTCCCCCACAAGGCACCTAATGCCATCCTTCTTTCCCACACTCCTTTCTCTTATTCTCCCTTCCTCAGGAGGGAGACTGAGAATAGCTTAGAATATGAATTCACACCCCCTTTAAGAAGCATTTTCATTTTGATAAGAATTATTTTCAAATGAAAAGACAAGATTCCAGCCAGAAGTTTGGAGGAAGTTTTAAGGGATGATGTGGCCCCTGTTAATGGTTGGTGACTCCGCTTGATGACGAGGTGGGCCTGGGTGCTTTGCAGACCAAGGGTCCTTGCTTGATACTTACAGTATCTTCTGTTCATGCACCCTAGGAAAGACTAGAACTTTCTTGATCGCTAGGAAATTCTCTTCTCAGTCCTGGGGGAATAACCACTGATAAATAAAGAACTAAGGGTATTGCCTGTGTGTCAAACTCTAAATTGTAGACCTCTAGCACCCCACACAGTGCTTTTAACATATAAGGTGCTTAATCAATATTTATTTTACTGTATTGTATATGAGTTTTTGTCCTTCAATGCACATTCGTCATCTGGGAGAATGCAATGTCTCTTCTTTGTCTGGCTCCTTGAATTATCTGAATAATTGAATCAGGCCAGCATTGAATAAGGAGAGTAGGTGGAGGAGGAGTGGTAGTGGTGATGGTGGAATGAACCCTGGACTGGATGTCTAAGCCCTGGCTTCTAGCCCTGAGTGCCACTAACACAATCTGTGACTCTGGGTAAGTCACTTCCTCTCTGTATCTCAGACTCCTCTCCTGTAAGATGATCTCTGTGGACTCTTCTAGCTCAAATGAATTTTGGCTCCATATCTTTTGGCAAAACCTCCTTGACCTGTCAACTCTTTTCAAGAGACAGGGCCATTTTGGCTTTCAGTATTTACTGCCTGTGAAAGGCATAGGGTGAGGAATGACATACAAGTCATCTCTGTCAAATTTAGGTTTCCTGAAAACTGACTAGCTCAGTCTAAAGAATGCCTCCTGAGGCCCTGAATAATCACTTAGTGGGCGACAGGGACATTGTTCAACTCTAATTGGTTGCTGAATTATTTAGTTGCCCAGTTAGCAGTACTAGGCAAAAGAGATGTTGAACAGAAACGGCCTTCCCAGCGAAGCTAAAGACAACCCAGCTGCTGTGGACCTTGCACAGTCAGCTGAGAGGAAGGAAGGCTTGGAATAATTAAGCCTCAGATTTCTGTCATAGGCACTCTGACTTCAACCATTTTGCATCAAAACAAAGCACCAAAATCTGGTCCTGTATGCAGGATATGGGTAAATGATCTTGTGTAAACAGGCTGGTCCTCTTGGAAGAGTTCAAATACTGAGGCTTGAGCTCCAAGTGACCAATCTCATTTGAACTTTAGTTCCTCATCTGTAATATAAGGATAATAGTAGCTGCACCACTTATCTCACTAGGTTGTTGTGAGGAAAGTGTTCTGAAAACTGTAAAGCACTGTAGACATAAGAGCGATTATCTATTTTTTCCTTGATGGAGAAATTCCCTGGGTAAGGCATTGTGTCTAGGTGATGAAGGAGATACAGAAAAGAAAAGGATTGTCCCTATGTTCAAGGAGATCAGCATTAGGAAGAGAAAAGGGATGCCTGACAAAATTATTACATAATTACTTCAAGGCAGGGTTGGTTCACTAAAACCGATAGAGACAATGTGTATTTAAGGAGTAAAAAAAGAAACCTATCCAAATATCCCTTATCCTTAAAAAAAAAAACCCTCTCTAGACCCCTACCATCTTCTCATGGGATTTTTAATCTTTCTCCTCCTTTTCTGAGGTAAACTTTTCAAAAAGTCAAAACCATGTGTTCTCCTTGCCTATATTTCCCTTCCTCTTATTTTTCAGCCCTTTGCAAATTGACTTCTTAACCTCATCATTCAATTGAAACTGCTCTCAGCAAGGTTATCATTGATTTCTTAAAAGCTAACTCTGATGGTGCTTTTTCAGCTTTTATCCTTCTTGACCTTCAACATTTGACACTGTTAACTATTGTCTCCTCTTGGGATTTTTGTGACCTTGCTCCTTATTGGACATCTCTGCTTGAATATCTTCCATATCTCATAATCTCACTGAGGTTCTTTCCTGACCTTTCTTTTTTTTCCCCTTCCCCTTCCCTTCCCTTCCCTTCCCTTCCCTTCTCTTCTTTTCCCTTCCCTTCCCTTTCCTCTCTTACTAGGTGACTCCATCAGCTCCCATGGATTTAATTTAATCTTTAAGAAGTTGGTTTTCAAACGGATATATTATGTGTATATGTGATATATACGTACATACATACATACATACACATTTATATATGTGTGTGTATATACATATATCTCCAGCCCTAGACATATGCATATATTTGTATGTATATATGTTTATGTGTGTGTATCCATATATATCCAGCCCTAGTCTCTCTTTTGAGCTCCAGTCTTATATCACCAAGGGCCTACTAGACATTTCAGAGAAGATATCACGCAGACATTTCAAACTCAACATGTCCAAAAAACTTTTCTTTCCTCCCAGACCTCTTCTGATCTCTCCTATTTCTGTGAAGGGTACCACCATCCTTCCCAGGTTTCCAAGTTTCGTATTGTTCTCAGCTCCTCTCTCTCACTCCACAACCAACTGACAAATGTTTTCACCATATAACATTTCTTTATCTTTTTCTCTCTACTCATATAACTACTTCCCTAGTTCAGACTCCTATCACCTCTCACCTGGAATATTGCAACAGCCTCCTATTTTGTTTTCTCAAGTCTCTCCCTACTCCAACCCACCTCCCAACTCCAGTTTCTATCCAGCTGCCACGTGGGCTTTGCTAAAGTGAAGGTCTGATCACGTCACACTCCTTACTCAAACTCCAGTGGCTCCTGACTGACTCTAGGACCTAAAATAATTTCCTTTCTATGACATTGGGAGCTCTTCAGAATCTGGACCAACCTACCTCTCCAGTCCTATAAAATCCTTTGCTTTCTGAATTTCTCAGTCTATACTTATTAGCCTCTTTACTCTTCTTCACATAGGCTTTATCTCCCATCTCTATCCTATTGCACTGGTTGTCCACCATTCTTGGAATGCATGGAAGCCCTCTTTATTGCCATATCTTAGAATCCATTTCCTTCTCTTAGAATTGTTTCCTTCAAAACTCAGTGCAAGTACCACCCTCTATATGAAGTCTTCACTGGCACTATCATCTTTAGTTCCCTGCCCCAGTCAAATTCTTTGTATTTATTTTATACTCACTTATCTGTATATACTTTGTCTTCCTCAATAGAAGATAAGCTCTTTGAAGGCAAGGACTGACTCATTATTAGCTTTGAATCCCCAGTGCTTTGTCATTGTAGGTGTTTAAAAATGCTTGTCAGATGACTGAGAGACCTTCTGTTGGCTAGGAAAAGTGGGACTTGAGCGGGCCTTATAAAGAGTAATCTCTTAATAAATACTTGTTAAATTGCATTAGATATGTGAGGAGATGAGATAACAGAAGGGCATTCCGTGGGGAAGTCTGAGCAGAGATATGTGTATGAGAAAACACTACTCAGGGTCCATGGGACCCCAAGAAAATCAGCCTGATTGACATTTTCTTAGCCTTGAGGCGTAAGAGTAGAGCGGTTGTTGGAAACAGGCCTAGATTCATAGATTGGGGTCAGGCTGTAAAGAGTCTTGAACATAAAACCCGTGGGGAAACTTGACTCCACAACATTTAAGATAATTATACTTATTTTCTTTTGACAACTCATCAAAAGAAAAAAACCCCAAAACCCAAATCTCTCGTAACAACCCAGGGTTGGTCTATGTGGTATAATTTGCAGGGTGCTGTCCAAATAGTCTCTTCTTCACATGGTACCTAAAATCCACCATTAAAGGTTTGGTCCTTTGGTCCTTTGGAGAAAGAGGTAGTACTCTATAGGAATCATCTGCTAAAATATAAATGAAGTACTATTTTTGTTGAGCGAGAGCATGTGTAGTGTATATAAAGCTGGTCATAAGGTCATGAAGGTTTGAATTCAAATATTGTCTTTGACACATGCTAGCTGGGTAACTTTGGGCAAGTCATGTAACCTCTAAGTGCCTGGGTGACTCTAAGACTCTTAATTTACAGAATAGAAATGAATCTCATTGGTAGCCATGTGTTCTCTCTCTCTCTCTTTTTCTCTGTCTGTCTCTGTCTCTCTTTTTATCTCTCTGTCTCTCTCTTCTCTTTCCTCTCCCCTCTGATTGGAGGGCTGGAGGGTGGAGTACCAAACTCCTCCCAAAGCCTTCCTTTATAGAGGGCAGAAATTACAGAGGACTTTTTGGCTCACTGCCCTCTGTACTGCTCTTCCTGGTTTCAACTCTATAATAAGATGCCCCTTGGTATCTTGTATCCCTTTTCCTGCTTCTTTTTGTGTATTATCTCTCCCTCCCCATTCCTACCATTAGATTGTAAACTCCTTGAATGCAGGAATTATCTTTCTTTTATTAATTATATTCCTTGCTTAGTACAGTGCCTGGCACATAGTAGGTGCTTAATAAATGTTTATTGAATTGGATTGGATTAGATAAACAGGTTATTTGAGGAAATATAAAAAAGAGTAAGCCAAAATCCTTGCGCTTATGGAGATTTTAGCCTAGTTAGTGCAACAAAACTAATACTTAATAATGTTAGGTAAAAATAAGAACATCTTGGATTTTTCCAGTCTATAAAGCTGTCTTCAAGCCATTACCTTATTTGATCCTCAGAAACATCCTATGAAGGTATCATCCTCACCCCCATTTTATAAGTAAATAAACTGAGAATAAGAAGCTTAACATTCAACACCGTTCCACAGCTAGTGAATGACAGAGGAATCTTTACACCAAGTCCAATGTTCTTCCTTGTATACTAATTCAGGTTACATTATATTTTCTTAAAGTGAGAACAACTACATTTGTTAATGCTTAACAACTCATTTACAGAAAACAACTTTTAGCAAATTAATTGATGAACCTCCACACTCCTCCCATCAAAAACCAAAACATTTCTCGGTTTTGAGCTTATTGGTAAGAAGGAAAGTGCCAAAGTCTCCACAGTATGGATTGTACACCTGCTGTTCCTTAGTCATGCTAATCATCAAGCCAGTGCTGTCACATCACAACAGTGACCTTACCTAGGAAAGCAGGATCCGATTTGGGCTAACAGATGATTAATGTTTATCTAACCAACTTGTGCAAGGAAGGAAAAAATGAAAGAAGAAAGAAAGGCAGGAGTACTCTTTGATGGTTTGTAGTCACTCAGAAGGGAGGGGACAGAATGAAAGCTATCCAAAACAAACTGTCCTTTCTCTTAGGCTGGAGAACAATAATGCATCTTCTTCTCTTTAAGGCAGTTTGGTACAATGGGGAGAACGCTAAATCTGGAGTGAGAAAATGATGGTCCAAATCCCACTTCTGACACTTATGGTGTGAAGTTTGGAATGTTATTTAACCTCCGTGGTCCTCAGTTTCCTTATCTGTATAATGATAGGGTTGGTCTGAGGTCCATTCCAGCTCTGCTTCTGATTCTCTCCCTCATGAGAGTAGGTACATTGGTAAGCATTTATTAATACTTGATGAGTGAATGAATGTGAATGAAGTGAATGAACACATCAGAATAACAAAATCGCAAGATTAAGAAATGGAAGGAAAATTACCATCAGGGTAGGCCATCTAGCCTAAGCTGCTTACTTTACAGTTAAAGAAACTGAGGCTCAGAGAAAGGAAATGTTTTGCCCTACAATGATGTAACTAATTCGTGTTATGTCTGAACCTAGAACTGGGGTCTTCTGAACCCTTCAGCCTTGTACCTTGTACTCTTATTTTCTTGCTTGTGAGGGATTTGACAAAGCCCGTAATATGGGCTTTTCCCAAAGTTGGTGCTTGCAGCAGTAAAGAAAATTGGAAAGGAGGGAAAGTAAGGCTTCATCCAAAGAACCTGAACCATCTGTGGCCTTCAGCTCCATTTGTATGTGTGCAGTGTTCCCTCCCAGAGCCTGGGGTCCTTAGGTTCTCAGTAGTGAGTCCAGATCATGGAGAATGAGCTTTGAGGGGATGTTTTCCTTTGGTTTTATCTCCATGCCCAGTTTTAATAGAATGTTAGAGCATGCCCACAAATTTTCAGTCCCGCAAGACATCAATTATATTTTAAATCAAAACAAACAAAAATCTTTTGGCTCCTTTACCATTTTGTTCTGCTTATAATAATAAGTTGCATTTACCTCATACTTTATGGTTTACAAATAGCTCTCACCCACTTCCATTCCTCTCAGAAGTACTATGGGGTGCATGGAGCAGGGGGATCATTACTAGGGACAGATGCTAGACCAGTGAAGACACTGGCCCAAATCACAGAGCATGCTAGCAGTAGAGCCAACACTTGTATCCAGGTCTCTTGACTTAGGAGAATAAAGAATGCTGGAACTGATAGGGTCCTTAGCATCTCAGACAGTGTGGTGCAATGAATAGAGAGCAAGCCTCAGAACTGTGAAGACCTGGGTTCAATTCCTGCCTCTGATACACTTCTTCTAACCCTATCATCTTACAGATGGGGAAACTGAGCTCCAGAGAACTGAAGTGACTGACCCCAGGTCATGCTAGTACTCTACATGATGGACTGCTTCTCTCTTGTTGCTCCTTCTTTGTTCTTTTTTTCAATTCTTGATTTGCGTATGTGAGTTTAATTTCTTAATATACAATGCTAGTCCATGTCCCCTTTTAGCAAGTCTGTCACTATGACTAAAGTCAGTCACAATATCCCAGGTAATCACCAGTCATCTTGACTTTTGTCTTGCTACTGGACTTCAATGACTCTGGAAGAGAGAGAGTGAGGTTGATGACTGGACAACTCTGTCTCACTTAAGTCTAATTCACTTGCAAGTCAATGCAGCTTCCCATGATGTCACTGGTCCTTTTCTAAGATGAAAGTTGAACAACAACAAGCAAAAACCAACCTTCTTTCTTCCAGTAGCTTGTGAATAAGTCAGGACAACTGGCCATCTCCATCCTACCAGAGTTTGTAAAAGGGGTGGGATGAGTGGGAAAGAAGATTTTTTTCTAAGTGAGTTTTATTCCACTCTCTGACTTCAGAGAGTAGACAGAGTTTCTGAAAGTCACTATCCTGCAAGACTTCTGTGCTCTTGATTCCCTTTCACAACAACAATAGATGTTTGAGGATTGGAACCATCCAATCAATAGATATGTGCCCATATCCCATTGCATCCTGGGTCATCTCCAGTCATTCTGGTGAATATCTGGCCACTGGACCCAAATGACTCAGGAGGAGAAAGTGACCTTGCACAGCCCTCCCTCCCTCCCTCAAATCAAAGTCAACTGCAAGTCATGTCATAGCATGTCTAGCACATACTGTGCTAGACACTAAGGATGCAAGAACTAAGTGAAATGATCCTTGTTCTTAAGGAGCTTATATTTCCAGGGAGAAACAACACAAGCACATCTCATTATATGCAAAATAGATTCAAGATACTTTTGGTGAGCTTAGCAGCTGAGAGATCAGAAAAGGTTTCATGTAGTTATAAAAGTTTTTAACCTGGAATCCTTGAACTTCAAAAAAAAAGTGATATTTGTATTTCAGCATAACTGTTTGCCTTTGTAATCTTATGTGTTTTTTTTTTAAAAAACTTCCATTCTGACAAAGAACCCATAGACTTCACCAGACTGCCAAAGGGGTTTATATCTCCTAAAAAGACTAAGAACCTCTGATGTAGGATGTGATGCTTGAGCTGAGTCTTGAAAGAAGATGCAGATTCTAAGAGATGGAGGTGAGGAGGGAGTGAATTTCAAGCATGGGAGAGCCATTGCAAAGCAGATTATGTGATGTGCATTTCATGTAAAATGAGCTGCAGCAGGAAGGGACAACCCAACCACTCCAGTATCTTTGTCAGATGGGATCACCAAGAGTCAGACACAACTGAAACAACTCAAGCAAGGAAGACCAATGTGCATGAAGTGTGCATGAAAATGAATGATGTGTAATAATAAGGCTGGGAAGGGAGGTTGGAGCCAGGTGGTGTAGGGTATTAGATTATACATAGAAGTGCTTATGTTTGATTCTAGAGTAGCAAGGAGCCACAGGTTTTATTAAGAAGAGGTGTGACATAGGGGTCAATGTTAGATCAGTGAAGACCTGGAAAATCACTTTGGCATTGGATGGATTGACATGGAGGAGACACTTGAAGCAGAGAGACCAATTAGGAGGCAATGGCAAGAGTCAGAAAAGGGGCAATGAGAGTCTGTACTAAGGTGGTGGCTTTGTGATTAGAGAGGAGAATGGAGGACAGATACAAGAGATGGTGAGGTAGAAATGACTAGATTTGGCAACTGACTGAATATATGGGGAATGAGTGGAGTAAGGAGTTAAGGGCGACATCATCTTATCCTTTTTTTCTTCTCCATGTAGGGCAGATGTAGCAGAACACACTTAAATAACTCCTTCTATCATATTTCCTATTTAGGTTGGAGATAATTTGGGTTGCCTGCAGAGGCTTGATTGGGAGCATGGATCCTTAGTGCTGACTTTCTTCTGAGGCTACCCTGTTCAGCTGTCTCTGGATTGTCTTTCCCAGATGCCAAGCTCTGCAGCATAACTGGCCTCCTTCACCGTCCTTCGCATGCTGGCAGAGGGAGAACTTGCCGAGTTTAGAAAGCACTTCACCCTGCAGCATTGGTCACACCAGCTAAAGGGAGCAATGTATTAAGTTAGGAGGGGACAGAAAAGAAAAATCTATCTCTCCCTCCCTTCCTCTTGTCAGTGTCTGTTTCTCTGTATCTGTCTCTGCCTCTGTCTCTCTCTATCTCTCTCTTTCTCCCTTCCTGTCTCTGTTTCGCTGTCACTCTGTGTGTCTGTCTCTCTTTCACGCTGTCTCTCCCTCTCTCTGTTTCTCTATGCTTCTCTCTCCCCCTGCTCTGTCTCTGTCTCTCTGTGTCTATCTTGCTGTCTCTCTCTGTCACTTTGTCTCTCTGTCTCAATTTCCATCTCTCTCTCTCTCTCTCTGTCTCTCCCTGCCTGTCTCTCTTTCTCTCTCTCCCCTCTCCCCTCTCCTTGTCTCCTCATCAGGCCCATGGCAGGCAGCTGCAGCTTTGATATCTTCAATAACATCGGCTGCTTGGAGATAAAACACCGACGTACTTAATCAATTGCATCAATCGAAGGTTCCATGACTTCCGGAATAAATGATTTAAACTTATCTCTTAAATCGCAATTGACTTCACTGCATAAAAGGTTCATTCAGCTTGAATTGGCCCCTCTGCCAGGGATGGATTAAGAGCAGAAAAATTATGTTTTTCTTCACTCTGGCATAACTAGGGTTTTAGAAACCAAAATAACACTTTTAGCCCCTACTTGTCACACATCAAATGATTAAAAGGCTCCTCCTGTTGCCCCTCGTTAGGGGCTCTCATCCTTGGAGCTCTGATAGGAGCAAGCAGTAACTCTGAGTTGTGAAAGGCCAATACCACTAGCCCTTTCTCATTAATTCAGTGTTTAGTCAGAGCCATTGCTTGTTAGTTCTCCCTTCCTTCTGGTCCCCCAAAGGAAAATATTAATATGACTTGTTAATATTAATTAATTTCCTTTAATATTTATTAAGCACCTACTATGTGCTGGATACTGTGCATAGCCTCCTGACTCTTCTCAGTTTGATCCAATGCAATCTAACAAGTATTTATTCATTGCTTCCTACATGCAATGCCCTATGTGAGGCATGAAACAGTCAAAATGAAAATCATTCTTATCCTCAAGGGATAGGATACATAGGAAGAGGATACATTTTAATTAATAGGAAGGGATAGATTTTAGAGTTGGAAGAGAACTTGGGGTCATCTAGTTCACTCCCCTCCCATTTTACCAATGAGGAAACTGAAGTCCAGAGAGATAAAGGAAAAGAATTTACAGAGGTTTGAAAAGTTGCAGGGACACACAAGAGGAATAAGATCTATTTTTATCATAGACTCCAAGTCTGTTTCTTTATGCAGTATTGCTGAGTGATAGTGAAAAAAAGTTTTTTGGAGTTCATCTTTCCAAGGTGGGCAAATGGAACATAATTCTGCTATCAAATGTTTGTAAGGATTTAGGGGAATATGCATATGCAGTACCTTCTTTGGAGATAATAGATAAGGTAGAGGAGAATAATTCATGTAAGAGGAAGAGAGAGAGAGAGAGAGAGAGAGAGAGAGAGAGAGAGAGAGAGAGAGAGAGAAACTATATAAAACACAAGATCAGAAAAAAAAAATGCAGCTAGTCTGGGACCCTTTGGTATGAAAGAACATATTCCTAAACACTTAATTTGCTTCTAAGGTCATCACTGTATTTACAGTCCTGGGCGACAATTGATATTCACAACTGAGTCATTAAGAAAAAAGCGTTCTGTATACTCAATTTAAGAACACAGGGAAATGTGTCATACATTTTAGTAAGATTTTGATTAAAATAGTTAAATATGTGAACACTTGAATAGATGGGTTTTAGCTATCCAGAAAATTTGCTGATGTGGACTACTCATTCTCTAACAATTCCACACTGTGGTAGGAAGAATTGAGACCAGATTCAAGAACCAGGGAATAGACCTCTAGGTCAGGCCCTGAGATGGCATAGGACAGGATAGTAATGTTAACTTCCCTGTCCAGCTTCCCATGGCTGGTTGGCAGACCTCAGGAGCAAGGTTCAGCCAGGAGAGTTCTGCTAGTCTATAGGTCCACAGCTTGGCCAAGGGCTAGGGTATAAAAACCAGGAAAAGAAACTTCCTCTCTCTTTGGTTGAAGCGTGGGCAACCCTGGGAAGATTGGGGATAAGAGACATGGGTTTTTAAGCTTACTAAATTAAACAAAGTTATCAAAAATGCAATGAAATAATGACCAAAAAACTCAAACCCAATCCAGAGGAAGACAGTATGATTATTCCTAGGCATTATGGTAGATTGGTTGTTAACAGACCTATGTTCCATTCCGTCTATGTGAATTTAGCCAAATTATGTAACTTCTCAAGTCTTACTTTCCTCCTTTGGTAGAACAAGAGAGGATTAGATTGGAAGATCTTTAGGGTTCCTTTGAATGCCAGAAACCTCACTCAACTCTTTCTCACTGGACTGTCATGAAAAAATTTTGTGAAGAGGACTGGCACATAGCTCCCTTCCAGGCCTGGAAGGAAGCTTTTTGAGCCCTTGCATCAAGTCATCAATTAAAGCAGGGAAAAAACACCAGTCTGCCTGTATTCTTTCAAGGGCCAGCTCCCCCAGTTTGATTTTGCTCTGGATGGGCAATGAGATAGGCCAGGAGAATCCCAAACGTCCCCTGTGCAGTCTGAGCCATCGGGAACCTCTTGCTACACATATCTCTACTGACTTCCTATTTTTATTCTTAATAACTGTAAGAGCAGGGTTACCAAGGTCTTCCTGTTGCTATAGTGAGAGGTGATAGCACCAGGCTGCCAAAGCTACTGGCCCCTTGGTAGAGAGGAAAATGCAGAATCTGAGTTGTTTTATTTTGAGGATTTGCTGAGAAGATTGCAGGGATGAAACACCCATGAATAAAATCAACTTTGATAACTAGGGGTAATTAGAAGTAAGAAGGTTGATGGGGTGGGGGTGGGGGCAAGGCCAGTTAGTGTCAGTCTATAGGTCTCAACACATTTGAAAGAAATGCAGTGTTATTATTCTGGGGTGCATAAAGAAATATAAGCTGATATTGCTGAAATGTTGCCAAATTTAGGCTGAGAATGAGGGTATGCTGTGGGTTTAATGAAAATATAAGAATTATTTTTTAAGGAGGGCATTATTTATTGGCATGTGAATACTGCTGCTGAAGTGGTTTTAATGGTACTTGGAAAACCATTTTCCTAAGTAGGCTGAGAGCTCTCTTTGCAAATTTTATTTACATTATTCTTTTGATTGGCAAATTGTATTTCGTAGAATTTTTCTAAGAAGTTGTTCTTGCCCTCCAATCAATCAGCAAGCACATATTAAACACTTACAATATGCCAGGCATCATGCTAGGATTTGGGAATGCAAAGACAAAAATAATACAATCTCAGTCCTCAAGGAGCTTACATCTTATTTAGGACAATAAAGAAATCACTACTGAGCGTGGCCTCAGGAGATGTCCCAATATGGTGTTGACAGGCAGGGAAGTGCTGGGTCATTTGCTTGACCATTACAACTGTGGTTAGGAGAGTGTGAAGGTTCCTAGGTCCTGGAGTACAGCATTTGATGCTTGCTACCTGTGTAAACTTAGGCAAGTTACTTCACTTCTTTGGGCCTTAGTTTCCTCATCTGTAAAATGGGGAGTTGGACTAGGCTTTCAGCTTGGTATCAATGAACCTAGAACCTTATACTACATTCTCATTCTCCTTCTGGTGGTTGAACCGGTGACTGCTGTGGTATTTCAACCTAGCTAGAGAACTCTGATGTTCCAGGCTGTCCCAGTTTTCCAGCTGCCTCAACACCACGCCAACACCTCTACAAGAAAAGCCCAGCAAGACGGACTAGACCTAGAAATATCGGGAGTTAGGAGGAGCTGCCAAGAGAAAGTCCTGAGTAGTTAATTCCCACCAAATATTCTAGCCTGGGTCAGCAGAATGATCATGGTTGGCCCCCTGTCTACCATTCTCCTTATAAGAAAAGATTGTCTCCTGGTGGTTCAAGAGGTCATGAGTAGCTGTCTATTTATGTGAATATTTCTGAATGAATTGGAAAACCTATGTGTCCTTACTCTAGTTTGCAGTTTTACTGTCACTTCTAGTACAAAACATACCTAAGATGGAGCTCATCACAGTCCCACCAAGCTACCTTCCTTCTGGACTTTGTCATTCCTATCAATGGCACCAGCATTTTAGTCTAATAGGGCTTGAAAGCTCCCAATCATCTTTCAGTCTTCCTTGGCCATTGTCCCCTCCCCCACCGTAAGCTCCATCTAATCTATTGTCAGGTCTTGTCTGCTCTGCCTCAGCAGTATCTCCCATCTCTCCTCTCTCTGCTTCCTTTTTGTTTTCATTGCCACCACTCAGGTTCAAGCTCTTATCACTTCTCATGTAGACCATGAAAACTTGTCTCCATGACTCCAGATTCTCCTTATTCTCATCTATCTTTCATGTTTCAATGGCTCTCAATTGCTTATGGGATAAAATGTAGATTTCCTAGGCTGGCATTCAAGACCTTTCTTGATTTCATGCCAACCTTATCATATACTCATCAGTATATCTCTCAATTTCAGTCAAACTTGAAAATGTGTCTCTGTCTCTCTCTGTCTTTCTCTCTTTCTTCCTCATATTTGGAATGATCTCCTTTCAATTTCTGCTTGTTAAAATCCTTTCTTTCCTTTAACGACTAATGTAGATATTGCCTCTTATATGAAGTCAGCCTTTCATAGCTAAAGTTAGGGTGGAGAACCTGTGGCCTTGAGGCCACATGTGGCCCTCTAGGTCCTCAAGTGCAGCCCTTTGACTGAATCCAAACTTCACAAAACAACTCCCTTTACCCATGGCCTTGGGGCAGGTAATTTAGGTCTTCACTTGAGGCCACAGATTCCCTATCCCAGCTTAAGAGCTTTCTGCCTTCTTGAATCTCCCAATCAAGGATGGGGCAGACCTGTGGTTTCATAGTTGTAGGGAAATCCCTGCAATAGTGTGGAATTTCCCTCCACCAGTGTAAGTCAGTTATTCCCTCTCTAACTTATGGTCTTAGCTGCCTGGGACAGGTTAAACAGTGCACATGGTCACGAACAAGTGCTTGAACCTAAGGTCTTCCTGACTCTAAAACTGGCCCTTAGTCTACTAGGTCACACCACCTCTCCTTCTCAATTGCTTTGCATAATATATTATAGTTATTTGTATATCACTCCCACTGCCTCTGTTACTTTTCAGGCTCTTTGAGGGTGGGGACTGATCAGATTTCATCTCTGCATACCCAAGGCCTCTGTTGGCACTATGTGTGCAGTAGACATGGAAAGCACTTGATAAATATTTGAATTAATTATAGAGCTTCCCCTCCCCACCTCTACCCCCTCTCCTAAACCTCTCATAAGCCAAAGCAATACTGTTAGCCTGGAAAGATTTTACTGTGACAACTGTGAAGTTAAAATATTTGTTTCTTTTTAGGAACATGTTGCTCAGTAAGCTGTTTTCTCTTTATTACCAGGCCTTCTGCTAGTTCCAGGGTTGGGCAGCATCAGCTAAGTTGGTGAGGGAGAGGGTGGTGAGTTCTGAAGAAAGGGTGAGTTGGGAAGGGGGTCTATGGCAAACATCTATTTAGGGGGATGGGAGGGAAGAGAACTATCACCTGATGCAGTGGCTAGAAGATCCAAATGGAAAACTGGCTGGCTGAGACTGCTGTCTCTCCCTGGCGTCAGTTTGCTTGAAACACCAAAAGGAGACATAAGACCATTCAACAGAAATCAATAATTTTTCAAGAAGTGTGCATGCTGATCAAACATGTGTAACATATCCAATTGCTTCCCATCTGGGAGGGGGAGGGGGAGATGAGGAAGGAAGGGAAAAAATTTGGAACTCAAAATTAAGAAAAAAGATGTTTAAAATTGTCTTTAAATGCAATTGGGAAAAAATGTTAAAAAAATGTACGTGCTGTCTACTAACAGACTTCTTGGATATATTTTTAAGACACATAGGCCTGCCCAAGTCCAAGAGTGTATTTGAGGCAGGTGTTGTTTGACTGAGAATGGGCATTTAGGCTCATTCAATCAATAAATCAACTAGAACTTACTGAGTTTCTAATTCATTTACATGTCTACTTCTCTTTTAGACTTGAAGATGCAGAAAAGTCTAATAATGACTGTTTACAATCATACAGTATTTTATAGTGACTAAGTGCTCACACATAAATTGTCTTATCTGATTTTCCCAACTGTGATGTAGGAAATGCAGGCTTTATTATTCCTATTATGCAGATGAGGATACTGAGGCATAAAGATACTAAATGACTTGGCCAAAGTCACATGGCTATTAAAAGGAGCCCTAAGATAGGGTATACAGAAAGCTAAAGGATCTAAATGTAAAGCCAGTATCTGCTACTTCATTGGTGACTTTGCGCATATCACCAAATCCTTCTGAGCCTCTGTTTCTTTTTCTGTAAAATGAGCAGGTCAGATTAGAATGACTTCTAAGGTGCCTTTGAGCTCGAGTCCCATAATCATTAATCTAAATGGCAAAACCAGACCTTGAACTCAGCTAATCTATCACTAATGCTTTTTCCATTTTTTTGTTTCTGCTTTTGAATATAATACAATCTCTGTGCTGAAGGAGCTTATAGTCCAGAAAGGACACGGAATGAACATACACGAAGCAATTAGAGAACAACTAAATGCTTAAACTATGTGGCTGAGAGGTAGACAAGAAATGTGGTAAGTTCAGAGGAGAGGACTCATAAAAGTAATTCTGTAATATAAGATCAGCTCAGTGAGCTGAGCTTTGAAGGGTAAGTAGAATGTAGGTTCAGTTCAATTTCAGTTTGACAGATATTAATTGAGCACTTAACTCTGTGCAAGGTCTGTTAGGCAGCTAAAAGGTACGTAAAGATGAACCAGTTAGTCAAGTCAGCTAACCACCTACTGTATACCAAGCACTATGTTAAGTGATGGGAATACAAAGAAAGACAAAAGACAGTTCCTGCACTCATGGAACTCTCAATATGCAAATAACCATGTAAAAACAAACTACATATAGGAAAATTTAGAAATAATCAACAGAGGGAAAGTACTAGTATTAAATGGGGTTGGGAAAGACTCTCTAGAAGGTGAAATTTTAGCTGAGACTTGAAGGAAATCAGGGAAGCCAAGAGAAAAAGATGAGGAGTGAGAGAGATCCAGACATGAGGGACAGGCAGCAAAAATGTCCAGGATTATAAAAAAATAGAAGGTCTTGTTGGAGAAACAGCAAGGAAACCAATGCTGCTGGCTCACAGAGTACACAGTTGTGGTGGAAGGGATGTAAGAAGACTGGAAAACTAGGAAGAAACCAGGTTAAGACGAGCTCGAAAAGCCAAAATGAGAATTGTATATTTGATTCTGGAGGTAACAGGGAATCACTACAATTTATTGGAGGAAAGATGACACGGTCAGACTTGTGATTTCGGAAGATCCAGTCTGCCACTGATTAGAAGATGGAAAGGAGTAGGGAAAGGTTAGAAGCTGGGAAATCAAAGAGCAATATTGTAATAGCCCAAGCGTGAGGTGGCGAGGGACTGCGCTATGATGGCATCAGTGTCAAAGAGATTATGAAGGCGGAAGCAATAGGATATGAGGTGAAAAGGGAGGAGTTGAGACGAACATCTAAGTTTTGAGCCTGAGTACTGCTACTTCCAATACTTATATTGGAATCTATAGGCATAGAAGAACTATAAAGATAAAAATAAAATAGTCTGCTTTGGAAGAGCTTCGATTCTATCTGAAGACAGCTGCTATCTTCAAGCTTTTGAGGAAGGTAAGATCTACACAAATAATAGTATATGACAGAATATGTTTAAGAAATCATCAGATAGTACAGAGGCATTTCATAGAGGAGGGGAGGAGGGAGAGATCAAGGAAGAGACGGAATAGGGATCTAGGCTTTGGATGATGATAGGTGGGACTTCCACAGAGGAGGACACTCCAGAAAGGGACTGGTATGATCAAACATACAGAGGGGAGAACCAAAGTAGCATGTTAGGAAAACAGTTCAGTTAGTCTGAAATGTAAAGGATATATAAGAAGGAACTGGGGCATGACTGGAGAGCTAGAATGTTCTGTTTCATTTTGTGGGAAATGGGGAACTGATGTTTTTGAATTGGAGGTGACATCTAAATGAGCGTAAAGGGTGGGAAGGGAGCTTCATGTAGGGGGAACAACATGTGCAAAGGTTCAGGTAAGTTCTGAAATCTTTGGGGCAGTAGATGTTTACATATCATCTCCATTAGATTGTGAACTTCATGAGAACAGGGACTGTTTTTTGGAGAGATGTGGGCTACACAATTGTGCAATTAAGTGGATTTGGAACTAGTTAAGTGGCTTGAACTTATGCCCTATAAGGATCAATTTTGTATCTGTTTAGCCTGAAGATGGTAAGTCTTGGAGGTAGCAGCAGGGCAAGGCATGGTCACCATCTTCAAGTTTTTGAAGGATTTGTCAAGTAGAAAGGAGATTAGATTTGTTCTGCTCCAGAGAGCAGAATTAGAAACAATTAGGAAGGTGGCAGGGAGGGAGGAGTGACAGAGAAGCTGATTTAAGCCTGATATAAACATTCTAATAGAGCTGTTAAAAGTGGAATGAACCATCTGAGGATGTAGTGGATTCTCTGTCACCAGAGGTCTTCAAGTAAAGGCTTCTATGACCATTTGTTGGGGTTATTGGAAAGGTGATTCTTGCTCTGATGTGGGTGGGTCTGAATGACTTACAAAGTGACTTCCAACTCTGATAGTTTGTGATTCTAAGTCAGATCTTTTTTTCTCTTACATCAATCAATTTTTCTCTTAGGAAGTTTCAAGGGAGTTAGAGTTGGCCTTTGGAGACCATTCAATCCAACCCCTTCATTTTATAGCAGACTCAGTGGAGGCCAAAGTAGGTGCAATAATTTGCTAAAAGGCCTC
>CM053773.1:327327-343624 GCA_028658325.1 Potorous gilbertii
GAGAGAGAGAGAGAGAGAGAGAGAGAGAGAGAATTTTCTACTTATCTGACTTTCCTAGATCAGGGCTTGAGATGAACAACAGATTTTCTTGATTCTTATTTTTATAGTTTGTCCAAAGCAGGAAAGAATAAATTAATTTGGACCCCACACCTAGACACTGAGTAAGAAAGAAGCTTTGGAAGTGAGCTGGAATTAATCTTTTTGAGGCAGTTTCCTCAGGAACCTCTCAATCCTATTGTTTTTCCTAACAGATTTAAAAGGAAAATTATTTCACTCTTCAACTGAAGGATTTGACTAGAGAGAAAATTATACCCGAAAGGAGGAGAAAAGAAAGAATATGACCAGAGGAAGGAGGCAAGGCAAGGTGGAATAACTTCCTCTGATCATTCATCAAGAACCAATGCTTCCAAACACTTCTAGATACAGAAAATTAATACAAGGTGATTTTTGGGAAGGAGTATACTAACAGCTAGTGAGGGAAAGGCTTCTTGTAGAAGGTGGTACTCAGTTTTAATTATATATGATCTGTGTAAAGGGTATAGCCTTTTCCAGTGCCATCCTCTACTCAATGATCAAAGCCATTTCTATGTATGTATGTATGTACATGTGTGTGTATGTATGTGTGTATCTATGGTAATAACATTCTTGTGGCAAAATGTCTGAGGCAAAGATAATTAAGATAAGTATTTCCCTGCCAGGAAATGGGCAAGATGGGTAGAAAAGTATGAAAAGAAGCAAGGGATGTAATTTTTTGTTAGTTTGTTTTCTTGATTTTCTTAAGTATTTTGGAATTTTGCTTCTCCATGCCTTTATTGAAATCAAAGGATTTCAGAACTTAAAGGAACCATAAAAAAAAATCTTTATTCTCACTGCCTCATTTTACAAATAAAAAACTGAGGCTGAGAACTGAAGTGACTTGACCCAGGTCACACAGTGATTAGTGGCATAACTGGAACTGGAACACCTTCTCTTGACCCTCAGTCCAATTTTGCTCTCAGTACACCTTGATGAACTTGTGTTGCTTTGGATTTTGTGTGCCATGTATTTTTCATGTCTATTTCAGGCATATTTCCCCTCATTGAACTATAAGCTACTGGAGGGCAGTGGCTAAGTCCCTTTGTTCTCCTCCCTTAGCTCCTTGGCTGGGAATTGATGGTATTCCAGTGTGTTTGCCCGATTTGGTCAAACTAGATTCTACTTAGTTCTAAGGGAGTTACCCTGATTGCCATCTGAAAACTTGTCAATATTTGTTTCCACCTCCCCTTGCCTTTCTTCCCTCCCTTTAGGGGTAATTGTAGATGTTGGAAAGTTGGAGTGCATATCCTCATTGTTCTGCTTTGCTGGGCTTCTACAGAAGGTCCTATAAAAGGCAGAAACATCATTTAGTTGCTACTTCACCTGTCTACTTGTTGAAATGATTGACCAGTTTTTATTTAACAAAAGGGCTTCCAATTTCCTTTTTAACCCCATTTGTCTTAGCTGGGCCTTTGGTATGATCATCTGTCTTTCTAGTGTTACCCATATTTGTGCTTCCTTATCCTGGCAAAATTCTGTTTGGTGAGCATAGCCTCTCCTTTGTTTCTAGGTTCTTCTTTTCCAGATTCCTATTCTTTGTTGCTGAAACTCCTATTGCTGCAGTTTGGTTCCAGGCCCCCCAAGATCCCAGGTGGCTTCTTCATCATTGGGCACTTTCCTATGCTCTGGGCTAAAGCATGCCCATCAACACTGTGGTGGGCCAAGAGGTACATTCAGCAAATCATCTTGTCTCAATGATGGACAGATTGACACTTTCCCCTCTCCTCCTCCTCCTCCTCTAAACATTCCATATAAATCATGGCTTCACTTGGGAGAGAAGCTATTTGCCAAGCTAGCAAAACATTTGAACACATGCATGAGCTTCTATGGTGAGCTCTGAAGGAAAATGGAAACACTGGGTTACAAGCTCTAGACTATGATACCCACCCCCTCCTACTCCTGTGACCCTTCCTTCCTGTTCTTTTTTCCCAGGCATCATCCTTCATCCATATCCACCATATTAAGAGTCTGTTCTTTCTTGAGATGTGTACAAAATTCCAATTCCTGCCAGGAGAATTTATGTGCGGTTTTAGAGGGGATAATACACTAGTTAGTATGTACGCTCTGGTTTTATACACATCCGCATGGCCGTTTACAGCACACATTATAACATCTTCAGCCTATGTGGAGAATGTGCTGTGCATTTACATATTATGGATTCATAATTTCAAATAGTTGTAAAGATCTCTACAGAATAATAGAGTCACTGTGCTCTGGTGTGCTAAATCTCAATGTAGTCATGAAAAAAACCTGGCAAATTCTTATCCTGCTAATGTGCCAGCTCCGTAATTCTTACTAACTTCTGTCTCTCCCACTCATCCCCTCATCCCCTCCCTTCTCCCCCACAAAATGTCTAACAGCAAACTACCAGGTTTCCTTAATCTACCTAGAAATAGAAGAAATGAATTTAATATTAAAGAATATGACAATATTTAAGTAATATTTGTATATAAAATTTAAAGATTATTTAAAAATAATAATCTTAGTCAAGGTTGCCTGTTCCTAGGGCCTCACTAGCTTTCTAAAAATCTATCACACTCTTTTGTACAATGTTTCATGGTGCTGTTCCTTACAAACTTCAACATACTTGGGATCTCACTAGACTATGCCTTATCTCACTCCATGCCCCCCAACACTCCGCTTCTCATACTTCCTCTGCCTCTCTTTAATTCCTTCATAGAGGATCTATGTGACATGCTAGCAGCTTTCCTATAGTTCCTGGGATATTTTGTGAATGACAATGCAGCACTTGGGCTATTCATTGCTTTTTCTCTATGACCACTTTCCTAGTCATTCATGTCCTTGATAATGTCTTTTATGATGTTCCTTGATTGAGAAGCACTAGGGAATCCGTTGCAGGCCATTTAAGCCTACTCTGTTTCATCGCATTGTTCTTTGGGGTCATCCACAATGTTCATTCTTCTGAAATGATGCTGTTGGAAGAGAATTGATATTAAAAAGATGGGTTTTTGTGGTATTGAGAAGTTTGGGATTATTGAAAGCTCTGCAGTTTCCCTAATACAATTCATCTTGATGTCTTCCCATTCAATACTGGGCCCAGCTTATTGTCCATCTGAGGCGGTTCTCGCATATCACATATATGATGACATATATAGATATCTATATCTATACCTGTACACCTCTGTCTCTCTGTCTCTGTCTGTCTCCGTCCCATCTGTTTATCTACTGATGGGCTAACTCCATAGGCTATCCGCTTGGTCTTGTTAGTATTACCCATGCATGGCTAGCAGCCCAGACTCTGGGCTTATACAGAGTAGCTTCAGTTTTGGAGGCAGCCTCCCTCAGTCTCTCGTCTCTCCTCCTCCTCCTCCTCCTCCTCCTCCTCCTTCTTCTTCTCCTTCTTCTCCTTCTTCTCCTCCTCCCCCTCCTCTTCCTCCCCTCCTCCTCCTCTTTCTCCTCCTTCTTCTTCCCCCCCTCTCTCTTTCTCTGTTTTTCTTTCCCCTCTCTCTCTTCCTCTGTTTTTCTTTCCCCTCTCTCTCTTCCTCTGTTTCTCTTGTCTCTTTCTGAATCTCTGATTAAACGTACCATCCAGAATTTACTCTGGGAATTTTCAGAATATAACTTATATCTAGAATTCCTTATCTATAGGCAAAAAAGTTCTCTCAGATTCTATATAAGTACTCAGGGTAAAAATATTTTGGGGACAGGACAGCTTTTATTTCATACCACAGAAAATGAAGAAAAAAAAAAAACACAAAGGATCTCAACAGTTCACAAACAAAGCAGGGAGATATTTAAATCACTCCCAGTTGCACATAAACAATCAACACAGTTTTCTTCTCTCTTTAATTAGGCCCTCTCCACAGATTGTGAAGTGTTCCAGACTCAAAGCTCTACTCTGTGATTTGGATTGCTTTTGAAAATTGGGGATACTAGTGAGGAAGACCCCTGAGATTTTGGTGAGACCCATTTTCCACAGGGATGAATATAGTCTTCTAGTCTCAAAGTGCACCCTGTGATTTGGATTTCCCTCAGAAAAGAAATGAAATTGAAGTAACAAACAGACATCACCCTGCTATGATTTTCCAATAAGCCTTCCTTTTACCACATAGACACCCACATAGGCATCAAGCCTTGTGGTACTATTGTGAGGAGTTGGACTCTTTTGGAATGGAGACAGATTTGGGCCTGCTAGACAGACAGCCCTCTTCCCGTCAGATCCACACCATCCTATTGATTTGCAGTAATAGAGTACAACATCTAGGTCCCTTAAGTTACTTAAGTACTGAGGCTTTACAGTCTTGTAGATCTTGTAGAGCTTCAAGGACTCTATGTGATCCTCTTTCCTCCCTAAGAAGCTGGTACTTCTCAGAAACTCACTTTCTTGAGAATGTTCTACTTGAAATTGTGAGAGACAATGATTCCTGAGGTAGATCTCCCCCCTTCTCTTTATAGAAGGTTAGACTCCAGGATCAGTCACTTCCCAGAAAATCTCAGGAACTTCTTGGCTCTGAGACAAGTCTGAATTTTGGAACTCTTTAACTTGGGGTTGCTAGGAGGGCAACCCTTGATGGGATTCTCTCAGCACTCCTCTAGAAGTTGGGGTTTAGGGACTCTTACCAAACTACTATGTAGTTGAGATCGTGTATATTTCTGCCACTGTCTTGCCAGTGTTGAGTGCAGGGACTCTTGATACTATACCACTACCCCACTCTTGGCCTGAGACACTGCCATCTTTGAGGTATTTGGTCTTGTGGTTTCCTACTTTTTGGTTGCCACATGGTTAAGAGTACACAGCTCCTATGTGCCATTAATAGCTCCTGAATTTAGGAATAGTTTCCCACTCCAGTACTGTACTCTGATCCTAACTCTTCTAAAAGGCAAATGGTTAAGAAAGGCCAAAAGATATCTGTCAATTCCCTTTAAATGACCAAGGGAGTAGCTTCTTACACATCCATTATACGTCTTACACCTCACAGGAGTTTGAACCAACCAGTTCCTTTCCTTTAAGGTTACTTGCTAAGGGGCATGTTCATACCTTCCACAGAAAAACTACAAAGTTCCAAATGAAGGATCATCTCCTTATAAGTTCATCAAGTGGATCAGAGAACTCCCTAGATTGGTTTCCCAACATTACAGATGATTTAAAGGAGGCTTTGTTCAAATAAATGAACCCAATACATCTGGTCATTATTTGGCAGTGTGGTATATAGCAGGAGGAGTACTAGATTTGAGCCTGGGTTCAAGTCCTGGGCTCTGTGAAATCTTAGACAAGTCCTTTTCTTACTAGTTCTCAATTTTCATATCTGTTAAATGAGTATATTGAGAGTTGCCATGCCTACCTCAGAGGGCTGTTGTGAAAAAAGTGTTTTGTAAGCCTTAACACAATATAAAAATAAGAATTGTTATTTTAAAATCTGACATCATTCCAGACCCTCTTTACCTCCCTCTTTACTGCCAAGGGTAATGGAGAGATCTGTGATGGGTGCTCACTGGCTTGCTGTCTATTTCCAGTGATGACCTATGTACAAAATGAGGATATCATTGAGGAAATGTATGACTGGGAAGGAGCAAGGGATAAGAGGTGAGCCAGAGCACTCCACTAGTACCCAGGAAATGTAAAAAGTAATAGAGGCTTCAAATGAAGGATTTATGTGAGAATAAGTAACGTGAACAAGAGCTGAATGTGATGAGAAGTTGTGGATGGGTTCCAATCTATCCTAATGAAAGATGCACCTGTATTAAGAAATCAAGGATCTGTTAGGGTGTTATAGTATTGATAACCACATTCTCTGCCTGTTTCCCTCTCTCTCTCCCTCTCACTTTCCCACATTCACCCACTTGAGCTCTAGGCAGCACATACTGACAGCTATATCCTGAAACAAGCTACAAGTCAGCCAGACTAAGTTAAATAACAAAGAGAGTCTCTCCTTCACTGTCAGGGAACAATTGCTGGCCAATTTTCATTTGGGGGATGAAAACCCCCAGACAAAAAGAAAAATTCAAAACTGCACAAAAAGGAACCCCTTGACCATTTTGAAAGTATAAGGCATCTAAAAGAGTATGCCCTACTTTTTTGACCTTTGCATTCCTAAAACTTAAAAAAAAATTGGTCATCAAGACAATTAAAACTCTTTATTAAAAATGAATTAAAAAGAAAAATGTTGATACCAGCTGAAGTCTAGTAGAATATATTTTGGTGCAAGTTGGACTTTTGCAATTGATCTTAAAATAGGGATTTCTATAATGGAAATGCTGACAGAAAGCCCCTGTAACAGTACACGGGGATGGGGGTGGGGTCAGACATGGCAGCTGCTTCCTAAGGCCTGTTGTCCATCCTTTTCATTCCCTCTTTGTGTCTTGATGGCTAGCCAAAGAGCTTCAAAACCTCAGTGAGCACTGACTAGGTTCAGCCCTGCATCTCTTCTGGTGTCCAGATTTTCTGGCTTCCAGAAAGCAAGGAAACTCGATTTTAAAACAGCAAAGAGGGCAGCCTTTCGTGACTCAGGCACTTGGGTAACATTAACCTCAAGACCACTTGTGATCTTCTTGAAGTCTCTCTGTTCCTACCCACCCTTTTTTTATTTTTACTCTGGTTTTCAGTTCCCCCTGCCCCCTCCACAATCCTGTGTGCATGTGTGTCTCTCTGTGTGTGCCTGTGTGTCTCTTGCTGTGTTTTATCATGAAGGCAGATTGACCAAAAATGCCTTTATTTTTGATCCAAGGCTTAAATTAGGGAGGATCTAAAAACTTCTCAAACCACCCCCCTTTCCTTTTTGAGTGGAATGGATGATACAAAATAGAGGGAGTCAAGAAACCCTGTCCCAGATGGCATGGAGATGTGCTGGGTCTGGTTCTTTTTAACTATACTCCCACTCCTATGGCTGAAAAGAGTGTTAGGGAATTCTGGAGTATGTTTGGAAGGACAGTTACAATCTGGCTCTTGGTAAGAAGGGACTGTGGAGGGAGAGGTGAGAAGTGTCCCCCTTCCTGGTTCACTCACTCTTTCCTTCCATCATTACCCTCTACCAAAGGGTTCATTCATTCAACAAATATGTTAGTGGGTATTTTTTACTGTGTTCAGTGTCTTAGGGCATAAAAGAGAAATACGACATAGTTTCAGTCCTTGGGGAACTTGTAGTCCATCTGGGGAAACAGGATTGACACACAAGACAGGTAATGATGCAAGACAGCATATGATTAAGCAGCAAAATGAGCGCTCCAGATTATTAAGGACAACAAGACACCAGAGCCAAGAGAACGTGGCGGGTTGTCGTGTTTAAGCAAGGCTTCATTGTGGGGTTGGGACTGAACTAGATCTTGAAGGATGGATAGGATCTGAATAGGTGGGAGGACTTATATTCAAATTGAATGAAACAATCTGAACATTGCAGGAAATTTACAAAGTCATATACAGAATCTCAGAATTGTAAAAGATCATAGAGGCAATCCAAGGTAAACCAAACGAATCCCCTCCCCAACATCTGTGAGTGATCATCTGACTCTTGCTTGAACACCTCTAGTGATGGGAAACTCAATGCCTCACAAAATAGCTCATTCCACTAGTGGACAGCTCCAATGGTTAGGAAATGATTTCTTATAATATAAGCAAAAATAACTGCTGACCAGTGACTTCCATCCATTGATCCTAGTTCCATGCTCTTGAGTTACCCAGCATTAAGTCTACTGCATTTTCTACATGACAGCCCTTCATATGTTCATTTAAAAAAATTTTATTGACATGTTTTGTTTTTAACATTACATTTACAGATTATTCCCATTCTGTTATAAGAGGGCTCTTATAACAAAGTAAAACAATTAAGTCAGGCTAATACTGCAGGGACCTCATCTGAAAGCATATGAAACATTCTAAATCTTAGTACTGTCTTCCTTCCATCCCTTAACAAAATTAACAAAAACCTGTTTTATCTCTCTCCTACCCTTGACCGCATGGGGACCATAAAAAAGAAGAAAAACAAATTCATTAAAACAAATAGGCTTAGTCAAGCAAAAACAACTACCTCAGTGACTGTATACAAATGTGTATGTGTATGTGTGCATATGTTTATATGTATGCATATGCAATATAGACATATAATCTATGTCTGTCATTCTGCACCCTAAATCCATCTCCTCTTTGTTATAGATAGCACATTTCATCATTAGCTCTCTGGAATCATGAATATAAAGACCAAGGCCATAGAATTATAGTCTCAGTCAGAGAATGACCATCTCGTCAAATCTACCTCTCTACAAGTTTCAACAATTAATCAATAGTTCATAAGAATTTATTAAGAACATCCTATATACCAGACACTGCTCTAAGCTCTGAGAATTCCCCCACCAAATAATCCCTGCCATTAAGGAGATTACTTTCCGAAGGAGAAAGCATCCAGAACATAAAGCAGGTCATATAAGACACTTACAAAGTAAATGGAAGGTAACTTTCATGTAGAAGGTATTGTTATGAGGAGGGATTGGGAAAGACTTCTTGAAACAGCTGAATTTGAGGGGTCATCTAGCCTTCTTTCCTGCCTGAGGCAGTTCATTCCACCTTTGGACAATTCTGTTAGGAAATTTTTTTTAATCAAACTTAAATTTGTCTCTTGATAATTTCCATCCTTTTTTCCTTGCCCTCTTTTTCTGAGGGCCAAGGAGAACAATTCTAAATCTTCTTTAACATGACATGCCTTCAAATATTTGAAGATAGCTGTCATGTTTCCACCCTTCCCCAAATTTTCCCTTCTCCAAGCTACGCTAGAGCAGCCAGGTGGCCCTGTTGATAGAGTGCCAGGCCTGAAGTCAGGAAGATTCATCTCCCTGAATTCAAAAATCTGACCTCAGACTCCTAGTAGCTGTATGACTCTGGGCAAGTCACTTAACTTTGTTTGCCTCAGTTTCCTCATCTGTTAAATGAGTTGGAGAAGGAAATGGCAAAATCAGTCTGGTGTCTTTGCCAAGAAAACCCCAAATGGGGTTCCACAACTGGAAGTGATTAAACAACTAGCTAAAAATCCCAATTTCTTTCAGGAAGTCCTTTTGTGCCATGATTTTAAGGTCCTTTCTACTCCCAATTCCAACTCATCTTCTCTGAACACTCCATTGTTTATCAATATTCATTGAGGCAATAGTCCAAATGTGGTCTGATCAGGACACAATATAGCACGACCAGCATTCTCCAAGTCCTTTCTTAATGTATCCTAATATTATATTAGAATTTTTTGACTGTGGAATCATACTAGTATGGAAGTCTCCTAAACTCATCTTACAGGCCACTAAAATGCCCAGGCCAGTTTTAGATGAATTGCAAGTCATACCTTCCCCAGCTTAATTTTGTGAAGTTAATTTTTGAACCTGAGTCTAAGACTTTAAATTATCCTTATTAAATTTCATTTCATTAGATCTGGCTCTATCAAACCTGTCCAGTTTGTCTGGATCATTTTTGGAAACTCACTCTGCCCTCCCTCCACTTTTGTCTCCTCTGCAATGTGATAAATAGATCATTTATACCTTTATTCAAGTAACTGCTTTTTTTATTGATAAAATTGTTAAAATTCATGGATCCACAGACTCCTTCTCTGAAGATCTATTTTCAAGTAGAAATTTATTAATAATACTCTTTAGAATTTACCATTCAGTTTTTAGTTCATCTGATTGCTATTTTTCATCTTCCGGTCTCTTATAGGAGAATAACATAAAGGATTTTTGCCAAACACTTTGTTAAAATCAAGGTAAACGACACTTACAGAATGATTTTTGTGATCCACTTGTCTAGTAACCCTGCCAAAATAAAAACTTGATGTGACCTGTTCTTGACCAAGCCATACTGAGTTTTTGTGATCTCTGCTTCCTTTTCGAAATGCTCACAAACCATCCCTTTAATAATGTGTTATAGATTTGTCAAGCCAGCTCACTGGCTTATGGTTCACAGCTCCATTCTCTTCCCTTTCTTGAAAACTGGGACATTTGGCCTTTTCTGATCCTATGGCACCTCTACTGTTATTCCATGATCTTTCAAAGATCATTGACTGTGGCTCAGCAATTAGATCTTATAGTGCTTTAAGATTAGTTCATTATATCCCCACTCGGGTTTCAATGACCTATGAGCCATTTTTGTTCTTTCCTTCCCATTACAAGGTCATTCTCCTTGACAGGGAAAACCAAAACCAAATAAAATTGGAGCAGCAATGACTTGCTCTCTCACCTGCTTTACCTACCCTGGGGAAAAGTCCTATGACTTTTTTGAACTTCCCCTTTCCCTCGACATAGCTTACAAATGCCATCCTTTGTGTTGCTGTTAGCTTTCTGCAACAGCCTCTACTTATTACAAGCATTAGTGCTGTTACCCTTTTCTGATAGGACCACATCACACTTTTGGACTCATTCTTTCACCTGCTCTTGCCTCCATCCTATGCACTGGTCTTTTCATTGGTCTCTTTTGACAATCCTCCTTTATTCTTTCTCATTGAAATTGTTTCTCTCTGTGTCCTCAGAATGTCATCCTTGAGAGCATCCCATTTTTCCTGGGCTGACTTCTATAGAATTTTAGTCAGTGGGATTCTGTCAACTCTTTCTTTGACTCTCTTAAAACCTACTCTCTCAAAAATCTTCAATACGTGTCTTTCTATGCCCAACATTCCTTTTTTTTTAAAATCATAAATCCCTAAGATGGAACAGTCATTTCCCCTCAAGGTTCTCATCATTTTTACCCTAGCAACCAGTTCCTTCTTGTTAGTGAGAATAAGATTCAAAATAGGTTACTCTTGTAGGCTACTCCACCTTTCACAGGCTGAAATTATCATTTAGGAAGTTGAGAAATTATTAGATGCTCTGCTTTCAGCAGAGAGAGAGAGAGAGAGCTCCAAAAGATGTCTGCATAATTGAAGTCCTTTATCACTACTCTATCATGCCATCTGTTTTTTTGAGTCCTCATCCAAGCCTTCTTCCTGCCTCAGTCTTCTGTCATATACTTCACAACATCTGTAAGTGATCATTTGGTCTGCTTGAATACTTCCCATGATGAATAACTCAGGACTTCACTAGGTAGCTCATTCCATCATTGAACAGCTCCAGTGGGTAGGAAATGCTTTCTTACTAATGTAAAGAAAAAATTGGTGCTATCCTGTAATTTCTATCCTTTGGTCTTAGTTCTGCACTCTGTGGCTACACAGCATAAGTCTAATACCTTTTCTGCATGACAGACCTTCATATATTTAAAGACAGAAATCACAAATACTCTTTAAGATGCTCTTAAAAGATAAAATTATATGCAATATTTCAGGTATGGTTTCACTCCCTCAGGGCATAAAACAATTACCATTTCCTTCCTTGAGACACTATCCTTCTATTAAAACAGGTTAATAGCCCCTTAATATTTTGTTATTCTATGACAATGTATTGGATTTACAATCTACTAAAATTTCCAGGTATTTTTTTCCCCACATGAACTACTACCTCTCGTCTCCTTCATTTCTGTGCAGGACTTTATGTTTATTGCTATTTAATTTAATTTGTTTAGATTTATTCCACAATCCTAACTTGTTGAAATATTTTCGAAAACTGAGACTATCTTAGATGTGATCTGTCCCTCCCAACTTCATGCCATATGCTAAGGTAATAAATGGTTAGAGATGTGGAACTAAAGAGGGTCTGGGGCTCTCCAATATTCTACTAGAGACTTAGCTCTATTATTTGGTCCACATTTTTCAATCTTTCCTAAAAGAATAACATGAGAAATTTTGTCAAATGCTTCACTAAAAGTCAAGGTAAATGATGCCCACAGTATGATTTTTTGATTGGTTTCAGATCCAGTTGTTCATCTAGTTAGGAACCCACATAACTATTATCCAACCCTCATCCAACTTTCTCTATTGTGTGCACAAGGATATCACAAAAGACTTTGTCAAATGCTTTACTAAAATTCTAGGCATTGAATATCTGTAACCTGGTAACTGTCACAAAGGGAAATGAAGTTAGTCTAGCATTACTTGTTCTTAATGAACTCACACCAGTTCCCAGTGGTTCCAAACTCTCATTTAATAGAACCAGAGGATCTCAGAGCTGCAGTCATCTAATCCTCCATGACATCCCTGCCAAGTGGATGTTTCTAAAATCATCTCCTTAGAAACCGGAAGTGAGGAGAGCGCCTTACTCCCAAGAGGTAGCCCCTTCCTCTTTTGAACAGGTATAATTTTGGGGAAATGTTCTTTATCAATATGTTTCCCAGAACCTTATATCTGTCATTAGTGCTGCTGTTTAGGGTCAGATAGACAATTCTGATTCCTTTTCCACATTTCAATCCTCCAATTATTCAGACACAAGTGTTGTATTCCCGCTACATCATCATTTTTCCTTCCTTTAGGATAAATATTCTCATTTTCTTCAACCAATTCTTGTATAATGTGGTCTCGTACCTCACCAACCTGGTGGTGATTGATAACAGTTGGAGTTTATTGAGAAGGTGCCTACATAATTACACATTTAAATCTTGCTCTAATTATATAAACTTTTGAAAATATGGCAATGAATTAATCATTCTGTGCTGTTAATTTAAAAAAGATACATATTTTCTAATAGAAAAAGAATAATTTATTGGTATCATGTGCTATAATCTCAGACTCTGTTAACCATGCCCTTGTGAAACCTTGCTATTGGGATTTAGGTCTTAACCCAGTCAGTATCTACCTAGTGGCAACTATATAAATGAAAGGAATAGGATCTAGAGGGAAAGAAATAGAAACATGAACTTTGAGGGATAGAAGGGACCTTAAGAATCATTTGATCCACCCCACTATTTTTAGATTTGAGGGAACTGAGACCCAGAGACACAAAGTGACTTACCCATGGTAACAAAGCTTATTAATCGCAGAGCTAAGCTTAGAACTGAGGGGGCAGGGTGCTGCAGTGGGTGGGATGGGCTGAGGTGTGGTGGGTTGGTGGTGGAGAAGAACAGCTTTGGAGTTAGAGGAGGTAAGTCTGCATCTTAACTCTACCACTTATTATTTGTTGGATATTGGACCAATCTCCTAATTTCTTTGAGCCTTGCCCTACTACATATAAATGAGGGAGTTGGACTGGATGGCATCTGAGGTCCCGTTCAACTCCAAATCTATTATCATTGCAGCATTCTTTCCTTTCTGTTGTATTGTATTACTGCATTTGTGTTGCCCTTACAGAGGTTAATTGAGAAACTAATTGTACGTAGATTCAATCAATTAATCAATAAACATGTATCTGGTGGGAAAGAGCAGAATGAAATTAACCCCTTTTGATTGGAAAAGGACTATCACAGCCTATTCTTACTGCAGGTGTACCTATATGGTGTGACCAGAATCTCTCTTTTCTGGCTTATAAAATAATGGCAGCTGTCAATTCCAAAGCAAAATCCTTAGAAAAGGCTCCCTTGCTCACTATTAATTCCAAACTAACTATCCTTCCATAAATGCAGGGGTTATATGATAATATGTATATTTAGGGAGAGTAGCATAAACAGACTAGGTTTGACTGGGTTTGTGTCAAGTGAGTTGGGGATTTTTCCCCTTAAGGGTGAATGTCAGGCAAAATCAGACTCTGAGATAGGAATGAGACAGGAATGAGGAAGAGGAATAGGTCAAAGACATAGGGGTTGAGGATGACTAATTAGAACAAGGCACAGCTGGTGAGTTGGGAGTTAAAACCAGGAGAACTGAACTAGGATAGAGGTGAAAATAAGCCAGGGATTGTAACTTCCCACAGTGGCAGGCATAGGGACTTTATAGAAGAGCAAGCTGAAGGTGAAAATTGAGGCTGGATACCTGGAGAAAGAGGAAGAGCAAGATGCATGGTCAAAGAAGCAAGCTAGAAATGCAGAGGGTAATTATTTTTCAATTAATTTTTTTTTCAGTTTACAAAAATCCATTTTCTCTTTTTCCCATCCATCCTCCCCAACTTGGAGGGGAAAAAGAGAAACACAAAACTCTTGTAATAAATATGCACAGTCAAGCAAAACAAATTCCTGCCTTGGCTATGTCCAGAAATATATTTGTCTCATTCTGCAGTTGGAGTCCTTCACCCTTCTGCCAGGAGATGGGAAGCATATGTCAACATCAGTCCTCTGGAATTATGATTGGTCATCATATTAATGCAGTCTTTTGCTCTTTCAAATTGTGTAAATTGCTCTCTAGGTTCTGCTCACTTTAAGCTGTATCAGTTCATACAAGTCTTCCTGTTTCACTAAAACCATCTCTTTCGTGATTTCTTATGGTATAATAGTATTACATTCACATACCATAATTTATCCATCCAACTGGTGAGCACCCTCTTAGTTTCAAGTTCTTGACATCAAAAAAAAATAGAGCTGATATACATATTTTTGTACACATAGAAGACCCTTTTCCTCTTACTTTGATTTCTTTGGGAAATAGACTTTATAGTGGTATCGCTAGATCCAAGGGTATGTTCGAGTCAAAGTAGTGACTTTTGGGACCTTGTTCTAAATTGCTTTCCAGAATGGCTGGACTGATTCACAGCTCTACCAATAGTGCACTGATGTGTTTGTTTTCCAGAAGGCTGGTGAAAATAACTAGTTTCAGTCTTATGAGGCAGTGGCCCAGCTCTGTTATCGTAATATCTCTGTCTCCCTTGGCCTAGGAATTCTCCTGGTTGGATGCAGTAGACAGTGCTTCATTTTCAGGGTGAATTGGAAATTCTCTGGGGATCTGAATGGAGTTATTGGAGTCCTTGAGAATGGGTTGGATTCCTGTGGGTGAGACCTTTAGCCAGACACTTTTTGTTAATTTTGCCATTCAAATGAAAGCCAGAGGAAAAAGATGGATGTAAACAGCTGATTAAAATGAATTCTCTGCAAAGAGGGCTCTCCTTCATATTTGGAAGGTTTAACTTCAGTGAGTGTCTGTAGGCAAGGTGAAGGCATGCTTTTATCTGAAGTAATTGGAGGGACTGAGAGTCAGGGGCAGCTTTTCTGAGGGGAGCTGAACCGAGGAACATGGACCATTCTGTGCATCCCATGACAGTACCGGTTGTGTGGGTTGGCACAGGGTTCTTTGAATATTTGAAAGCACAAATCAGTGCTTCCTGTATGTCCCTGCATAGCTGGATTTGCTTAATGTGCATTTGCTTACCTCCTAGTCACTTGTATCTAGGCACCCAGCTTTGCTCATCTTTTCTGCCTCTCCTACCACTGGACCACAAGTACCTCAAGGACAAGAATTGAATTTTCCACTGCTAGGGTGCACCTGGCCCACTGTCTGTACAACCTAAATGTGGGAGCTGTTTTTTCAGGAGAGGAGAAGATTGATGGTGAACCAGACAAAGCTCAGCAGGGTAATAAGCTCGCTCCCTTTGTACATGGATGCCTGTAATAATGACAGCCAGCCTTTATATAGCCCATTAAGGTTTGTAAAGTACTTTTGTTAGCTCATTTGATCTTTACCACAATCCTGAGACAGGTATTTGTTATTGTCCTCATTTTACTGGTGGAAAAACTGAGGCAGACAGAGGTTACGTGACTTGTCTGGGGTCACACAGGCAGTATGTATCAGAGGTAGGACATGAGCTTGGCTCTTCTTTGCTTGGATCATAGGATCACAGACAGAACTGGAAGAGACCTCAGAGGCTATATGGTCCAACCCCTTCATTTTACAGACTAGGAGACTGAAGCACAGAGCCATTAATCAAAAGGCCTGCTGGGTCACACAACTTGGGTTTTATTGACTCCAAGTCCAATGCTCTACCCACTGCACCATCTAGTTGACTGCATTAGTGGAGATACACCAAGCCATCCACCCTACTTTCATTACTTTTCTCTATCCCTCTCCCTCCAAAGGACCACCATTTTGGTGGGCAGTGGTTGCATGAATACCCTCATTGACTGCTTTAATAACATGCTGTAAAATGACTTTCCCAATTCCATAGTCCAATTCTCTTGTACAGATGAAGAAATTGAGGCTCCCAAAGTCAAGTGAAGAGCATCAGATCTAGGACTTAATCTGAGGTCCTCAAAATCCAGTGCCTTCCCCATCATGCCCTGTTGCCTCCCCGGCTTGCTGCTAGGTGGCCTGTTGAATATGTCAAAGAATAACAAAACCTCAAGTCAGAAGGGGTCCTGGAAGCTGCCCTGCCTGTTGCTGAACAGGAATCTCCTCTAACATATCCTTCCTTCACAGAATCATTTCTTAAGCCTTTGCTTTAAAACCCCCAGTGATAGGGAACTTCCATCTTTCAAAACAGTCCATTTCACTTTGAACAGGAAGTTTCTCTTGAA
>CM053773.1:344124-355386 GCA_028658325.1 Potorous gilbertii
GTCTTGAATACGTAAGTGTTTAATAAACCTTCTATGTTGAACCCTTCCTCCTTTCAAAGAAAACAGCATTCTTGGTCAAGGGGTTAGTAGAGGAAGAGACTGGATTGCAGAAATTCTGATTTCTTTTCCTCTCCTCTCCAAAATTCGGTGGGGCTTTAAGATGGTACTTTTAGGAGCAGCTGTTCTACTTGTAATATAGGAATGGTAAACTTCCCAGTGTACCTTTGGAAAACCTCAGATGTACGGGTATAAACATACAGACTGACTTAGAGAAAAATCACCGGCTATATGGTTTAGTGAAACTTGTCCACCTCATACCAGCGTCAGGGCAGGATCCCAGGGTAGCGGTAGCAGCAGGCTTTACAAAAAGATAAGCAGAAAATTTGTTTCGGGTCTTCTTTCCCGGGGTGGCTCCATTCCCAGATGGAAGGTCCAGAGCGACGTCACAAAGGCGGCCATCACCTTCACCCCACGGTCCATTCACAGTCGTCCCTTCTTGGCCTTCGCCCGCCTCCAGTCTCTTTACAAGGCGGGGGTGGGTGGTTTACGAATTGCCCCGCTCGCCTCCCATAGACCTTTGCTGGCGTGCACCACGATTCCTAGTTTATGGGTTCGCATCGGGGCTGTGCATTGTGTCCAGAACTGGGGGCGGGGTGTAAGGGCGGAGCTGATTCACTTCAATTCCCCCTCCTTCCCAGGCTGAGAGACCACGTGTCAGGCTGATTGGTTACCTTCGAGGGCACGCTTTAAATAGTCGCCTCCGAGCGATTGAGCTGTCATTGTCCAACGCTGAGCCGTTGACTGGTTTTGGAACAGGGTGGGAGAAGGTTGAGGGAAACTTGAGGTCCGCAAAAGATTCAAGGGCAGGGGCAGAGGCCGGAGGACTGGAGGCTTTTAGCATCCCATGCCTGGGTCTCCTGGAAAGTCGATGGTTTCTCATGTTTTGGTTCTCAGTTCCCAAATTCTAAGCGACATTTAGGAAACTTCTCACCCCCATCCTTCCCACCCTACTTTCTGGTAGGAGAAAAAAACAACCAGTTACTAAGAAGTTGTTTTATTTCCTTCCCCAATCGGACTTTGCAAAAATAGCCAGGCTCAGGGTAACTGAGCCAAGCTCTCCCTTCCTTAATGTGGTCCTGGGCCGTGCTGACCTAAAAATATCCTTAGCACACAGACTCCTTTTTTGTCTCCAGGCGGGTCCGGCTTGGCCGCAGATGGCGTCTGGAGACCAGGAGAAACAGTGGGGTCGCCCCTTGCCTCTTCCTGAGACTGTCCCTTTAAATCCTGGAGGATGAAAAAAAAAAGAGAGAGAGAGAGAGAGAGCAGTGAGCGGATAGTGTCTCTCTCCGCCTTCGGCCTCCCCCCACCCCCACCCCCCGAAGCCTGTCGCACCCCACTCGCCCCCAGCCCCTAATTCCCGCCCACCCTTCACTCGCCTTTCCCAGCCCTTACCCCTCCCCTGCAAAGCTTCCCACCCAGCAACAGTTTCTGTCAAAATATAAATTAAGCGATGCAGAGGAGGAGGCTGAGTGCATGTGTGAAAGGGCGAGCAGGGAGAGAGAGAACGCGAGGGAGGGAGGGAGGGAGGAGAACGGGAGAGGGAAGGGAAAGAGAGAGAGAGAGACAGAGACAGAGAAAGAGAGAGGGAAGCAGACATCCGGGCCCTTTCTGCACATTCCAGTCCCCATAGCCCTGCAGAAACTCCGGTCGGCACCGCAGCGGTGAGACCCGGACCGTGGCACAAGCCGGGCACGGTCGCGCTGGTGCCGCTGTTCCTGGATACTGCCAGAAGTGGTGGCAACAGCTAGAAGGGGGGGAGGAGGAGGAGGAGGAGGAGCAGCAGCAGCAGCAGCAGCAGCAGCAGCCGCCTTCCTTGCCTCTTCGCGGCCACTGCTCCAAAGCCCAAAGCTGGTGCCACGAGCCTGACAGCGGCGCAGCGCGAGCGCTTTCCCGGCTGGCTTGGTTCCGCCGCGGCCACTGGATTGTGACAGCGGTGACAGCGGCGGGAGCAGCCCCTGGAGGGACAACGGGCTGCAAACTACAGGCTGGAGGAAGCTTTTCAGCCCCCGAAAGGTAAGAGCTCTCTCAGCCCTCGAGCTCCTTTCCCATCCTCGAGAAAAGCTCTCTTCTAACACCGTCTATTCTGCCCAATACCTCTGTTCCTTGCTTTGGAGCTGCAAGGTTGAGGATATTTTTGCATGTTATTTTATTTCGGTGTTTGCTTCTATTTCTCTTGTGGTCGGGGCACGCTCTGGAAGAAACTGGGGGCTATTCCCCAAGGTGGTGGAGAAGATGCGGGGGCGATTCAAGGGTTTCGTGTGGCAGCCATGCAGCTGGAGAAGAAGGGAAGCGGGGAGGGGAGAGCAGAGCAAGTGAGCTAGAGAGACTCCTGGTTGGCATTAGTGGACGAAGTAGCCAAAGGGGAGCGGGAGGGATGCCGAAGGAGAACTTTTGAGGACGTCTGGAAACCCCAGGGGGCTTCGGTACTTTCGGGAGCAGAGAGAGACGGATCTAGGAAAAGTTAAGTAGCGACAGGTGGTTTCCGCTTAAAGTTCTGCTGCAGCTAGTCCGGAAAGTTATATTGGCATTTTGGAAAGGGACGATTTCTTTTCTTTTTTCTCCCCCTACACGCTTTCTTTACTTGGGAGGTGGGGGTTGGAGGATGCGGGAGAGAGCCGCCTGCAAGAATGTTCTGGCGCTGGAACCTCTCGATCTCCACGTCTTAATGAAACAGCCAGGATAGGGGGTTATGCCAGAGAAGGGGACGGGACTTCTCCGAAATGGAACTGGGGATGGAAGTTGGATGACGCTTTCTACCTGACACTTAGTATCCTAGGAGATCAGCGAGGAGGGGAGCTGGGAAGGTGAGCTGATGGTAAGGTTGAAGGGTCGAGGGTACCAAGTATGGCCGATCCTCCAGATAGGTTTTTTATAAATCCTGATGAAATTTAAAAAATCTACTCGGTGCCTGCCGCAGAAGACTAGGAGAGGGTATATATCTTTTCAGTGGTTTGCGTTGTAACCTGCGTTGTTTGCCAGGACACTTCCCTCGTGGTGTGTGTGTGTGTGTGTGTGTGTGTGTGTGTGTGTGTGTGTGTGTGTGTGTCTTTTGAAAAAAATCTACTTGGGTCACTGTTGCCCTTTGTTGCTGTGGTTATTTCTTTGATTTAACCAGATGAATGGGCAGGGAATCCCATGGAGGGAATCAAACGCGTTTCCCTTTTCTTTTGTAACCCTGTGAAACTTAGAGGCGTTTGTGGAAACAGTCTGGGGAGCAGAGTGGGGCGCTGCTTCATCCTGAAGGCTTCTGCTTGTGGTCCTTTGGGGTGCTGATGTTGGAGTCTGAAAGACACTCGCCAAAGGAGGAAAATGAAGGTGTCAGTTCTGTCACTAAGTGACTAAAGCTTTATTTTCAGGGATGAGGATGGTGGGAAAAAGAAGCAAGAACCCCAGAAAAAGGAAGATACGGAGACAGACACACTGTGCGGAAGCTAGATATGCTTCCATTCCTGGACTCGGTTTTATCAGCAGCATAAATCCAGCTCAACAAGCATTTATTAAGTGTCCGATATATGCAAGACACTGCTCCAGGTGCTTTGATTGCCAACACACAACACATGAAACCCCAAACTATGGGCATTGCCTTTTATCTATCAAATGCTAAGAGAAATCCAGATCTACTCTTTTATTTTGGAGTCTAAAATAAATAAAAGTTGGGAAAGAAGAAACAAATTGCCGTGCTTTGCCATTTTAAGTGCTAAGTAAATGCTTGTTGACTGATGATTTGATTGATATTGTCAGAAAATAAACTAAAAACTGAAACAAAGCCATTGCTTTTAAACATGAATCACAATATTTCAGAGTTGTGCGAGTGAGGAATGGTGTGCTATGAGGAAAAGAATTCTGGCTATCAGAGTACCTTTTATTTAGAGCAAGTCAGTTAGCCTCTGGGGGCCTCAGTTTCCTTATCTGCAAAATGATGTAGTTGAATGACTTCTGAGGTCTCCCCTAGTTCCAGACCTATAACTAGTTCAATTTCTTTCTTATACAGGAAGTACCTAGAGGTTAAATGACTTGTTCAAGGAAAACTAGTTAGTAGCAGAACTTAAACTATACTCCTAGTCTCCAGTTCCCTTTGAAATGTTTTTTTCATGCATCAAAGATGAGAGAAAGAGATGTCTACTATGCTATATCTCTCCAAGAATGAAGAATTACTTGGAATCTCCCTCCTATGTATTTCTCCTCACATGCTTACTGTTTACAGTGAAGAGTACTCCCCTGGGCATATTAAGGGAAGACATTTCAGGAGAAGACTCAAAGGAGTGGGAAAGTGTACTCTCTACCCTCAAATAACTTATAGTCTAATGGGTAACAGGTACATGGAAATGGAAATGTATTGTGTTTGTTCCAATATAAACTGCACCTTGCTGCTCCTACCATCCCTCCCCAAATGTGACTTGTACAAAAGCCTGTAATCAGTTCTTACTAAGAGAATGAATGAAAATGAAGATGAAGAGAGCAGTAATAATAAAAATGAACAAAATGTCCTTAATGGAATTGGAAAGAAATGTAAAAAAAACACAGTAAAGGTACTTTATATAGGAATTTTATGTAATTATTTTTCAATATATGCCTATTTTTTTTTTCTTTCAAAGAGATTTTGTAGAATAACAGAATGGCAAAGTTGGATAGATCTCAGAGGTCCTTTATTCTAACTCATATCTCAAAAAGAATCCTCTTCTATTCGGTGCCTGAAATCTTTGTTGAAGGATCTAGGGCTAGGAGCTGTATTTGAGGAGGAGGCAGAGGTGGCATAGTGGATCAAGAATTGTCCATTGAGTCCATAATTTGAGTTCTCCTCTGCATATACTGGTTCTTTGATGGTGAGGCAAATTAGTAGCTTCTCCATAACTCTCTGTGTCAGTGAAGAGAGAGAGTTGTCTCTTTCTCTCTCTCTCCATATATATATATATATATATATATAATTACATATAAATACATATGTATATATTTGACACATATATGTGTATATATCCACATGTCTATATCTATAGTTCAAGAAGTATTTCTACTAGGGAGTATAAGATTTAGAATGGGACGGAGCCTTTGAGGTCATTTAGTCCAACTCCCTCATTTTACAGATGAGGAAACTGAGGCCCAATGATGAAACAGGTGCTCTAAAAACAACACAGATGACAAGAATGACATATATATATTTATAGCTATATATAAATGAATAGGTATCTGCTGAGAAATTCTAGAGTGATAAAGCCATTTATTTCTGGTGCTTGTCTTTCATCTCAAGCCCCCAAATCATTCCCAGGCTTAACTACTTTTCTTTTTCCTGACAGTTAGGCTAGGAACAAACAAGGTCTCATGTGGTTTCTTAATCTCAAACACTAAATTACATTGCTACCCAACATGTCCTTTGCTTCCTCCTTACAACAACAACAACAAAAACCCAACCAAAAAAACACCCATGTCTCTTACAATAGGCCTTCCCTGGGTCATAATCTTAACATTTCCTAATCTCTTTCCCCCCAAAATAACTCAAGTTGATTTTGGTATATGATGCAGTTTGATGAGCTGTGATGGGCCTGGAGCTTAGTGCCTCTGAAGCATTGGCTTTTTGGGAGAATGCCTAAGAGGAGACTAATTCTGAATCAATTACCTCATGGACACAAATGCAATAAATGACACAGTGGATATCAAAAGAGAAAGATGAGCAATTGTTAGGAATATCTGACAATGTCAATAAAGACATTTTCAGCAGTTTTTTTGCTGTATTTTTGTTGAATGAACATAATTTATTATTTGGTTACAATGAATAGTAATCATAATTCACATTTATAAAATCTTTAAGACAGTATTACTGTCTGCATGTTACAGATGAGGGGGCAGAAATGGATAGAGCAGGAGGAGCTGACCAAAAACACATGGAAAAAAACCGTAGTGGTAATGGCATGTTTCTAAGTATATCAGACATTGATTTTCAGCATATGGTCAAGAGATAAATCATAGGAACATAAACATTCAGCAGGGAGACCTTTCACCCCCATAGTTTACAGGTAAGTAAACTGAGGCCTAGAGACATTGTCACATGCTCAAGGTTACACAGTTAGCTGGGGCAGCTAGGTGCCACAGTGGACAGAATCCTGGTCTTGGAATCAGGAAGACTCATCTTTGTGAGTTCAAATCAAGCGTCAGATACTTATTAGCTGTGTGACCCTAGGCAAGTCACTTCACTCTGCCTCAGTTTCCTCATCTATAAACCAAGCTGGAAAAGGAAATGGCAAACCACTCCAATACCTTTGCCAAGAAAACCCCAAATTGGGTCACAAAGAATTGGACACAACTGAAAACAACTGAACAACTGAAAAAAAATCTATGTGTGTTTATATATGTATATATACATACACACATATGTACATATGCATACATACATACATATGTATACTCTTGTTTCTTTCCACCCCATAGAATATAAGCTCTTTGAGAATAGGGACTGTTTCATTCTTTGTGTATGAATTTCTAAAGTCTAGCCTAGGTGTTTAATGTGCTTATTGATTGCTTAAGTAGATGACCATTAAGTCTTTTCCAGCCCTAAATCTACTCTCCTATGCTTTAGTAGAGAGAGAGAAGCAAATAAACACTATTACTTTGTTTCTATTAAGTCTCCAAGTGGAAGTGAACTGGAGAAACTCTATACTATACAAATTCTTGATAGAAAAACCCAGACTGAGCCATCTACATTCTGCTGTTCATAGGATTATAGGAAATATAAAGCTGGAAGAAACCTTAGAGATCATCTGATACTGCTCCTCATTTTACAAATGAGGAAATTGAGGCTCAAAGTCTAGCCTGGAAATTTCTAGGCTCAGAAGATCCATATTCTAGGGAGGTTCAAGAAAAGACATAGGTCAGGATCAAGGCATACAACTAGAGCATAGACAGACAAAGACTAGGTCAGAGGTTTTTGTGGTCTGTAGTATTTCTTTGGATTAATTTTGTCCTTCACCAAAGAGTAAATGGCCCAGAAAAGCAACAAGATATAATTCAGTTTAGTGTTTGATTTTGTAGTTTAATCCATTCACATTTAAAGTTGTAGTTTTTAGGTTTGCATTTCCCTTCATTTATTTCTTTTTTTTATTAATTTTGACTTGTCAGGGCAAATATCAAGATTAGTAAAAAAAACAAGAAGAAGAATAATAAACAAAGGCTATATGGTGCAACTCGTAAACAGCAATGAAAAATGGGAAATGCTCATCAAAAATTTCATTAACACTGATTACAATCATTTTATACAGAAATTTAACCACTATAAGTCTATTGTCCCAGCTAAAAGACCAAAGGAGCCCAGAAAGTGCTGTAGTCAGTAAATGTTTAACTTGCTTGCCAAATGGAGGGAAATGGAAGCCAAAGACAGCAGTGATTTAAAATATAAACATGTCTATAAAATTTTACAAAGAAGGGTGATGAACAGTTATTAGCAGTACTGTGTCATAAATCAGAGAGAAGCGGTGGATGGTAAAAATCAGTTAAAGAAAATTTGGCAAGAGAGTCAACTACAACTAAGTAAAGTTATCTTAAGGTCATTTAAGGACAAAAATGGAAGGATAACAACAGAGAGAAGAAAAATAGAAAAGATCTATGAAGATTACTGTAACAAACTGTCTTCATGACCACAGAACTATCACAGTTGGACTCTAGCCTCCCAGACCCAGATGTTCTTATAGAGGAGATAGAAATGACACAGAAGAAAACAAAGATGTGAAAAGCAGCTGCATTGGACTAAGTGTATATAGAGAAGATCCATGCTAGAGAAAATGGAGGAGAAAGGGGATGTGAAGTGAGGGAAAATGCCGTAGGTAAGAAAAGAATGTTAGACCTTATAATACTCCCTACCCCAAAGAAACCAAGAAAACATCAAAAACTACTATCCAAATGCCTACTCTACCATCTATTTGTTGTTGTTCAGTTGTTTTAGTATTATCTGAATCTTCATGACCTATTTGGAGTTTTCTTGGCAGAGATACTGGAGTGCTTTGCCATTTCCTTCTCCAGTTCATTTTACAAATGAGGAAACTGATTCAAATAGTGTTAAGTGACTTGCCCAAGTCTCTTGCCTGGACCACTTGCCCAGTTAGTATCTGAGGTCAAATTTGAACTCAAGTCCTCTTCACTCCAAGGTCTGTCCTCTATCCACTCTCATTTATGCATAGTATTTATTCCAGTTATCCCTATACAAATTAAAGACATGCTCAATGAAAACACTAGTAGAGAAAAAGCAAGTTTTCAAAAGCAATATTCAACAACAAACTACATTTTTACCATTTCATAATTGGCTGAAGGATGTAGATACACAACTCGTTATTTTTTGTTGATTACGAAAAAATTTTGATCTAATAGAACAAAATTCTGCTTTAAAGGCTCCTCCTACACCAACAAAGTGTCTCTTACCTATTCGTGAAAAGTCACTCAAGCTTTCTTTAAAGATATAACAAAAGAAATAACCCTGTTCAGTCATCCTTTGATCATAAACATTGGGTGAGGCATAAAATGGGACGATGGATGCATTACAAAGGTGATGTGATAGAGGAGATCAAATGTAGAGTCTATGGTGCAAAGGATTTCTCTGTGAATGGTGAAATCTTCCAGATGCTCTCATTTGTGGATGACATTTGACTGTTGTACCAAGCCCTGGAAGACTGCAAAGCCTTCTGAAAGAGATCCATAGCTACTCAAAGAATTTGGCTTTCTTCATATGGGGACCAAGTGGAGGAAGAATGTCTATTGCCCAAATTATCACATACACTTGAATGGAAAACATATAGCATTTGTCCATCAGTATGGAGAGACAGTTCAGGTGAACAAGCTCATGCTAGAATTGAACATAAGCTGATGATCTGATTGGATAGTAAAGGACTTAATAAGAGCTTGTTGATTGATTATATTGTCTTTGGAAAACTGCCAAGTTTTTTTTTTTAAATGATCCCAAGTCTCTCATGGAAAGGTTCTTCTTTTTAATGCCAGCATTCTACTGGTGTTGTTATTTATTAATGAAACATGGAATACAATAGTCTCTGAAAAATTTAAAATAAATATTGCATAGAAGACAATGGAGATGCACAATAGGTGTGAGTGATCTGCAACAAAAAAACAATGAGGATCTCTGAAAAAGAACAGGAGTAAGAGATTTTAAATTAAAGAATTAAAGCATTTTCATGCCATAGTAGAACAAAAAAAGATGGTTGCACATGAAACTGCAAATCTATTATGTACAACTTGTTATTCCTTTCAAATGTATAATTGTTATTATATAATTTTTTCTTTTATCCTCTTTTATTCCTCCCCCCTAGAAATGGCTACCATTAGACACAAATATACATGTATATGTATGTATACATGTATATGTATACATGTATGAAATTTTGCATACATACAGTTCTACAATACACATTCTGTATATTCTATACATACATAAATTTATCCTATACCTTTTTTCTTTTTTTCTCCCCTTCCTGCCCCTACCTCCCACTGCCCTAAAGACAGCTAAATAATGTTACCTATATTCAATGCCATCCCTATTAAATAACAGCTCTAATTTTAAAAAGTTCTCCCCTCTTTTGATCCTTTCTGTTCCTTACTTAAATAAATGTGGTCCAGATTCCTCCTGCTGCTCTGCCCCCAACCTCTCAGTTTAAGTAACTCTCATTCGTGGTACCTCTTCTAGGAAGTATTCATTTATTTTGTCCTTATTTTTATATTCTTCTAGATGATTTTAAATTCTATTCTCTCATTCTTGAGTTTAAGTATTTTTTCTTTATTCTCTTTATTTTGTATTCTGGAAGACAAACGTTGAACTGTTATCTCATTCCTATACTAGTACATGTGTAAATCTTTATACCATCTGCCCTTTTTCTTCCTTTACTTTCTTTCTTTTTTGTTATTTTTGGGGAGGGTAAGGTAAATGAGGAGTTTTGCTGTCCCTTTGTCTTAGAGATATCAATGAGTAAGGTGTAAGAAGGTCACTTTTATCCTGCAGTGGTCAAGAAGCTGAGTTTTATTCCCTACCCATGCCATAACCACTCTCCTTTCCTAAGGCCAGTATATCTTTTGTGGTTGTTCTGTTGTTTCTGTTGTGTCTGACTCTTCATGACTCCATTTGGGGTTTTCTTTGCAAAGATCCTGGAGTGCTTTGCCATTTCCTTCTCCAGCTCACTTTACAGACGAGGAAACTGGGCCAAAAAGGTTAAGTGACTTGCTCAGGGTCACGCAGTTAGTAAGTGTCTGAGGCTGGATTTGAACTCAGGAAGATGAGAATTCCTGACTCTATGCACTGAGGTATCTAGTTGCCCCCCCAGTACATGTTATTTCTGTCCCAATATAGGCATACCTCATTTTATTGCACTTTGCAGATAGTAGGGAGTTGATTTTGTTTGTTTGTTTTACATGTGGAAGGTTCATGCCAACCTTGTGTTAAACAAGCCTATTGATACCATTTTCCCAATAGCATGTACTCACATCATGTCTTCGTCACATTTTGGTAAGTCTTGTAATATTCTGAACTGTTCAATTATTATGATATGTGTTATGATGACCCGTGATCAGTGATGTTTGATAATACTATTGTCATTGTTTTGGGGCACTATAAACCATACCCATAAAACAGTGAGTTTAAGAACTTAATGATAAATGTGTGTATTCTGACTGCTCAACCAGAATGGCCACTTCCCTGTCTCACTTTCTCTCCTCAGGCCTCCTTTTTTCTTTTTTTTTTAAATTAATTAATTTGTTTTCAGTTTTCTACAGTCACTGCCATAAATCTTAGATTTTCTCCCCCTCCTTCTATCCTCCCTCCCTGAGATGGCATGTAGCCTTCTATGGGTTCTACACATACATTTTTACGAAACATATTTTCACCTTAGTCATGTTGCATGGAAGAATGAAAATGAATGGGAGAAACCATGAGAAGAACCAGACCAAACCAAAACAAAACACAAGAGAAAATATCCTGCTTCATTCTGTGATCCAATTCCATAGTTTTTTCTCTGCATGCAGATAGCATTTTGCCTCAAGAGTCCATTGGGAATTTTTTAGGTCCTTGCATTGCTGTGAAGGGCCAAGTCTACCAGAAAAATTCCTCTCACACTGTGGTTGTTGCTTTGTACAAAGTTCTCCTGTTTCTGCTCCTTTCATCAGCATCAATTCATACAAGTCCTTCCAGGCCTCTCTAAAGTCTTCCTGTTCATCATTTCTTAC